>CP136896.1:3152500-3625000 GCA_034359265.1 Canna indica | reverse complement strand
GATAGCATTAACTTCATATGCATTAAGATGCTTAAAAGTTGAAGCTAAGAGTAGGAGATCCATGAAACCTTATCAACCAATATAGTTTGTCATGAAGTCCTATTGTGGGACTAAACAGGGGTGTTAAAGTAGAAACCTTAATTTATTTTTAACTTTTGTTCAAAAGATGCATTTAGTTTAGCAAGTATCAAATCTAAGTAAACAAGTTGGTGCATTTCTATTTTTCGAATTTCTTTCTACAATAAATCATGTTGTGACTATTTAAGCAATCGAGTCCTAGCAAATCCAGCATGTCAAAACTTCAGAAAAGAAATAAAGAGAAGCTTACTCCATACAAACATGTCCTGTACACAAACAATTGGCATAAACATTTCTAATTATATATGGAAGTAACAACAAAAAAATTCACAATAAATTTGTATGAATTACATAAACTATATTATTCTTTCCAGTGTATAACAAATTCCTTGTTCAATAAAATGTTTTTCATGCTTACTCTAAGCAAGTAAAATATTTGAAGGAACTTCACCATTAGAGGTGATTATTCATAGCCGAGAAATATTTCATACTCAAAGATAATATATTAAACAACAAACCGGGGTAATAGTTGTTCAGCTCTTCCTTTGATGTGATCAAGCTAGAAGCATTATTGGATCCAGAATATGTTTCAGACTTAATTACCTGGAAACATCACAATTTGAATAGAAAAAGTTCAGCAAAGGATTACAACTGATGTTATAATAGGTTACCACAAACAGGCTTATCTGTACTAGATTAAACTGATGTGGATAATAGATACCAGCAAAGAGAATATGGATTGAAATAGCTAAGGAAACATCATATAGTGGAAGAGCTTTTTTTTCCAGAGGTCTATTTTCAGAAAATAGAGTATATGTAAAAAAAGCTTTAGATACTAGCAAAAGAAAAAGAAGGTAATTACAGTGGAAAAGAAAGAGTTTATACATGTGTGATTCTTTGTATGCACATCATAATCTCTTGATGTGCATACAAAGAATCACACATGTATGAATTTATACATGGGATAAGTAACATATGCCATTTCAAGCTAGGAAATTAGGTTGCTTGAGTGAAAACTATTTCTGTTGAATAAAAGTCCCCCATAGAAAGAATTTTGAAACAAATTCATCGTAAGCTAAGCACATTAAGTGAATGGCAATGGGACTGATGCCAATCAGAACATGGCTTTGAAGTATTATAACATGAATTTGAGTTAATTGTCAAATTAGTGTATCTTCATAAGTGATAAAGATGTTGTCTAGGAAAAGCTCCACTGTTTCAAAGATGAACATATCTAAATGGACCTGCATATATCCAAAATAGAATTCCCTTTGTCTCAGAGAAAGAACCTTTAAATAACAAAAATAATGATAGTCCTACACAATGAGCTGCTAAAAATCATCAAGGCTTTCATTCAAGTCAAACAACCACCATAGATTATTTAGAGGAAGATTATTAAGCTACATAACCTGTTTCTTTACATGAGACATTAATAGGAAAGGAAAATCAAATCAATAACCACAACCTGATAGAAGGAAGTGGTTAGTCCCTGAAAGAAAAGAACCGAGTAAACAAACAGTCAACAGCATAACAAAAATTGAAAGAAACATATCACAAAATGTTTCCAGTTGCTCAAGTAGATTCCATAAGGCAAAAAGAGCTTATTTCTTCCTTAACTGTCTAAGATAATAGCTTATAATGTATGAACTTCCATCCAATAAATCAGCCTCAGAAATGTTACAAATAAACAATTAAGAAACATAAGAAGCAATGAAGCAGGAGAAAAATAAATTGAGAACATCTATAGAAAATCATATACCGGCTTTTGAAGACTTGCATTAACTGAAGGCATGGGATTTTCCGCTGAAAGAACATCAACTGGTTTGACATGTCCATTGGAATTTTCCACGACATGCTCAACCTCAATTGGCGTAGGAACTACAACAGGAAATGAACTTTTTCCTGCAGTGCCAATTTAAAATTTTGAGCTAGAATAACAGGCCTAGTACACAGTCTCTAAGCTCATTCAATTATCAAATAAAGCAACACTTCCGAATAAGCTAATATCAGAAATGGAAAACAGGGAAATCCATCTTGCTAAGAATGTGTTTGACTATGTTCTGAGTTTTCAATTCTTACTGAAGATAACAGTACTACAGTCTTTAATCACTGTGACATTTTTACAATAATCAAAAGTTGAAAAAATTGAAAAAGAGAACATTTTCCACTGAAAGAATGAGGACATCCAAACTGTAAGTATAAGTAATAGGAATTCTGTGATCCACCAGAAAGGCATCAATTAAAATATCAAGCAGGTACATCTGCCGACGATCATGTTATACAGTGAAGAACTCAAAATTTATCAATCTTAAACTAATCAAAATAAATTTAAAAAATACCATTTACATCATTAAAGAAGTAAGGAATGCAAATAAGAGCATTACCAGAGCATAGCCCCAAATATCTTCTTCGCCTTATGCTAACCATGGCTAATTGCCCCTGCTCCAAATGGAAAAAGAAGTTAATTACAAAGAAAAGCTATGATAAAATGCAAAGATTCAAAAAATTTCATAGTATTTCCATCTGAATAAATCAACAGCTGCTAGAAAAAGTACTTTCAGCTAACTTGGGAGTAGATAATGGGGACTGGAAGATGTCAGTTGGCAAATCCCAACAAATAGCGTCTATTTGGTTAAGTACAACTACTTAATTTAAACCATTAAACTAAAAAAGATTACGGGACCTACGATCCCTGTTTTCCTAACTACGCTTTAGGAACAATTGGTTCTTTAGATTTCTGAAGGTGGTGGCCGGCCCCAATCCACCAACACTATGAAGTATGAAATCAACAACCAAAGACCCACCAATATCCTATATTGCAGACTGGGCACACTTCCAAAGAACATAAACGAAACAATTTACAATTTCGGAATCCTTTCCTTCAATACACCAGCTAGTTGAAAGTTGAAAGTTCCACTTCAACATACCAACCCACCACCCCAAGCAACATCACCACTGACGACAAGCCCAAGAAAGTTATCGGGAGATCCGATTCCCCCACCTCCATCCACCCAGATTCCACACCCGGGCAAGCCCCGACGACGGAAAACCACCGAGAAGGTCCAAGACCACAAGCCAATACGGTAACCACCCCGTCAAGACCCCGACTCCCAGAACCCAGACCACTTCCCACGTACCACCAGAACGACAACTAACATCAGAACCATGGAAAACAGAAGCAGAACGAGAACGACAACCCAGGAGGAAAAAGGTGACGGTTCCGTACCGCGCGACACCCTGCCGAGGCGGACAAGGTCACAGGCCGCGGCGGCGGCCGCGGCTAGAGGGAAGGGGGAACAGAAACCCACCACCTTTCTTCTTCGCTATGATCAGTAAAAAGATGGCCTTGCTTCGACCACCTCCTCGATCTTCTTCTGTGGTTTTCTCCTCGTTTCTTCAAGTCTGTGGGGCTTGAAGCATTGAAGGGATGGGGGAACGTATGCTTTGAGAGTCTCTTCTGCATCCAATTTACGGAATTGTCCCCATAAAATGAGCAAATTCGTGGAGAGCGAGGCGGGGCAGTTTGGGGAGGGAAAGCGCATTGCAGGGGCAATTTGGGGAAAGTGGGATGGGCTTAGGTTTGGTGACGGAGGGAAGCGGTAATAGTATTAGGCGGCAGGCACCGACGGGGTGGTGGTTGGATTTAGTGAGAGAGGAAGAAAAATATATTATATGAGTTAATTAAGGAAAAAAATGGTAGCCATAGGGCGTGAGGATAACGTCCGGCCCAACTAACTTTTCTCCCCTACTGAACATCCTAACCTAATCCTACTCCACCGCTTGGTTCGAACCGGGTTTAGCTGATTCCGGTCTAATCCACGCCCACGGGCCACGGCTCATCCTGATCTGTTCATTGTCTAGTTAAAACGGTTAGCCAATTACATGATTTTTCTATTAAAATAGAATATTTATCATTATAATCGATTTTGCTGGACACCATTGGAATTGTTTGATAAGTAGTTTTTGATAACTCTTCGTTAGGATGATGTAGCCTGATTTATGTTTAGTAAATATAATTATTTTAAATTAAAAATAGTGTTATGATTAAAACATATGTTTTTGCAATCTAGATAGGGTTTGGATTTGAATTTTTCTTATTTAAAATTAGGAAACAATTTATTTTGTTTTGATTGATCTTTTTAATAAAAATTTTAGTTACATAATATATTTTGATTTTTATGAGTTTTTAAAAATCTATCTTGATATTTCATTTGTACCAATAGATGTACGTGAAGTTTAGATTTATTTTAGTAATATTCTATTGTCAAACAAAAGTAAAATCAACTATTTGGATGTTAACCTTGATCAACAACTCAATCAGCATCTCTATATGCAATAAAAATTTTAAAAATATTAAATCACCTTTTATAGGGTTAATTATATAATATATTCTAATTTTTAGAATTTTTCAAATATATCTCAGCATTTCATGGCGAATATACTTTTGGAAATATAAAATGCTTCAATTTTTGCACATCAAATAAAAGTTGCAGTTCCACTAAACAATACTGTTCCAAAATACTCGGTATCATAAATATTATCAATGCAAATATTTGCTCATCAAAGTGCCCTCAAATACTAATATAACTAATAAATAACATCATCAAAGTGTGCATCAATCAAATGAACTAATCTACGTATATATAAAAGTAACGTTCACAATTCATTTTTCTCTCTCCCCTCTTTCTCTCTCTCTAAATATAATTAATTTATTTTAATTGTTTGTTGTGTATATTAATTACTGTATTTTTCAAACGATTGTGTATTGCCTCTTCATCTCTCATTGCAATAATTGAACGGTTATGTATTGTCTCTTCATCTCTCATTGTAATTACTGTAATTAAGTGTAATTTTTCTAAATGTTTACAATTAAATGTAATTTTTCTAAATGTTTACAATTAAATGTAATTTTTCTAAACGTTGGCAGTAAAATATTATTGTTAACATTATAATATTATAATTATTGTTAATAAAGTTACAATTAAATAAAATATCCAAAAAGAGTAGACGCAGACAATGCCTCTCCTCTTCCTGTCGCCCTTCTATCACCCTTTGTCTCTCCTTACGACGGCGATGAGAAGATATAGCGAAAATCTGTTCCACAAAATGTAAGGTATCTTTAGTTAATCCTTACATGATATTTTTAAGGGACTAAACAGATACGAAAATAATTTTTAAGGAATTAAATGAATTTTTTTTTTTAAATGAGGGACCAAACGAAAAAAAATATGAGGTGCTGTTTGGTTAGCGAAAATTATTTTCTAGTTTGGTTTCAATGAAACTGAAAACTTGGTTTCGAAAACTTGGTTTTGATTTCTAGTTTTCAGTTTTTTGAAAATGCGTTTGGTTAATAAAAACAACATTAGTTTTAGTTAGTTGAAACCAGTAAATATTTATTTGATTATAAAAAATAATATTAATTTTCCTTGAATATTTTTAGTAGTAATTAAATGTTTAGTTAGTTTACAAAATTAAATATTTGTTAATATGGTTACAAAATATTTAAATGATTTAATTAATTAAGTTATTGATAATTTAAGATTTTTTTGTTCAATTAGATATAAAAATTAATTAATAGTTATTATAAAATTTCAAAAAAAAAAGGTCCAATGATCTAAAATTATGTTTGATTAAATTATAAATAGACAAACTTTAAGAAAATTGAGTTATTTAAAATTTGGATTTGAGTCAATTAGATATAAATTGGTTTAATTATTTTATAAATTTAAGATAAAAGTTTGAGTTAAAAATGATGATTTTTATTTTTATTTTTAAAAATTCGATATAGTTTGATTTATTTTTAAATTAATTAATTTTATAAAAAAATATTTATAATTACAAAGTTGTCACAGCATTTTGATAACGAAACCGACAGTCTCGAAACCACAGAAAATAACATTCTGTTGTTTTCATTTTTATTAAGAAAACTGATTTCGTTTTCATTCTGGTTTCGATTCAGTTTTACGAAAACACTAAACCAAACACGTTTTCGTAAGCAGTTTTGATTTCGGTGAAATTGAAACCATGAAAACAGATTTGGTTTCGCTAACCAAACAGGCCCTGATATTTTGGGATACCAAAAATATAATTAAGCCAAATTCTGAATTTCTCATGTTCGGTGAGAGAGAGGGAGCATAAAAGAAGAAAGAGAATGACATTAAAAAGGAATTAATACAAATAATTTGATATGGAATCACGAAATTACTGAACGAAGATAGAGAGACGGAAAATAAAGAGACGTGCTGAGAGGGATAAAGGAGAGTGATGAGCAGTCATTTAACTGTTGTAGATTAATTAGTATTAATTAACTTTGTATTAAATGTGTAAAAAACTAGAAAATAAAAAATTTCAAAAAACTCAAAAAATGTCATGTCAGCGAACATCACTGTTGTCAAACTCGCGAGTTAACTTGCCTGCGATCCCAAGTTTACGATGCCAGGTTTTAAAATCGAGATGACTCGCATGCGAACTCGTTTTTGGGTGAACTCGATCAAACTCGGTCAAAATCGCGAGTTCACCCTCAGGTTCACGAGTTCACTCTAGCAGCCCAAATGTGGCTCACCCTCACCCGAACACAACCCAAATTGGAGTCAATGTTCAATTTGAGTCAACATTTTGTTTCCTCTCATTTTCTCACACATCCGTGTCCTAGACGAATGCATAGGCGAGTGAGTGACTGGCGACTACCCGAGTACCCGACTTCTCCACAGCCTATGCGTCACCGGCGGCTCCCCTCAGATGAACACACCCTATGCGTCACCGGTGGCTCCCCTGAGATGCAAGCCTCTCACCGTCTTCTTTTCACATTGTCTTCTCCACGGCCTTCTTCTCCACCTGCACTTATTGGTGAGTGAGCAACTCCTGTTGTGTTCGTTTGTGCCTTCTTCTCCACCTGCCCTCATCGGCACCTCTGCAATATGCAATCTCCCGTTCTTTGTAAGCCTTCTTCTCCACCCGTGCCTTAAAAATTTATAATCGTTGAAATTTCAATTTCAATCTCCACGGTCCACTGTAATTTCAATTTCAATTTAAGTTATCAAGGAATTGTCCATTAGCTAGCCGTCCATGGTATTGGTAATTATTAAAGTCTTCATTTTGAATCTCTGCATGCCTGCATCAAACTTTCCAAATGCCTGCCACTGATGCAATTTCATATACTTGATAAGATAAGAAGGGATTTGATGTAAGCTAGTAATTAAGCTGTCTTTAGTTTAGCACCTAATCAGTTTAGCAATTTCATATACAACTAATCATCTATTACCACCTACAATTTAGCAGTTTAGCAATTTAATTAACAAACAACTATCCAATTTAGCAGTTTGAGTCGTTTGACAATTTAATTTAATTTGAATTTTATTTTTTATGCTTAAGTTATGCTATGTCTTTTATGCAATTTGAATCTTGTTTAATTTAATTCATATCTCTATCAATTCTTAACAGAATGTCAGATAAATGTTTAAGTTTTCATTTATAAATAATTTACTTTTTCATGATGTTCGAAACTATTGGATCAGGAACAGCCGAACAGGGTCAACAGGCACCACCAAAGGTGGTACCTCTAGAATTAGAAGAAAATATGCTGCTGAAAATAGGACTAATATTGGGTGAAAACATGAGACTGATGTTCAGGACAGTGGCAGGAAAGTTAAATGCAACTATTGCTCAAAAACTATTAGTGGGGGAATTTTTAGATTTAAGCATCATTTTGCTGGTACTAGAGAAGATTTTGAATATTGTGCTACTGTGCCTCAAGAAGTTAAAGAATTGATGTTGAAGATTGTTGCGGAGGCTAAAGAAGTATCATTAAAGAAAGAAAAAAATTGATGAGGAATGTAGTGAGAAAACATAAAAGGATAGTTCTACTCAAAGTTGTATTCTTAACTTTGTTACAAAAGAAAAAGATGATGGGACTCAAGTAACAATAAACTGAATGATGAAGATCCTTAAGGAACAAGTTGATTACCAATGCGGTCTATTCTTCTATACAAGTGTCTTGCCCTTTAATATTGTTAAGAATCCTAAGTTTGAAAAGTTTTGTGAGATGGTTGAGAGATATGGAATTGGTTATAAATGTTGGTGAAATGATCATACTAGAGGGGGGTGAATAGTATCTTAACTAATCAATTAGTCTAAATTCAGTTTTAATAGTTTCTTGAACTACTTAGACAAATTGTAATTTATCGACTAAATGCGGAAGCGATAATAAAACAGTTAAACACAAACAAATATAGAAATGCTAACACAATGAGATTTATAGTGGTTCGGCCTCAATGCCTACTCCACTACCTAAGCACCCCGCTTAGGATTTTCAAACTTAGTTTTACTAGATTATATCGTTTCCCTTACAAAGAGGACTTTACACCGAAAAATCTCCGCTCTCAAACCGAAGACACTCTCACACCCGAAAGTATCCCGCCTTCCTACCGAGAGCACTCTCTCACCTCAACCTAAGGGACAACTCAACTAATTCTAGTAAACTAAGTTTACAATGGTGGATTTAAGTCTTAACACCAAGACAACCACCAACTCATTCAACCTAGCACTCTAGGTTTATACAAGTTCAATTATAATGAAATAAACAGCAAAATACAATAATAAATGGAGCAATAAATCAAACAATAAAGTACTTAGTTCCACAACAAGATTCCTAGCTTTCTTTTGATGCCTTTGACGATGAAATAATGAAGGTAAGGCTCAATCAAAGAGATGAAAGGTTCAAGCTAGGATTTTCACAAGATTGGCTCAATGAGAGCTTATGATTGATCAAAAGATATCTTAAAGGTAGTAGAAATGATCAAGATTATGAAGGAAGGCTCCCATGACTTCCTATTTATAAGCCATGAAGAGAAGAGAGAGCTCTCTCTTCTCAACGGGCGATTTTTTGCTTGTTACAGCCCATCGATCGTTTGTCCGGTCGACCGTCGATTGAGTGACCGAGCGACCGAAGGTAATCTGTCGCTTTTGGGCAATGTTCGATCGATCAAAATGTCGTCGATCAACCAACCGATCGACTGAACTTGGGTAGGGCAAACTATTTGTTTGCTTGGTTTTTTTTGCTTGTTTGCTCGTTTCTGATTCTGTATTCGCTAAGTCTACTTATATAACATTTCTTAACTTTAATAACTTTAAAATGTAACTATTATATAGGGATGACCCCCTATTTGGATTCAATAAAAATATCTAAAAAATCAAAATCCTTAATAATTAAAATCTAGTTTTTGGAGTCTAGTACAAATTTTTGGAAAACAAAAATTTTTTAATCTCCCAAGTCAAGTATGGGTAGGCTAAAGGCTTCCAAAAAATCCTTTAAAATATCTCGTTATCTAGTTTTAACCCAAGGAATAATTACCGTCATTTTTTGTGTCAAAAAAATGTTTAGGTCATATAGCCCTCCAAGTAGCTCCCTAGGCTTAGTGAATTTCGGGGCGGTATTCAGATTTTCATGTTTTGGGGTTCGGGATTGGTTTTTGAGTTTCTTAGCATCATCATGAGGATTTACAATTTATCTAGATACTCTAAACCTAAACTTTATCTTCCCGAAGAATCCCGAGCGTCGACGAGCATCCTTGCCGATTTCTCTGATTTCTTCAATTTTTCCGATCGGGAACGTCGAGCGCTAACCGACTTGGAACCTGAAAGATTTTTTAATGAAACATTAGTTTCATGTTTGTTATCATCAAAATCAAGATTAAGACCAAAGTAGAAAACCTTAGGCCAATAATAAATCTCCTTCTTATCATGACATGAGAGAAAAGCTTCTGAAGAAAGCAGTTGCAAATGTTGATGTGACGCTTGAAGAGTTTAAGGAGGAGTGGAAGAGAATTGGTTGTTCAATCATGTCTAATGGACGGACATATAGGAAAAGACGTTCCATTTGTAACTTTTTGGTGAACAGCCCTAAAGGAACAATTTTTCTTTATTCATTAGACACTTCTGACATATCTAAGACAAATGATAAGATTTTTAAGATGTTGAATGATGCTATAAAATTTGTAGGGGAGGAGAATGTAGTCCAACTGGTTACTGATAATGCTGCAAACTATAAAGCTACAGGAGAAATGTTAATGCAACAAAGAAATACATTATATTGGACTTCATGTGCTGCTCATTGTATTGATTTGATATTAGAAGATTTGGAAAAAAAACTAAAGGTGCATCAAACAATCATAAACAAGGGAAGAAAAATTACCACCTACATCTACTTTAGAACCATGCTCATTAGCATCATGAAGAATTTTACGAAGGGGAAGGACTTGATTAGGCCAGGTGTGACTAGATTTGTCACTGCTTATTTGACTATAAATCTATAAATTGCCTCAATGATAACAAAGCATCATTGATGAGCATGTTTAGCTAAGATGATTGGAAATCAAGTAAGTTTGCATCTACACCCGAGGGAAAAAAATTCAAAATATGGCTTTGGATAGTCGACTATGGAAGAACATAATTATTTGTTTCAAGGCTGCTGCCCCTCTCATTACAGTCCTTCACTTTGTTGATTCAGATGAAAAATCAGTCATGTGTTTCATATATTAATGGATGAGTTCTGCCAAGGAAAAGATAAATTAATTTTAGTAATGTTAAGAAAAAAGTATAATTCAATTATTTTGTATTATTTATTTCTTATAGAAGAATATATTATATTGTTATGTACTTATGTCTTATTAATTTGTACTTGGCTACTTGCTAACTTGCTATGAACCTATATTGAAAATCATTGATGAGAGATGGACAGACCAACTTCATAGGTCTTT
The DNA here is from genome assembly GCA_034359265.1 of Canna indica. NCBI lineage: Eukaryota > Viridiplantae > Streptophyta > Magnoliopsida > Zingiberales > Cannaceae > Canna > Canna indica. The sequence continues at coordinate 3,614,168 of CP136896.1, read as the reverse complement.
ACATGCTGCTGCATATTATCTTAATCCTCATTTTTATTTTTCTATTTTTTTAATTTGCTTTATTTCATTATTTGGATTTGGCATTATGTATACTAATAAAATTTTGGACCTTCTATTTTGATTTTAGGTTCGTACAAAGAAAAAAAATCGCTTGCACCAGAAAAAAATGAATGACTTGGTCTATGTGATGTACAACTTCAAGTTTAAAAGTAAACAAATAAAGAGAAATCATATTCTTCCTTTTGATAATATCCATTCTGATGATGAATGTATCACTGAACAAAGAAATGATAATGTTTATGAAGCATATGATGAGAATGATCAACAACCACCTATGAATGATCATGCTACCGGACCTAGTAATAAGACTAATGTGGATGGAGTAGATGGTGGTGAGTATTATGTGATTCGTGATGCTATTCTTGAACATGTTGAAAATATGATCCCTGATGCTATTATTGAATATGTTGAAAATGTGATCCCTGATGTAATTATTGATAAAGATGAAGCTTCATGTGATGAAGAGGAAGAACATGACGGTGATGATAATGATGGAGATGACATTGAAGATGTTGGAGGATTTGAGTTTTGAGACTTTTGACTTAAGTTTTAATGTTTTATGATAATTATGTATGGAACTATCAACTATGGATTGAACTTATTATGTTTTGACTTTTGATGATAATTATGTATTTGGATTGAACTTATTATGTGTTGATGATATTAATGTGTAGATTGAACTTATTATGTGTTGATGATAATTATGTATGGATTGAAGTATTGAACCTTTGAACTTATTATGCATTTATATTTTATCATTAGGATCATTGTGTTGTCAGTTATGTGTTTTATTATGGTTCATTATGTATTGATTGTGTTATGTGCTTTATTATGGACTTACATGCTTCATTATGTATGGTGTTGAAGTGTTGAACTGCATAATTATACATTTCAGAGTCTATTAGATTATATTTTATAGCATAAATATTTTTTAAAATTAACTTTTTAATATGAGGTAAAGTCTTACGAGTTTACGGAGGCTCCACGAGTTTACTTAAACTCTCAATTTTAACAACCTTGACCGCAACTGCTACATCATTATCTTGAGTTGCAATTGGTTTGGCTCCCTCTTCTTCTTCATCACCAACAAGAACAAAAGGAATATCACGTGGCACAACTTTTGGTCTGTCTTCTTCATCTTTAAAAGGGAACTTCTCTTCATGACATACAATATCTCTGGAGCAATAGCACTTGTGAGTGACAAGGCTGTAAGCTTTGCAAACTTTCTGCCATTGTGACTGGCCAAAGTACACACATCTGTCAACTCTAGCATCAAATTTCTTCTTTCCTGAAATTACATTAGTACAAAAACATAGACAATCAAATAGTTTCATATTAGCATAATATGATATCTTATTGAACAATAGTTCATAAGGAGTTTTTCACTATAAAACAGAAGAAGGAAACTCTGTTTAACAATGCATGTAGCATGTAAAATGCTATGACCCCATAACTTCTTTGACAATGAAGCTTGTAGCATAAGAGCTCTTGCCAATTGTATAATTTGTTGGTGCTTCCTCTCCACTACTCAATTATGTTGTGGACTAGTACTATATAGAACTATAAAGACTAGTACTATACAACGTACTAAACATGTCATTTATGTTTTTTTGAATATCTATTATATCCAAGAAGCAGATTAGGGTACCAAATTAGTCTTAGAGTACCAAATTAATATTTGCATTAGGCATTAGGAATAGAGTGTCTTTTGCATGCCCCTCCCCCCGCCCGCGTTGAACAAGACAATGAGAGACCGAATTGAATCGGAAGGCCCCAATGCAGGAACAATAATATATTATAATTTTTTTAATATATCGTGACATTTCATTTGTACCAATTGGGTACTCAAACTTTCAATTTGTCTCAATGACATCTTACCACCAAACAAATGTAAAATTTTATTAGTTATCAATGAAATCAACTAATAAACTGATACGACTAAATGAACTAACTGCAATCCAATAAATCTCTATTGCAAATATACTTTTAGAAATATAAAATGCTTCAATTCTTGCGCATCAAGTAAAAGTTGCAATTCCATTGAGACATCACAATTCCAAAATATTGTCTCTTGAAGGGAAAATATATAAAAATGCTCATAACGTTTTTCCACGTGTACTAAAATGCCCATAAGATTTTTTTGGGGGAGAAGTGCAGATTTGATCCTATAGGTTTTCATTTTTTTGGACTTTAGTCCTATAAAATTCATTTGGTATTTTCATACCTATAAGTTTACTCCGTAGTACAAATTTGGTCATATCTGTGACGATTCGTTAACTCTCTGTCAATGTGGACTAACGTCGTTCATACACGTTGACAGATTTGGTCATATAAGTTTTATTTCAAAATTTCCAATCTTATATATTTGTCCCGTAGCACAGATTTGGTCATATATATTTGCCCCATAACATAAATTTGGTCCAATATATTTGCCCTATAGTACAAATTTGATCAAATCTGTAATGGTTCGTTAACTCTCCGCCCACAAAAAATAAACGACGTTATGTCCATGTTTACGGAGTTAACAGACCGTCATGAATATGACCGAATCTATATTACAAAGCAAACTTACATATGTTACGGAGCAAATATATGTTACGGAGTTAACATGCCAACTTGTCTATATGTCAGTCTGTCATATAGATTTGATCATATCCACAACGGTCTGTTAACTCCGTCAACATGGACATAATGTCGTTTATTTTTTTGTGGACGAAGATTAACGAACCATCGTGAATAGAACCAAATATGTGCTACAGGACAAATATATAAGACCAAATCTGTGCTACGGGGTAAACATATATGACTAAAAATTTCAAAATGAAACTTATATGACCAAATCTGTCAACGTGTATATATGAACGACGTTAGTCCACATTGACGGAGAGATAACGGACCATCACGGATAAGACCAAATTTATGCTACAAAGCAAACTTATAAGACTAAAAATATCAAAATGAAACTTATAGGACAAAAGTCCAAAAAATTGAACTTATAGGACCAAATCTGCACTTCTCCCATTTTTTTGGATCAAACATACCCCTTACGCAATGAAATTGGGTACAAAAATAATCCTATAGGTAAACGGTGTTAATATATGAGGATAACAGAGATGATGTGACTGATGACTGGGACTGATGACGTCAACGCGTGGCGTGCATGCATGCCTCTAACGTTTTTTCACGGGTACTAAAATGCTCATAACATTTGTTGTGAGCTAAAATACCCCTGTGGTTATTGATAATGGTATAAAAATGACACTCAAGCTAACTTTTGCTAAGTTAGACTTAACGGAGATGTCGTGGATATTGACTTTACACGTGGCACGCATACAAAGAACAACTTGCCATGCACGATACAACATAGGCATGAGAAAAAAATTGAAAATTCAATTAACCGAAAAATCGGTTCGAAACCGAACCGAATTTTTCGGTTAACCGGTCCGACGATTTCGGTTTCAATTTTTATTTTCTAATTTTTTTGATTTTCGGTTACGATTTTGATTTTAGTCATCTTCTTTATCCCTCCATTAACGTTATTATCTCTCCATTTACAAAAATTGAAATCAAAATTGAAAATCAAAAATTTAGAAAATAAAAACTGAAACCTAAATCGATAAATCGGTTAACCGAAGAATTTGGTTCGATTTCGAATAGATTTTTCGATTAACCGAATTTTTAATTTTTTGCTCACACCTATGTTGTATCTTACGTGTCACTTGCGTGGCAAGTTGCTCTTTGTATGTATGCCACGTGTAACGTCAACATCCTAATCAGCATCCACGACATCTCTGTTAAGTCTCACTTAGTAGAAGTTAGCTTGGGTGTCATTTTTGTACCATTATCAATAACCTCAGGGGTTTAGCTTCAAAATAAACGTTAGAGACATTTTAGTATCCATGAGAAAATATTATGGGCATTTTAGTACTTGTGAGAAAATATTATGAGCATTTTAGTACCCGTGAAAAAATATTATGGATATTTTAGTATCCGTGAGAAAACGTATTTGTCTGCATGTGTGTCAAGTCATCAGCCACGTCAGCTCCGTTATCCCTCCTTTAACGTCGTTTACCTATAAGATTATTTTTGTACACAATTCCATAACGTAAAGGATATTTTTGATCGAAAAAAAACTTTAAAAATATTTTAGTACTCATGGAAAAATATTATGGACATTTTTATAAATTTTTTTCCTCTCATAAATAATATCAATGCAAATATTTGCTCATCAAAGTACCCTCAAATATTAATACAACTAATAAATTACATCATCAAAGTCTTCATCAATAAAATAAACTAATATCCAACTAGTTTGTTACTTTGTTTAACGAGTATTAGAAGTTCGAGTATCATAGTGGTATAAATAAAACGTCAGGATAGATTAAATACATTACCTAATTAACCCTATGAGAGATGACGTAGTATTGTTAGCCTTTTATTGTATTTAGAAATACTAACTAGATTATTAATAATTCACATTAAATGTGTCAGATCAATATTCAAACGATTAATTTTAGATATGTTTGACGATACGATATTATTAAAGTAAATCAAAATCTTAACTACCATATTGCTATAAATAAAATGTGAAGATTAAATTTTAAAAAAATATTAAAAATTGAAATATATTATGTAATTAATTTAATTCTCTATGCAAACGATTAAATTAGTGAATCCAATAAATTATTAATAAAAGTTAACTGTTGGTAACATAATTGATAGCAACATGTTGAACATTATATAAAGATTTAAAGTTCGAATCCTAGTATGATCATCGATTGTGATTTTTTATCTATGTTAAAAAAAATTATTAATAAAAATTCTAAATATACGACTAGAATTGAAATAATTCTACCTAAACTTAATAAAACCCAATGAAACATATATAACCCAATGGAAAAAAAAGATCAAAGTTGAATCCATAAATCTGAACGAGTCAGATCAAATTTTCATAATTCAGTTCAGGTCTAAAAAGTTTAATATTGTTTCTTTTTAATTTAACTGATTAAATATCCTAGGGATGAGCGAATTTAAGTACTCTATATTTTTCAGTATATTCGAATCGTACTTTGTATAGGATAAGTTCATAGGTTTTGGATTTGAATCCTACCTTATAGGGATCTAGAATCGGATCCTATCCAAAACATGTGGTGTAGTACAAGTTTCGGGTATTCTGTTAAAACTTGTAAATGATAGATTTCAAGATACAATTTGCAAGTATCCGATTAAAACTTATTCATTTACAGATTTTATGGTACAGGTTCTAGGGTACAAGTTTCGAATACCCTATTGGAATTTGTACCATGGAACCTGTAAATGAACAAATTATAGGTTCCGAATATCAATTTTGATTTCGATTTCGATTCTGGGTATCCGATGAGTTGGACCTGAAATCAGTACTGATTTTAACTAGTACCTTAAATTTTATTTCGGATCCTACCTAAATTTAATTCGAGTTTATCTGATAATCAATTTCGAGTCTATCCGATATCCATGCACACCGTTATTAAATCCAGAGTTGAGTTTTGAGGGCAAAAAGCAACGGAAGAGCGGATGATGGGACAGGATAACTTGCTCTGTTGCTACGGAACATTAGGAGGTGATTGTTAAATAGGGGGACGAAGAGTATGCAACGCGTCGTCTTATATGCAGTTGATGGAATCACAGGAAAGGGAGGGAGGAGGGTTGACTTCAATATGGCCTCCAATTGGTACTAGACTACTAGTTGGTATTTTTTAATGAAGTTGTCAATTTTCTTCTGCATGGTACCTCGAAAGGTCCTCGTTGAAGCATTATTTTGCCCTAAATGGTTAGGAGCATGGTCTCGCATATGATTCAAAGATAGTGGTCATCCGCACGTCATGTGAAGATACTGTTTGGAACGTCAATTTCTCTTGCATTTGGTGCGGACTCTTTCTGACCTCTTGAGTGCAAGAGCGAGCTTGGATTATATCACTTGAAGACAAATCCGTTGAGCAAAGAAGAGTTATGAGGTGAATATTTATGCCCTAAATGATAATGTCGAGTGATATTTCGATATTTGGTCCTGACAATTAAGTCAATGATGTTGACTTTATTTATGGATTCATCCTAGTTGCTGTTGACAATGTTAAGAAAGAATAATATTATAAGGAAATCAGTTAAATTGGTTGTCTTTTAGGCCATTTCTATTTCTATTGATAAGCTAATATTAGTGGTTAATACATTGACCTATTATATAAGCAAATAATAATGATGGACTATGATGAGATCTTTTCGTCGGTAGTCGTGCTCAAGTCCATCAGGATATTGCTTGTCATCGTTGCGTACCATAACTACAAAACTTGACAGATGAATGTAAATACAATGTTTCTCAATGGAGAGCTTAGGAGGAAGTCTATATGTATTAACCAGATGGTTTTGTCTCCTTGGTTGGATCGAGTATGGTATGCAAGCTGCAAATGTCCATTTATGGATTCAAGCATGCATCGAGAAGTTGGAGTATCTGTTTTGATGGGATAGTATATAAAAAAAAACTTTATCAAAAGCGAAGGTGAATCTTGTGTATACAAGAAGGTTAGTGGGAGCACGATAGTATTTCTAGTATTGTATGTGGATGACATACTACTCATTGGAACTGATGTCCACATGCTCTAGTCAGCTAAGACATGGCTATCCAAGACTTTCTGCATGAAAGACTTGGGAGAAGCGTCCTATGTGCTCGACATTAAGATCTATAGGGATAGATCTAAAATGATGTTTGGGTTATCCCAATCTCGATATATTGATATCGTGTTGAAGAGGTTTAACATGGAAGGCAATAAAAGATATTACTTGTCTATGAGTCATGACATCAGTCTCTCGAAGAAGATGCATCAAAACACACGTGATGAGAGACAAAAGATGAGTGAGATCCCTTATGCCTCGGTGGTAGGATCCATCATATATGTGATGTTTTACACTTGACCTGATGTCGTTTATGCCCTAGGGGTTACTAGCAAATTTCAGGCAAAATATTGGAGAAGAACATTGGAAAACCATGAAAAATATTCTTTAGTACTTGAGAATGACAAGAGACATTTTTCTGATATATGGATAATTTAAATTAAAACTAGAGGGCTACACTGACTCTAGCTTCCAATCGAAACCAGATGACAGTAAATCCATTTCAGGATATGTGTTTATCATGAATGGTGGCACAGTGAGTTGGAAGAGTTCCAAGCAAGGTACTATGGCTGACTCGATGACTGAAATTGAGTACATTGTTGCAAGAGAAGCCGTCAAAAAGGGAGTTTGGATAAAGAAGTTTTATCTCCAAGCTGGGTGTCGTTCCTGATGTTGCCGGTCCAATTTTCGTATATTGTGATAATACTACGGTTGTTGCTCAAGCAAAGGAACCAAGATCCTATCACAAGTCAAAATACATCCTCAGGCGGCATCACCTAATCAGATAGATCGTTGGAAAAGGTAATATCAGTGTCGAGCGAGTAGACACTAAAGACAACATAACATACCCGTTCACTAAACCATTACCACAGCAGCAGTTCGATCACCACCTAAATTGCAGGAGTATTAGATACCTTGGTGATTGGCTTTAGTGCAAATGAGAGATTGAAGGGAATGATGCCCTCAAGCGTCAAGCCAATCACATGTCGATGTATTGAGAGACTATTCAAGGGTAATGAATAAAATTATGCATCTTTTCATCATATGTTGCATCTATAGTTAATAGATTATGATGAACCTCATGGACCAGGGCAATGATTCTAGAGTTGTGATGAGATCGCGCCAGTGAGACCAAAAATCTGGAGGCCCTAGCTCAAGAATATTCCTAATCGTCGGATCATCGAGAAGGGGATCGGTGACTCCAGTAAGACTAGTGCACTTTGTACATGTCCTATTGTAGATGATAGTTGATCTCACAATTACCTATGATATGTCATTAATGTACAAATGTGGCTGCTCATTGGAGAATGAGTTCATTGAACTAACCCGCTCGATGAATGCCAAATGAAATCCTTAAATGAGTGTCAATAAGTTGTTCCTATAATAATAGTAAGTGCAAGTTATCCTTGGACCTGAGGTTGTCTGTAATATCCAAAATCTTAATAATAATATTTTATTCTTAAGCGAGGGATCGTGCGCCCTAGTTAGCGTAGATTGGCGGGAAGTTTTGAGATTAGACCTGGGTAAGCATTTAATGTAGAAAAAATTAAGGATGTTTGTCTTATCTTTGTGATTTAGCATGCTAGGATGATAGAGGGTCTCGAGGCGAATTCAACGGTGCAATCGGATCTCGAATCAGAGTTAGAACATGTGGGTTATGGGTTGTTTAAGTCAAATAGCTTGGGTAGGAGTATTTTGGTCATTTAGACCCAACCAATGTCTATAAATTAGACACTGGGGTATGCGGCCAGGGATTTTAGCTGCACACCACCTGAGGCAAAGGAGAGAGGAGAGAGAGGGCATCGCCGGGGAGGATGAGCCACCGGAGTCGAATTTTTGCGAGTTCGTCGGTGTTGATCGGGGGAAGATCCTGCGCGTCTTTTCCTTCCATTTTTTCTTTGTCCGGTGAGTGGATTTAGACCTTATTTTCTCCAATTCTTGATTCATGTCGTTGTTCTCATGTCTCAGGGTTTTTCGTCGATTTTTTGATGTGTTTTCTTGTATCGGATCGGTCGTTTCTTGATTGAACCATGTTGTTTACCCCTTTTGGAATAAAATATTCTTTTTTTTTCTTTTTCCCCTTACTGTGCAGCCTGCCTTGGTCGGTGCCAGGCGCGCCGAGAGGCGGCACCCGGTGAGATACCGTGGCGGCAGTGGACGACAACCTTGAGGACGATCACGCGAGGCGTTGCCATCGCCGCGTGGTGGTAGCGGTGCGTCGGCAGTCGGCGTTGCTGGCGGCCCGTCCGACCGGGGAAGGGCGGCAGCGGTGGGATGGTGTGGAGGGGAGGAGGAAGATGAGTAGATGAAACCTAGATAGGGTGATGTAAATGGAGGGCTAGGATTTGATCTCACGAAGATGTAAGGCTGTGATTGCACCCTGTAGATGGAGGGCTATGATTGCATCTTGATAAATGTAAGGTTATAATTTCATCATGTAGATGGATGGCTGTGATTGCATCTGGTTAGATGTGAGGCTGTGATTGCATCATATAGGTGGAGGGTTGAGATTGCTTCTTGATAGATATAAGGCTGCGATTGCATCATGTAGATAGAGGGTTGTGATTGCATCTATTTAGATGGAGGGTTGTGATTGCATCTATTTAGATGGAATGCTATGATTGCATCATATTAGATGGAAGGCTGAGATTGCATCAAGTTAAATGAAGGGTTGTGATTGCATCATGTTAGATGAAGGATTGAGATTCCATCATGTTAGATGAAGGGTTGAGTATCTATCTTGTTAGATGAAATGTTGGGACTGCATCATTGTTTAGATGAAGATTTAATATTTCATCATTGTTAAATGAAGGGTTGAGCGTGCATCATTCCTAACTGTGATTTATTAAATAAATTTAAGATAATTTTTTTATTTATTCTAAATAATTATTTGGAGATCTTAAAGTTAGCAAAAATATTCATGTTATATATGAAATTTCACCTAATCGACGTTCTGGATTTATTGGCAAAGTCTATTTCGCCATCAGACCTCTTGATTTTAAAAGCAGTAGGTGATCGATTCCTCATTTTGTGTGCCAAGTTAAAAAATCATATTGTATATCTTTTTATGGTTCAATCTGGGATGATTCATGATTATAATAGTTGATGAGGTGATCATTGATTCCTATGTCGAGTTATTTTATCATGTTGTTCCATTCCATTAATTTTACAGTTGTAGTTCCTTTTGCATTGCTTACATGATACACATGATTCTCTTCTTACAATGATTGAATATGCTATAATTCTATTTCATGATTATTTATTTATGTTGAGTATTCATGATTTATGAGCATTATTTCTAAATATATATTTGTATGTGATTGTGATGTATGACAGGAGAAGGTGAAGGATGAGGTATGCCCTGGACATACCCTTTATTACCTGTTGATAACACATATTGTTTATGTTATATATTTATGTGTGTGGTGTTGTGATGTGCTTGTTGCATTTCCCGAAAGCCTCGCTGGTGAGGGGAGGAGAGTATGCCCCCAAGAGACAGTGTTAGTCTTATTCTGAAAGACCGACTGGTGAGGGGAGATCATACCCTAAAGAGACAGTTCGGAGACCCGACTGGTAAGGCGAACGTATGCCCCTAAAGAGACGAATTAGAAGAGCTAGTTTCGGTGAGGGGAGGGCATGCCCAAAGAGACGGCACTGAGGTGGGTGGTAGTTCGGCGGCCACCCGTCTACCTACCCTATGTGGCTATGTGGGATCGACGGATTCGGAGAGCATGCATATGATTGAGGTGTTGCATTCATCATATTTTATTGTTGTGGATATGCTTATACTTATTGATGGATGCGGTTATCATAAGTAGAGTGGTGGATGTGTTACTCATGCTTGTTCCGTCACTTTTAAGGATATTTTATACTTATTGATAGGTGTTGATTTCATGCATAGAGTAGTGGATATATTATTGTTGATTTCTCCTGTCGTTGTTGTTACATTATATATCTACTATTTGTGTTTTTTTTATGCATGATTATTGATTTGGTGGATTGATGACTGATATTCTCACTAATCCTAGTTGGACTTACCCTTCATTTCTGTTGTTTTGCAGCACCTGAGTTAGATCAGAGAGGTACCGGGGTGCAGTAGTGCGATTGGTGGTGGCAAGGCAGCGGGTCTCGTGACATATCGTGATCGAGGAGGATACCGAGTCCAGTCGTTGTTATTTTGTTGAGTCATGTAGACTTAGTTATTTCATTTTCGCATTTTCCTTAGTTTGGGGTATCCTTGTTGGGACTTTAAAGTTTTAAAAATAAATTAAACATTTAGCATTTATTTAATTAGTGGTTTGGTTTCTTTTAGGATTTTGATGTTTTCCTTTAACTTTTAAATATTATAAAATGTTTAAGTTCATTACTTGATTATGTATAGTTATTTTGGGGTTAGGTTTCGAGGTACGTGGCGTACCCTGGCCAATCATACCAGGTTTGGGGTGTGATATTGTCATGGTCACCTTATGATTGACGGCCTATCTTAGGCTTTGGTGTATTCCCTAATATGGCTCGCAAAGACGTGCGTCGAATACTCTAGGCATAGGGAGGCTTTCATTGAGGTGGGTGAGCAACCAATAAGAAATCGATTACTCTTAGTATGATGAGAGAATGTCATATCTTTCCAACAAGTGTCGTCTCGGAAATCTCTGACCAGAGTGGATATGAAAGTTGGAAAGACGTTTCCAATCTTTCATCATTGATATGACAACTTGAGGGAATGAATTATATATGGGTAAGCAAAATTCTTCGATTCATCGAAACTGAATCGAAATCGATCAAATCGAAATCGATTTAACTGAACCGAATTAATTTCGGTTCGGTTTTCGATTAAAGAAAATTTCGGTTTTCGGTTCGGTTCGGTAAATTAACCAACGGTTCGGTTAATTTACCGAATTATATATATATATATAATAACAATTATATCATCTATTGCTAGTTGCCTTGGTGGTTAAGTGTAATGTTAAGCCTCTTGCCCGCCCAGGTTCAAATTCTAGTGCTGTATAATATTATTTATTTTACATTCGATTATATATATAATGTGTTTGTTATAAATAACTTGATAATGAAGTTTTCTAAGATGATTAGAGGGGTATGGAATTAAAGTTTGGTTGCCTATTTGTTTGGATTCGAGTCTTAGCACATGCATTTTTTTTAAAAAAAATTGATTATTATTTTTAAATCTTTTCGGTTAACCGAACCAAATTAACCAAACTGAACCAATTTTTTTCGGTTCGGTAAACGGTTAAAAAATTTCTTTTGGTTTGGTTCTGTTAACCGAATTTTTGGTTCGATTATTAATCTAACCGAACCGATGCTCACCCCTAGGATTATATATAAATCGATATTAGGGCTTGACACGTCTTCCATACCCTAACCGCATTCGGGACATTGTGTAACTGAAGGATTAGATTGCACATGAAGTAATTACCGAAGAGTGTTCGATCCCTAGCGATTGAACCCCACTTTACACAGGTAATCATGATATGTTATTAGACGTCAATGTTGACTTGTGAGTAAAATTACGATCATGAGATGATCGCGTGATCAAATTAAAAGAGTTTAATTGGGGGTCGAGAATATTTGCATAGAAGATGTTCTATCGAATTAAGTACACTCAGTTGTGCACGACTCACTACCGGCTTGGTGTGGAGCCCAATGGGTCACACACACACACAAGTAATTCTTGTAACGGAATTTATCGGGACAAATTTCGAACTTAGAAAAATTCTTTACTAGCATGGATATGCCAATTATACCCGTCGATGTATATATTTGAAGTGATGAAATGTTCATGAAATTCAAATTTCTTAAGTGCTGGGTGTCGGATTATGTCAGGTTAATTATTATGAGACAATATTCCGATTTCTTACGAGATATAATTGATATAAAATAAAAGTTTGAGTATACAATTGATATAAATAAAAAGTTGAAATATAATTGAAGAAACATCTAAAGTTCAGAATATATCATGTAATTAACCCTTTTGTATATTTGTATTTGGTTTGGTTTTTATTATTTGATGAGATGTAAATATGTCAATTTGAATTATATGAATTTATTTGGATGGGTTATGATGCATGACTTTTATTACAACTAGTTTGAATGTATTAGTATTGTTTATAGATTGTTGTTTTAATTGTAAATAAGATCTAAATTTTTTCATTAATATAATTTGTGCCGGACTTGTTCAATTACAACGTCTCTGACAAGTGACTTGAAGACTTGAAATTAAAGATTGAGAAAATGTGCGCAATTTACCACTGAAGCAAAATAATATGCATACGAGGGCCAGTAATTTGAGAACTAAAACACTTCACTTAGTCAAGCATATATACGTGGTGAAGAGAACTTCGTTGAGCAAAGGAGACTTGTGAGATGTGAATATTTATGGCCTAAATAATAATGTAGAGTGATATTTCTATATTTTGTCCTGGTAAGTTGACGATGTCGAGTTGTCGACTCTATTTTTGGATTCGTCCTAGTTGCCTTTTGAGAATATTAAGTAAGAATAATATAATAAGAGAATTAATTAAATTGTTTTTTAAGATAATTTCTTTTATATTATTGAATTAAAAGTTTATTTCTTGCTATCACTTTCGTTCTCAAGATGGTCGTGAGAAATCATTCAAATTACGAGAAATCAAATATGTATTAATAAGAGTATCCTACGTGATCTTAAGATGATATGAGAAAGTTAAATATTTTAATCATTTTTGGATCGTCAAAATCACCAACTTAATCGTCAAACTCAGGATCGACATACGGCGGACTATAATTGGAATCAATTTATAATTTTGTATATATAATTGAGACCAATAAAATGATTGGCCACAAATGAAATTATCCCAAAAGTTCATGTTATTTTTAGCTAATAACCCGATGTAAATATGTCGTTTTGAATATATTTATATATATATATTGACAAAAATAGAAAATTACAATAGATGATCATACTAGGGTTTGAACCTTAGATCTCTATGAAACATATAAGATGTTGTCACCAACGGTGCTACTCACAATTGGCAAATATGGCATTTTAAATGATATGAATTTTTTTGGATGTGATGATGCATATGACTTTTATTACAAGTCATTTGAATGTATTAATATTATTTATAGAATGTTGTTTTAATTGTAAATAAGATTTAAATTAGATTGATACATCAATCGTTTGTAGATAGTCATTTGAATATATTTGGTTGGCCACAACTAAAGAAGATGAAGGTTATTACGAGTGAGAAAGAGATTGTCACGGGTGAAAGAGAAATTGTTACGAACAAGAGAGACTATTACAAAAGAAAGGAGGTTGTCACAAGTAAGAGGAGACTTTTGCGAGCTAGAAGAAAAGAAAAATTGTCACGAGAGAAAGAAAATTATCGTGACTAAGAGGCTATCGCGAGAGTCTTCAGCGAAAACGAAGGCTATCATGAGTGGAAAAAAAGAGAGAGAAAGCTCTATCATTTCTTGGATTTGCGAGTTTTTAGATTGCAATTCAATTTACAACATGTAAAAATCTAATGCAATAATTAAATTAGTTGTAACTAACAAAACAATTTAATTAATCAAATATAATAAATATAAATATTAAAAGCCTATTTAGTAGCAACCAAACAACTGCCTACATAATTTGTGCAATATTTTTCAATTACAACGTCTGTGACAAGTTTGTGACAGGTGACTTGAAATTATAGATTGAGAAAAGGTGTGCAATTTACCACTGAAGCAAAATAATGTGCATGCGGAGGCCAATAAATTGAGAAGTAAAAAACTCCACTTAGTCAAGCATACTTTGAGCATTTTAATACCCAAGTTTATTACTTGTAGGTACAAAAACTAAGAACAGAGCATGCAACAACCAAAGCAAAACATTTGGGGTTGAATAACAAAGAGTTCGAGTACCTAGTACAACAGGTAAATCGAGTGCAGATTTTTCCAACCAAAATGGATGGGTGAACATGAAAATAGTAACTAAGCCAACTGTGGTGTTCTAGTCCTTATACTTCATTGCAGACATTTCAAAGCCAGGCATGTCGAACGATGCCGCAAACTTATCAACTGCTACCTTGAGCTCCTCAATGTCCTTGTTGTTCACCAAGCCTTTGTTGAAGTCCTTGAGCAGCTTCCCATGTTCTTTCTGGATGCTGAGGCAAAGAGTCACAGCTTGGTGAAGGAACTCAGCTATCTGCTCAAAATCCTTCTCGACCAAACCGCGTGATGTCATGGCAGGAGTGCCTGAAAATTTTCCAAGGCGTATGTTTTATTAAGAGGCATTGAAGATGCAACTATTGATACAATAATATCCAATTAAGTTTCTCAGGGGTTACAAGTAGAAGGTGATTGAGCTGCTAATATTGCTAGAGATAAAGCAGGTAACTCAATTTTGTTTGCATGTCTAACAGGCTGTTCCAGCTAGCTAACTTCTTAACTTCTGTTGCAAGAGGGTTTCTTGGATACGATTCTTAAAGTTAAAAACACTTTTTTCTTGAAAAGTAATAATTCCATTAAAAGCAGATTGCGCAAACTATTGTAAAAGGCTACAAACTTAAACTGAATAAAACATGACATACTTTTCATACTTTGCTTTAGATTTTTCATAAACGTATCAATAAAAATCTCTTTGTGAAAAATGAACTTCATATCATTTGTGAGATTTTATGCATCAGCAGCATTGTTAAGACTGAAAAACTCGATGCGCATAAAAACTCAATGAAGAAACAAACTTCGTACCAATACGCACTCCACCAGGAGCCAGTGCGCTGCTGTCTCCAAAAACAGCATTCTTGTTGACAGTAATATTGCATAGATCACAAAGTTTCTCAACCTTGTTACCTGTAAAAATCCAGGGTGAAGAAAAAAAATATGAAATAAAGAGCTAACAGATCAAAACTAGGAAGCTAGGGCAAAATGTAACTTCTAGTACCAGTCAAGCCTAGAGGCCGAAGATCCCAGAGGACAAGGTGGTTCTCAGTTCCATCAGTCACGAGCTTGTAGCCCTTGCTCATAAGATAATTCCCAAGAGCAACAGCATTGGCCCTAACCTGCTTAGCATATGCCTTGAACCCGGGTGACATAGCCTGCTTCAATGCCACAGCCAATGCAGCAATCTGGTGGTTGTGAGGACCACCTTGTAGAGCTGGAAACACTGAAAAATTAATTTTATCCTCAAAATCATAAACAGCGCCTTCTGGTTGTCCCTTCTTTGGAGGCTTAGGGCCTTTCCTGTAGAAGATCATGCCAGACCTTGGTCCTCTGAGGCTCTTGTGTGTAGTAGTAGTAACCACATCACAGAAATCAAATGGGTTTGCAGCTTCCTACATCAATAGTGGCATAATCAATAACTATATATTCTAATCAGATCAATGCATTAAGACACAGACTAAAAGAAAAAAAAATTAACAAATATTTGACACATTCTAAGTTCCAACTACTCTAACCATGTGAAGCAAAATATGAATATATTAAATCAGCAATATAACCCAAATAAATGCATGGCTAATATGAAAATTGAAACTGAACTCTAGTTTCTAGTAGAATAATTAATTATTTGACCCAAGAACTGCAAGATCTTTATTTCGTTTCAACTAGAAAATAGAAGAAATTATACCTCAACCAACAAAAATCTAGAATCAAATAAAATCAATAATACACACAAATTTAAGATCGACTTTTCTGGTAGATTTAGAACTAATGCCTAATGCAATACAAATTGGAAGATCTATTTCACAACATGCAAGTAACCTAATAAATCCATCTATTCGAACCAGGTCCAGAAAAATATTGTGCAAGCAGAGCAACCTTGGAAAACACAAAAAAACTTATCAAGATCTATCTGGCTCATCAATCACAAATAAGAAATAGAAAAAAACTTCACATCTGAGACTAAATTTGGTATCCGAAATCTTCTTCTTGGATATAATAGATATTAAAGAAAACATAAAAATGAACTCGAAACTGAAGAATGAAATGATCAATCATTACCTGAGCGGCCACAAGACCGCTGATGTGAGCCATATCGCAGAGCAATAGAGCCCCGCACTTATCAGCGATGGATCTGAATCTCGCATAGTCCCAGTCCCTGGGGTAGGCACTGCCACCACAGATGATGAGCTTGGGGCGGAAGTCGAGGGCCTTCTCCTCGAGCTTATCGTAGTCGATGTAGCCTGTGAGGGGGCTGACCTTGTAAGGGAGACTCTCAAAGTAGATCGAGGTGGCGGAGATCTTCTTGCCGCCGGAGGTGTAGTAGCCGTGAGTAAGGTGGCCACCAGAGGGGAGATCGAGGCCCATGATGCGGTCGTGGGGGTTGAGTAGGGCGGTGTAGGCCGCGAAGTTGGCGGGACTGCCAGAATAGGGCTGCACGTTGACGCCCCATTTGGCGGGATCTAGGCGGTAGGCAGCGAGGGCGCGAGAGCGGCAAAGGTTCTCAATGACGTCTATGTGCTCGTTGCCGCCATAGTAGCGGTTACCAGGCATGCCCTCGGAGTACTTGTTAGTGAGTGCGCTGCCGAGGGCCTCGATGACGGCGAAGGAGGTGAAGTTCTCCGAGGCGATAAGCTCGATCCCGTGAGACTGCCGGTGTTTCTCGTGCTCGATGAGGTCGTAGATCTCGGGGTCCACGGAGGAGAGTGGCGAAAGACCCCAATCCTTGATGGAATCCATGGCGTCGGGAGCGGCAGAGGACGTGCGTCGGCGACGGAGGAGGAAGTCTTGAAGAGGGGACGCGAGGCAGAAGTGGTGGCGAGGGAAATGGAAATGATTTATAGGGCAGGAGTGGGTCTCTGCCCACATGTTTTGATTGGGTGAACGGTTGGGTGGCGGAGTTAGGGTGAGGATATTATTCTTATGGATTTTTCGCATTCTAATTATATTTAGTAAAAATTATAATTTTGATCATCACATTTTTTTACTTCAATTTTGATTTTAATCTCTATAATTTTTAAATTTTAATTTTAGTCTCCATACATTACTTCCATTTAAGATTTGGTTCCTACCGTCACATAAGATTTAAACGATGTTGACGTGGCTAATGTGCTGACTGAACAATGCTGACGTGGAACCTACAGGAACTAACTTCGTAAACTATAGGGATTAAAACCAAAATTTTATAAACTGTATGACTAAAATCAAAATATTGTAAACTATAGAGATTGAAATCAAAATTTAAGTAATTATTTTTTCTAATAAATATAAAAAAATACATGATATTTTTTTAATTTATTTATAAATAACTATAATATTTAAAAATATTAAAATTGAGCAAACTTTTTACAAATTAATTGAATAGAGAACATATTAATATTTTACAGTATGTTATGTATCTCTGAATATTCCTTAATAATGCCCACGAAATTGTAGCAATAACTTTGTATTATGATGTTTCCACCATAGCGAATGCATGGGAAATCGACATTTATTAGAGTGAAAATAAATATTTTTTTGACGTTCGAAATCTAATTTAAACCACTTTGGATGCACCAAATTTAGGATCAAAATGAAGATGGGGAGATTAGGGGTGAGCTCGGGACGGGACGGGCCGGGATTTGGTATGTCCCGGTCCCGTCCCGGTTTTGAGTTGGGACGCAAATATGCGTCTCGGTCCCGATCTCAAATACGAAGCATCCCAATTTTATTGCACCCAAAAAAATTCGGGACGGGACTGGGACGTCCCAAATTTATTAATATTGGATTTTTATATAATAAAAATAATATCTCTATTAAATTAATTAATATTTTTTTTCTAAAATAATAATATTATATATTTAATATTACTTATATTATAAATTAGGTCGGGACGAGACAATTCCAATTTTTTTTGTATCATCCCGGTCCGGTCCGGTTTTTAATCGGGACTAACATATTTATCCCGATCCCGTCCCGGTTTTTAATCGGGACGAGATTTGTCCCTACTTTTTGGGTCGGGTCGGACCAGGACGATTGGGACGTCCCGATCCGTGCTCACCCCTAGAGGAGGTGATCAGTGAAGATATGAGCAGATCAGGAGAGCAAGTTTTTGAATCATGCAATCACTACGAAATTCACGCTAAATCAGGATAATTAACGGAGAAAACCTGACGCCTAATGACGGCGTCAGTTTAAATACACCCAAATTAACGTAAATCATTGTAGTATGCTCAAATTTAATATTTTTAAATATTATAATTAGTTATAAAAAAATTTAAAAAAATGATTTTTTATATTTTTTTAAGAAAATAATAATAATTTTGGTCCCTATAATTTACTTGAATTTTGATTTTAATCCCTATAATTTACAAAATTTTGATTTTAGTCATTATAGTTTACAAAGTTGATCCCTGCAGGCTCCACGTCAGCACCGTTTAAACCTCATGTAACGGTAGGGACCAAATCTTAAACGGAAGTAAAATGTGGGGACTAAAACTAAAATTTTGAAACTATAGAGTCTAAAACCAAAATTGAAATAAATTATGGGGACCAAAAGTATAATTTTCCCTTATATTTAAATTCTCAAATTCAAAATAGAGATTTATAATTCTAAAAATCGGAATAAAAAAATTAAAATATCCATCTAAGCATAAAAAAAAAAATTATTCAATTTTTTCATAACATGAAACTCGTTTATTAATTTAAAAAAAATAATAGAATTTTGAGGGAATTAAAGGCTTTTAGACTAGTCTTTAAATAGCTTTAAAAAATTTGCCCCAAGAAAAATAAGTTTTTTATAAAAAATATTTTATTTTATTTTACATAAAGTTTTTTATTTATTAATGATTATCTTTTAAATATATTTTGAGGTTCTTTTAACACTAAAAACTTTTATTATCATTGATAATTAAAGAATATCTTTTATTAATTTATAAAGCTCTTAAAGACTATAAACTAATATCTTTAGGCTGCATAAAAATTTTGGCAAAAAGTCTTTAGCACTAACCCCTTATTTGTTTTATGGTAAGTTATGATTTTATATAGTATGATATTATTTAATCTCTTATTTGAAAAGCCTTCTAAATGATGATCATAATGATGATAATCTCATAATTTGAAAATTATAGATTTTGATTAAATTTTTAAATTATGAATTTAGTGATTTAATAAAATTTTATTATTAAAATGTTGATAAGATTTAGTGAGTAAAAATATTTTTTAATATTTATTTTATTTTAAAAAACATATCAACCAATTGATGATGTGGTATTATTGCGTTTGCATTCTTATGTGTTTTTTTAACAAAATAATCATTAAATATTTTACTCACTTCAATGATTTTATGTGTACCCAAACTAAGAAAGAGGTCAAACAGGTGTTCCACCCTTGTAATGTCACTCATGTGGTTATAATATATTTTTAAAATTTTCTTCAAATATAAAATCTAACCACAAGATAAGTGGATAAAAAGTATTATATTTTTATTTAAGTTTTATTCATAAAATAATGTCTGTAATATTACTATGATCTCAGTATAATTTTAGTGCTCGATCTAGCCCCACGTCGAAATTAATTGTATTAGATTATCGTGTTGGTTAATAAAATTTGGTTAATAAAATTTGATGAATTTACAACTATTGCACTAAACCAATATTGAAGTATTGATGTCTATGATATTGATGGGTGATCATTAATACCGGAGCAATATCTATTCCTCAACTTGGTAAGGGATCTATGTGAGAAATGATAGTTTTAGTTGGAATGAAACTGCTACTAAGCTAGACCTCACGCATTATTGACCAAGATGTGTATGATTCAACTTGAATCTTGATATTTAGTGACAAAGACTCAAGCAAATATGATTAATTTCAACTTAAATATTTTAATGAGATCATATATTCAGATTTACGAAGTTAATCTATCAATTATCTCATCGAGTGGATTATACTCAGGGGTGGACCCACAGTAGGGCCAAGGGGGTCACTGGCCCTGAAATTTTCCAAAATACCAAATATTAAATTTAATTTGATATTTTTTAAAAAAAAATATGGTACAATTGCATTATTATTATTAATTTCAACTTATTTTATTAATGTATTTATAGCCTAGTGGTTAATTATTTTAATTTTTTGCTTATAGATCTTATGTTCGAATCTCCTTCTTATCTTCTATAATTATTATTTACCTTTTTCGTAATGACTAAATATAAAATCTATTTTTTTAATTTAAAATTTTCTCTATTAATTTTTCATTTAACTTCAAAATTTTCTCTATTAGTTTATAAACTAAATTCAAAATTTTCTCTATTAGTTTTTTACATCTAAAGCTCTCATGTTGGTTTAATTTCTTTCTAATATTTTTTTTATGCTATTACTCATACTCATACTATAAAGTTGTATGAACTTTTACGTATGAGTTATTCAATATATGATTGAATAATTAATTTTCTCATCAAGCATTCAAGAAAATAAATAAAAATTATATTATATAATTGTGAAATTTATTTAATTGAGAATCCAAATCTAAAATACATCTATATTAATTATATAATACATCTTCACGGTGTCAAGTTAACTTTTACTTTTAATGTAATATTAAATACTATTAATGCAATAAAGAACAATTATTTTTCTGTATGTATTTATAATTTTATTAATCTCTTACTAATTTTTAGTTTTCTTCATATAGTTTCATAAAGTTGGCACTCGAGATGAGTAAGACGACGACCGCATCATAGTAGAACTTGCTTTGGATAATTTAGATGAAAGAATTTTTACAAGAGCTTTAATTATTTTTAATTTAAATATTTTAGCAATATTTTTAAAATATAAAAATAGAAAAGAAAACTGTACTATTATAAGTTATGATTTTAATTTAAAAATTTAAAAATGAAGAGTTAAAATAATATTTATTAAATCTTTATATTTTAAATTAGGCTCTCTCATTAAAATTTTTGCGTCTGCCACTCATTATACTAGTCCTAGCGCGAAATGTGTGCTTTTAAAGAGAACAATATGATAGTCCTTGACGCCTTTACAGGTACGTGGCTTTTCAATCATATCTCGTTTAGGACTAAAGTCCTCCAACAAGGTCCCTTTTAGAGTCCTAGGCATTTTCTTCGAACATGTATAAGTCATTAACTATTGAGGGCCCGTAAGTATTAAGATATTACTTGCTTTAGGAACGTGCTCTCGCATGATTGGTTCGCTCGACTAAAATTGTTTTGGGAAAACATTTCTTTACATGATTAATAAACATAATTTTATAAATATGACGATTTAGTTTAAAATATTTTAGGCATATATTTATAAACATTTTTTTATCATGTAAAGTACACTGACGGCTAAAGAATTTTGAAAATGTATTTCCAATATAGACACATTGACATGTTTGACTATGGCCCGCTTGGTTGATTGACTTCGGATTTTTTGACATTGAACTATTGAAAAATACTTAAAAGTAATTCAAAATATAAGTTTTCTCCATCATAATAAAAATTTCTTTTGCATTTTCTTAATTACAAATATAATATAAAATTTAAAGATTACAAATTCAATGAAAAATAAAACATTTGGCCCAATTAGGAGGGGGGAGGGGTTGGTGAGGAAAAAGACTTCCAATCACACAATCACCCAATTTTTTTCCAAAATTTAGTAGGTGTTAATTGTTTTGGTATGTGAAACTAAAAGAGGCACTTCCACCAACTCTTTCATGCGATGTCACCAAAACATTATCATAACACCGTAGCATTCTCAAGCAATAGATAATAAAATAAAGATAAAGAGACTCCATAAACTTTTTCATTGATATAGTAAGATTTGCTCAAAAATTTGGCACTCCAATTAAATCTCAAAGTCAAGACACTCAAAAGTCCTTTTTAAAGCGCCAACTATGGGTAGCACAATTGATAATAACGTATTATAAATTATTTAGAGATCTAGAATTCAATTTTTAACATGATCACTTGCATACCAATTCAAAAAAAAAATCACTTTCAAGATTGGGAAGTAGGTGAAGTTCTTGTTTACCTGCTTCAATGGTTGATGCCCTTCCCTACCTAGATGATAGATCTACTCTTTTCCTTGAAGTGGTATGCAAGTGACACATGTAGGGGAACAACACATGCCACAAGGCCCACAATTTGAACCCCTCTTTCATAAAAAGGGTGTCCTTTTAGATAGGTGCTCTTGGATCCAGTGTTCAAATTGGATATTTTCTTTCCTTTTGATGACTTCAAATGAACTCTTGTCCGATGTTTTTAAAATCACTCCAAATATGTTTATTTTATTGGATAAAAATGAGTAAAAGAAGAAACAATTTTTAGTTTCTCATTTATTTGATGCTTAAATAAAAAAAATAGAAAAGAATAAATTAATGCTATAAATACTCCGAATATAAAAAACTAAAAAAAAGAATAGAATCGAAATGAGAAACATTAGTTCAGTATAATATAACAACATCTACCTTTGAATCCAAACCAAAAATAATAATAGCTCTTAAGTGTTTTTTTATCAATAGAAGTAGGGGTGATAATTGAAATCAATTAATCGAATCATAAAATTTGATTTCAGATAATGAATTTACAGTTCGATTTCAGTTAGAGAATAAGAAAAATTGATTAAATTTGATTCGGATTTGGTTATTGGTTCACGGATAATCCATAATCGAAATCGATTGTATATTTGATTTCGGTTACCAATTATCCATGGATAATTGGATCCGAAATCGCTATAACTAATTATTTTGATAATTTTAAAATATTTCAAAATCTAATTTACTAATATGTTGCCCGTTTGCTAACCCATTACCCGTTTACTAACCGGGTAATCGATTTTATTTGAACCAAACTAATTGATTTCAGTTATCCGTCGAATAAATCGAAACTGAGTCGATTTCAGTTTTAGATACTAATTTTTGAAATCGAACGATTTCAATTTTGATTTCGGTTAACGAGTTTTTAATCGATTTTATTAACCACAAAAAAAATACGATTAATCGAACTATTATCATCCCTAAATAGAATATTTCACTTTAACAAATAATTGAAAAGCTTGCACATTATTTCATGTTATATATCCTTAAACATCATTAGAATTATTATATGAGCAACAACTCACACAACAAATAGCTTGTTATGACAATTCAAGTATTTATTAATTTGATAAAAAAAAGTCAATCATGTTTACTCTTTTTCTCCCAGCCCTATATATAATTTGGTATAATGAAGGAATATCATATCTTTCTCAAATTAGTGGGTAGGAAAAAAAATGCAAGGTCATGAGTTGCAGTGCCTAAGTCAACTTTTTTAAAAAGTCCCAATAAGTTGGGTGAGAGAAAGACACGTAGAAATCACTATGAAATGGGTGTTATCCAATTGTTTGATTCGTGGTTGGTGAAGAATTTTTTTTAGTTAAGAATTTGGACTCACCCACCTTGATTTGAATTTGATTATTATAAAATGAGAATGCTTCAGAGGCAAGGTAGGTAAAGGCAAAGGCAAAGGCAAAGGAGTATGGTAGGTGTCCATATATTTAAATTTATTTTTAATATATAATTATGGATAATTATTTAAATATATTTTTAATTTTATATTTTTTCTCAAATTTATTTAAAATTTTTAATTTTTAAATTGTATCAAGTACTATTAGATTTGTATTAGTTTTATCCTCGTCAACGGCTCGATTAAGATGATGTCGTAACTTTCTGACTGATAAAATAATTTTTTTTAAAAAAAAATTCTTGTTAGTTTATATTAAAATAATATAAAATATTCTCATATAAATATTATTTTATATTTAAAAAATTAACATGATTTAAATAATATCATTCATGTTGATTTTTAAATATAAAATAATATTTATATGAAAATATTTTATATTATTTAAATATAAATTAACATAATTTTTTTTTATTTTAAAAAAATATTATTTTAATCTACATCAGAAAATCACATCATCATCATCTTAACGTAGTTGTTGACGGATACTTGACGGGAGGATAAAATTAATACAAATCTAATAATACTATAATTTGGTGAAACAAACTTTTGAATAAATTTAAGAAAAAATATAAATTCAAGATATATTTAAATAATTATTCTATAATTATTCAATATTTTAAATATTTTCACGAGTCCAAAGTGGTGCATTGGTTCCTTCCGTCAGATTTTCTTGGTGTGGACTCAAAATAAAATCAATGTTTTTTATTAAAAAATAAATCCCTTTATGATACATCAGACTTGTAAATCATTATAATATTTTGTTATAAGTATAGTAATACAAGATATCTAATGAACAAAAACAGCGTCAAGAGCATGTTTACTACACCGGATAAAAATAATATAATAAAAGATGAATTTCTTATTTGTTTTATTTTTGGATTAAAATAATATAAATATAAATATTATATTTAATATACACCAGATTAAAAATTCTTTCTAATTTTTCCTCTCACTTATTATATTATTTGTGAAGTAAACCGATCATAAATTTATTTCATTAGTATATGATTAAAATATAAACTCTTATAAGAATACGCATTCTTCCGGACATGCCAAAAAATAGCTTGTTTTTATTTAGTATTTTTCGTGCATAGTTTGGATGGATCATAATTAATTTGGATAAAGTTTTTATTTAGTATTTTCTACGTATATTTTGATTTATTTCACGGTTACTTTAATTATATTTTAAGTAAAAAAATGAATATATATATATTTAGTGTTGGGGAGAAGTGCATATTTGGTCCTATAAATTTTTAATTTTTTAGATTTTAGTCCTATAAAATTTATTTTGGTATTTTCAGTCCTATAAGTTTGCTCCATAGTAGATATTTAGTCATATCCGTGACGATCCGTTAACTCTCCGTCAATGTGGACTAACGTCGTTCATACACGTTCACTGATTTGGTCTTATAAGTTTAATTTCGAAATTTTTCGTCCTATATATTTGTCTCGTAGCATAGATTTGATTTAATATATTTGTCCTGTAGCATAAATTTAGTTCAATATATTTGCCCCATAGCACAAATTTGATCATATCGGTGATGGTTTGTTAAATCTCCGTCCACGAAAAAATAAACGATATTATGTTCATATTGACGGAGTTAACGGACCATTACGAAGCAAACTTATATATGTTACGGAGCAAATCTATGTTACGAAGTTAACATACCAAGTTGTCTACATGTCAGTCTATCATATATATTTGGTCTTATCCACGACAGTTTGTTAACTCCGCCAACATGGACATAACGTTGATTATTTTTTCGTGAATGGAGAGTTAACGGACCGTCGCGAATATGACCAAATCTGTGCTATGGGGCAAATCACTACTATAATATTAGCTATCAACCACGGGGCTCACCGACGACCACTTGGGCCGTCAGAACCATTCACGGCTTTCCGACGGCCGAACGGGTCGTGGCTGATGTAAACCCAATCAGCCGCGGCTCTTATAGGTCGCCCAACGTCGTCGCTCATATGTGATGGCGTGCATGGGGCGCGAAATGAAATAATCTAGTAGTGACGGCTTAGCGGGGGCCAAAGAGTCGTCCGTGATATAAGTAAGTAATTAGCCACGGTCAGAAGCGGTCGTCGCTTATTAATTGATGGCGCGAAAATAAAAAAGACGCCATCGACGGCTGAGAGAGAGCTTTACGATCGTCGAGGGGCCGTTGGTGAAAAAAAAAATTATTTGTGTTCGTGCCCGACCCATCCTCTTTCCCCTGATGTCTTCTCTCTCCATCGATCGTCGCCACTGTCTTCTCTGTCGATTTGTCACCGCCGATCATTGTCGTCGAGATGCTGCCCTCATCGTCGCCGCCTGCTCCCTCGCCGCGCCGCTGCCCCCTCTTCCTCGCCCGCACTGCCGGCCTGATCCCTCACTGTTGCCGCCGATACCTCTCCCCTCTCCGCCGCCACCAAGTGAGTTCGATCCCCTCTCCCCTATCCCCTCTCCGGGCCGGCGTCGGCCAATATATTTTTTTTTTTTAAAAAAAAAGTGTTTAATTAGGTTTATTTACTGTTAATTACTACAGTTAGTTTATTTTAGATTTAATTAGTAAATTACTTTGTTTTTTAATTATATTAATTAGTTTTTAATTAGATTTAATTACTGTTAATTAGATTTAATTAGGGTATAATAAATATTAGGGTTAATTTTAGTTCATTGAAATTATAATTATGAAATCGTCCACTTTGGATTCGCGGCCAAATCATCCATGGTGGACTAGCGCCGAAATCGTCCACGGTGGACTCGCGCCGAAATCGTCCACAATGGATGAACTTGTGCGCACCGAAATCGTCCACTTTGAACTCGCGGCCAAATTGTCCACGGTGGACTCGCGTCGGAATCATCCACTTTGGACTTGCGCAGAATCGTCTGCTGTGGACTCGCACCTGTATCCACAAATTTAGAAAAAAATCAAGACGAGTTGATATGTTTCACGTACGCATCGATGAGTCAAGTTTTAATTTCGCAAAACCTTAGATCTGTTCGGGGATTGTATGTTCGTGTAAACGAAGTAAATGATCTTTTATACGACTTACAACCCTTGAATTGTCCCTAGTTTGATAATTTGGAAATATAGTTATTTATATTACACTTAGTTTATTTCTTTTAGTCATTATTCATTTTTAAATTTTGGCTTCTATCTCCCTTGTTCTCCGATACACGCCCAAATGATATGCGTGTTCGGAGAACTATATGAAGATGCTGCCGAAATTTAGAATGAAGTTAATGACTAAAAGAAATTCTAAGTGTAATATAAATAACATGAATCTCGAATGGAATATGACCATCCCATCTAAAGACATTACCTAAAGATATTGCCAACTTTTTGACAGAACATGTCGGGTGATCGAAGTTGGATGTACACCAAGATATTTTCTATGGAATTGTCACAGGGAGTCACATCAAGTTGGGACGTCAAGCAATCATGTTGTCCAAACTCATGGTGAATCTTCTTCTACTGGTGTTTCTTCTTCCAATCCACATAATCCTTATAGAACAATGGTTCTGAATAGTCTTGGAGGATAATTATATTTAAATGATAATGTTGAGTTAGTTAATAAGACGGTAGTGCCACCATATACTACGACAATTGAAGTCACTGAAGAACAACCTACAATACAGATTGAATTACCGAATAAGGAGGTTGCAGAATTTTACGATATGTTGAAAGCTGCCGATGAATATTTGTATGAGAATTATCCTAATTATAAAAGATTTTTGGCAATGACGCAACTCCTGAACATCAGGTCCAATTGTAATATCAACGGGGTTGCGTTTGATTGGATTGGTTTGATACAAGCGATAGGGGCATGAGAGTTCATCCAAAGTATAAACGGTTGGTCAATGTCAATTACAAATCAAAATTGGCTTCAAATGAGTCATTTATATTGACATCTCAAGCTGAACAAGTATATTATATGCAGTATCCATCTCGAAAGAAAAATATGACAGATTGACGTGTAGTTTGTAAGACTAGAGCCAAAGAAAAAATTGACTCGGTAGTTGGAGAGAATGAGCCAGCATATGACTTCTATCAAGAAGAGAATCCTTCCGAAGTGGAATGAGTTAGTCCAATACTCGAGGATGATAACACAGAGTTAGTTCAATTGGAAATAGAATACATTGATGACGACGATAATGAAGTTGAGGAATGACAGAATGATGATGATGGAGAAAAAGAAGAATTTCAAGATTCCGATACATAAGAACAAGAAGAAGAGTATTACACGAATGATGATAACGACGATGACGAATAATTGTAAATGTGAAGTATATATTCAATTATTATATATATATATATTATATATAATCTAATTATATTAATTTTTTACAACTATGGTTCAAGATATCAGTTCCCGTTGAGGCATTCCTCATAGGACCCCCCGACGATTACCACCCGCCCCACCTGTACCCACTGACCCTTCGCCTTCCACCACCATCCCCCCCACCTCCAGCCGCCATCACCTCACCTTTGACCACCATCCCCTCACCTCGGGCCACCATCCCCTCACCTGATCTGTCCACCGTTCCCCCATCTGATCTGGCCACCATACCCTCACCTCCGGCTACCATCTCTCCGCCACCCTCCGCATATCCAGGACCATCATCTTCCAGACGTAGGCCACGAGGGTCTAACAAAATTCTTCCTCCGCCACCCGAGGGAGAACTGCGCAGAGCAGTTAGTGTGTGCGGAAGACGATAAGTATATGCATTAATTATTTCGTATAATTTATTTATAATTTAAAATATCATAATATGAATTTATATTTGGTGCATATTTGAGCAGGAGGACGTCCCCCGCACGATAGCGGGGACGATCCAGAAGTTTATGCACGGGGCGTGGCCTACATGGTCTCACATGCCCCGTGAGCATATCGATTTATTGTGGCGAGAGTCTTGGTAAGTATATTTATTAAATTAATATTAATATTAAATATTGATCGGTAATAATAATTTATTTTTTTGCAGGTTCATTATACATGGCCGGAGGACCACACCACTTTTGTTGAGGCTGCAGGGGAGCGTGTTGCCCGCGCTCGCTATAACGGGTTGCTTCAAAAGGCCCGTTAGACCGTGATAAGATGGTTGGGGACCACATAGATAGGGAAAACTCGGAGACACATCTCCGAGTGGATTCCTGGCCCTGTGTGGGATCAGCTCGTTGAGCGGTGGGCCACGCCTGAGTGGCAGGAGGTCTCCCGGACTGCGTCGAGAAACCGCAAGTCTGAGGGGGGCAGCACAGGGGTGCGCCACACTGGTGGCTTCGTGTTTTTTGCGATTCATGAACGTCGTATGATATGTATAATTTAATTATTTTTAATTAAATTATATTTTGTGTATAATGATACTAATGTATTTGTTTTCTAATGTAAGACGCGTGTGGCAGAGGACAACACCGTCCAACGTCTGTCGATGATGGAGGTGTTTGAGCGCACTCACCGTCGTCGACGAGGAGCGGGGGACTACGTTGATAGCAGAGCCTCGATCATAATGGTAAGTATTTATGTCTATTTGATTTATACAATATTTATTTATAGTTTATATATATTTAAAATATAAACACATGTATGAAACATACACAAGGATTGTGATTGAGCGTGGAGGCACACCGAAGGAGTTCGACGCAGCAGCTTGGGTGGGAGCACGATCGTGTTTATGGCTTTATAGACAGTGGTCATGCCCGCGCCGTGCTCGAGCCACTTGGGGCATCGACCCCTCCGGCTGCGGGTGAGCGACCCTCGACATCCCAGGCGCAGGACCAAAGTCGGATAGCGACCTTGGAGTCGGAGCTCACCCAGCAGAGACAGACGATGGAGGAGCAAAGATGGACGAATGAAGAGTTGAGACAGACGATGCAGAATATGCAGGCACTCCTCACTCAGATTGTGTCTCACTTGGCTTTCTACCAATCTCTGGCCTTTTACCAATGATGTCGCAGTCGTCGTCCTCCTCGACCCAGTCGATACTCCCGACCCAGTCGTTTTCGACTCCACCGCCTCCACCGTAGTCGTGAGATTTTGGTTTATATTTTTATACTTGTTTGTATACTGGTAGTTGTTTATATACTTATGGTTGTGTATATATGATATTTTGATAATTGTTTACCTCCGGTTTGAGGCTTAGATTGATGATATATTTGTAAAACTTATATGTTTGGTTTCAAATGCATGTGTATGATATTTTTTGATTGTAATATGTGATTGAAAATATATTGTAATCTATAAATATCATTGTATACAAGAATTTATAAAAAAAAATTATTTTTTTCAGTTACAGGATATACCTTCAGTCACGGCTTACCCACGGTCGACCGTCACTAAGCCGTGGCTGAAAGCTTATCATAAATGACTGATGGTCTGGGCAGCACCAAATATCACGGTTGCTAATAGTATCACCGACGGGCCCGAAGTCGTGGCTGATGTATTTGTATCAGTGTCTGCTTCCTACAGTCGTCATTGCTATGTTTAAATCAGCGACAGCGCCCGTAACTGTCGCTGATGATTAGTTGTGACGGCTAGGAGAGATCATCACAACTTATTTGAGACGTGCACATCAATGACGATATTTTGCCACGGCTAACGCCTTCCGTGATAGTTGTCACCGACAGTTCATCCACAGCTTGAGCTGTCGGTGATGACGACAATTCTAGTAGTGAATATATATGACTGAAAATTTTGAAATGAAACTTAGATGACCAATTATGTTAACTTGTATGAACGACATTAGTCAATATTGATGGAGAGTTAACAGACCATCACAGATATGATCAAATCTATGCTACGGAGCAAACTTATAAGATCGAAAATACCAAAATGAGACTTATAGGATTAAAGTCCAAAAAATTAAAATTTTATAGGACCAAATATGCACTTCTCACTTTAGTGTTGTGTACCGTCTTTCAAAAAATTGAAAATACCAAGGTGGATTGAATATGATAGGATAAAATAGGATTGGATAATAAATGATGGTGGATTAGATATAAATTTTTTAAATTCGGTATACACCAGATATAATATTAATTTTATACTCATTTTCTTCTAATCCATGCACTAAACGAACAATGGATATTAATCCATCCTTTATTATATCATTCGTTATCCTATGAAGCAAGCATGCACTAATAGTATCTCAAGCTCTCAATTTATTTGTTTTTTTAGTGTTGAGAAGTTTGAAAAATTAATCATAATCTATGATATTTATTAAAATCATAATTTTTTATAATATATATTTACATAATTATGATAATATTGGTCGTTAGGAACATTCATCGAAGTCTCTAACTATTTATATATACATTTTACTGTATTGAAAATTTTAGATTTAATATGTTTATGAAATTAGGAGATCTAACAACTTAAAATGAAATATTAATCCTATTATATTCTCTTATATTCATCAAAGTCTCTAACTGTCAATATAATTATAATTAAAATTATGTTTCATATTTTAAAATTGATTAACGTCACAAATATGTAAAATTTAAAATTTTCTATTAATATGATTAATATCTTATTTTAAGTTGATAGATCTATTAATTTCATATGTCAAATTTTAAATTTTTTTAACAATAAAATGCATATAAAATTTATTTATGATTTTTTCAAAATAATATGTCAATATAAATAAATTAATTAGGATTTTCCCAATATAATTAAGTATGTAAATGAAGTTTGTATGATTTTCTCATTTTTTTTAAATGTTTGTGTTATCTTTTTTTTCTTTACAATTATGATCTCCTTTGGTTGATATGAAAAATAATTTTTCGAAAAAAATTATTTTTCATAAATTAAATACTTATTTGTATTTCCTAACAAGTATCAAAAAAAAAGTTATTTGATGGATAAAAAAATAATTAATAAAAGTACATCTTTTTATAAATTAATTTCTTACAATATATTTAGTTAGTATAACTACATTCCATGAATTACACATCAAATAATTAATATATCTTTCATGCATTATAAATTAATATTTTTATTTTTCATCTATAAATATATATAATCTAGCATATATGAAAAATTAATTTTTATTTATAATATATATATATATATATATATATATATATATATATATATTGTCACTTTATACAAAATAATAGGATTAGATAGTCACTTTTTTGTTTGCTGTGAGAAGTAAAATTTACTAAGGAAGTGCAACTTTACTTGTTTTCCTACTTGGGGTCAACCAAGCAAAGGAAAAAAATCTAATTCTCAAGATAAGTCTTGCCAACCAAACAAGAATAATTATGCACACATCAATCATAAATCTTAATAATTTTTTAATTTATTTTAATTCTAACATTTAATGATCATAATAATAGCGATCACTAATTAGAACTTAAAAGACTTTTGGTGTCGTAGTTATTTCTAGATATAAAATCTAATAATGTCATGTCATACTATTTTCCTTTCAAATTTTGATAAAAATTAAATTATTTGAGTTGTGGAAGAATGCAAATTTGATTGTATAAATTTTTAATTTTTTTGACTTTGTTCTTATAAAATTCATTTAGATATTTTTGATCATATAATTTTGCTCTGTAATACAGATTTGATTCTATCAGTGATGGTTCGTTAACTCTTCGTCAATGTGGACGAACGTTGTTCATACACGTTGATAGGTTTGATCCTATAAGTTTCATTTCAAAAATTTTAGTCATATATATTTATCTCGTAGCACAAATTTGGTTCAATATATTTGCTCAATAACACAAATTTGATCATATCTGTGATGGCTCGTTAACTCTTCGTCCACGAAAAAATAAACAACGTTATGTCAATGTTGACGGAGTTAACAGACCGTCATGAATATGATCAAATCTATGTTACGAAATAAATCTATGTAAAGTTAACATACCAACTTGTCTATATATCGCTTCGTCATATTATTCATATAGATTTGGTCCTATCTACGACAGTCTGTTAACTTTGTCAACATGAACATAACGTCGTTTATTTTTTCGTGAACGGAGAGTTAACGGACCGTCATGGATAGGATCAAATTTATGTTATAGGACAAACATATAAGACCAAATATGTGTTACGGGGCAAACACATAAGACTGAAAATTTTGAAATGAAATTTATATGACCAAATATATCAACGTGTATGAACGATATTAGTCCACATTGACAAAGAGTTAATAGACCATCACAGATATGATCAAATTTATGTTACGGAGTAAATTTATAAAACTAAAAATATCATAATAAAATTTATAGAATCAAAGTCTAAAAAATTAAAAATTCATAAGATCGTATCTGTACTTTTTCCTTTGATTTATATTATTTATACAGAGGGTTTTAAGTTTATCAATTATTATTATTTACATACGTCAATAATAATAAACTTTAAAAAGTTAAAAAACAATTATATCAACAAAAATAAATTTAAAATATTAATTTTTGTATCACATCTAGGTTAATATTAGATATAGTTAGTTGCATAATTTTGTTAATCATTTTCAATAACAAATTCTAGTAATAGAAAAGTAAAAAGTTATAGTAACGCAACCTTTTGTCTATTTAAGTGATCAAATTTTTGGATGAAATCATTAAAGTGGGTAAAATCATAATATCCAAACTTAATATAACATTTTAATCTTTCTCCTCTCTTCTCTCACTCCACTCTCACCACTCACTCAATCAGGAATGACATTAGCACAAATATGCAATAAAAAGTTAATATTGCTATCCCTACACTCAATATAAACAAAATTCCTAATCAGCGTCCAAATCTTCTCACATCCAACTCGATCTCATCTTACCCGTCCATTTCGTTCTCATTTCTCTATATATACATCCCTCTCCCTCTCCTCTCTTCTTCGTCTTTCTTCTGATATTCTCCATTGCTTGTCAATCGCCTGCTTATTGCACGATTCCAAGCAAAGATGTCGTTGGTAGTGGAGAAGACGTCGGCGGGGCGTGAGTACAAGGTGAAGGATCTCTCCCAGGCCGACTTCGGTCGCCTGGAGATCGAGCTCGCCGAGGTTGAGATGCCTGGCTTAATGTCCTGCCGCACCGAGTTCGGCCCCTCCAAGCCCTTTGCCGGCGCCCGCATCTCCGGATCCCTCCACATGACCATCCAGACTGCCGTACTTATCGAGACCCTCACCGCCCTCGGCGCCGAGGTCCGCTGGTGTTCCTGCAACATCTTCTCCACCCAGGACCACGCCGCCGCCGCCATCGCCCGCGACTCTGCCGCGGTCTTCGCGTGGAAGGGCGAGACCCTTGCCGAGTACTGGTGGTGCACAGAGCGGTGCCTCGACTGGGGTCCCGGCGGCGGTCCCGATCTCATTGTTGATGATGGCGGCGACGCTACCCTCCTCATCCATGAGGGCGTCAAGGCCGAGGAGGAGTACGAGAAGACCGGTAAGCTTCCGGATCCGGCCTCCACGGACAACGCTGAGTTCCAGATCGTGCTGACGATCATCCGTGACGGGCTCAAGGTCGACCCCAAGAAGTACCACCGGATGAAGGAGCGCCTCGTTGGAGTGTCGGAGGAGACCACCACTGGCGTCAAGAGGCTCTACCAGATGCAGGACAGCGGCTCCCTGCTCTTCCCCGCCATCAACGTTAACGACTCTGTCACCAAGAGCAAGGTGATTTTTCTGGATCTAAAATCTAGGGCTTCCTTTTTTCGGAACTTGTCCTTTACGGATCTGTGTTTTCCGGAGCTTGTTGTCTAGATCCAGATCTATTTTTAACTAGTTCTTAATTGAATTCAGATCGGAAGTATCTTGTTTTGATCTTTATAACTTTTATGATTCTTTTATTTATCGAGCTAAGGATTTTACTGCTATCATTTTGTATTAAAGTGTTATGTGTTCGTCTGCTTGTGCGTTTTGGCTTAAGAGTGTTTGGAAATGTTTAGGTGCGGTTGGTAAGCATTCAATAGGTTGTCAACTACGATCTTATGTTTACTGTCTCTATTTACCTTTTTCTAGATCTGGATCTGGATCTCGACTGAGATTGACAGTACTACAGTTTCAGTGTCAATTCACGATAATTTGCCGCTGACGGACAGTAAATTTGTGAAATATCGAGTAGTTAATACATTTGATATTGTTTAGTGATTGTGAACTAGAATTCTGTTTCTTTTTGTCTATAAGATTTAATCCAAATTTTTGCCAAAGTATAAACTTCGTACATAGCTTAAATTGTCTCCAATCCACATTATGCAATCCGGATCCCGCCTCGTGGTTCTGAAATATATGATCTATACAGCAATCTGTGAAAAAAAAGCATCTTAACAGCAATGACTTTGGTCTGGTTTTTGATTTTGTTCTAATAATCTATCCCATGCTTGGACATCTCTGACTGTGCTTTTACTTGTTCTCGCATGTGAATGTGTAACAGTTTGACAATCTCTATGGGTGCCGCCACTCACTTCCTGATGGCCTGATGAGGGCCACCGACGTTATGATTGCTGGCAAGGTTGCCGTGGTCTGTGGCTATGGTGATGTCGGCAAGGGCTGTGCTGCTGCCATGAAACAAGCTGGTGCACGAGTTATTGTTACCGAGATTGACCCCATCTGTGCCCTTCAGGCTCTGATGGAGGGTATCCCTGTCCTCACTCTGGAGGAAGTTGTTTCTGAGGCTGATATCTTTGTGACCACCACAGGAAACAAAGATATCATCATGGTTGACCACATGAAGAAAATGAAGAACAATGCCATTGTTTGTAACATTGGACACTTTGACAATGAGATTGACATGCTTGGGTTGGAGACCTACCCAGGAATCAAGCGCATTACCATCAAGCCCCAGACTGATCGCTGGGTGTTCCCTGAGACCAACACTGGCATCATCGTTCTCGCTGAGGGGCGTCTTATGAACCTTGGTTGTGCCACTGGCCATCCCAGCTTTGTCATGTCTTGCTCCTTCACCAACCAGGTATCATCCTTGATAATGAATTCCCTTACTCTTTAACGTTAACTTTGTGCCTTACTTGCTTTAGTTTTAATTTTTTATAATTCTCTGTTTGTTCATTGAGATCACTTACGTGTCCTTGCCTTGTTTCTTAGAGTTAGTTGTTTACTGAGTCTGAGTGCCTTACATGCTAGTCCCATGTTATAGTAAAAAAACTATGGTGACAGGAGAAATTAGATGTATATTTATGCTGTATTCTATAATTAACCATCATTTAGGTGTAGAAATGTTAGTTTATTTATCGTACACGAGTTCTGCCTTCAATTTGTGATTGAAGGCTAATACTCAACAGCCAACCATCTGCTTGTTATTGTTTCAGTATATTAAGCCGCTCCATATATCAGCCACTTCGGTGGATGGATGTCCTTGAGCACCTCGGTGATTTAGAAGATTGGTTTCTTAAGTTTATTGTTGTACATTAAATCATCATGACATTAACCAACTCATAAATCACATTCATACATGTATATAGCATCTAACAGTTGTATATTTCATCAGATGAAATATATACATTATCTAAGCTCACAATGAAAAAAAACACTTGGCAGGTGATAGCACAGCTGGAGTTATGGAAGGAGAGGGCAACCGGGAAGTATGAAAAGAAAGTCTACGTGCTGCCCAAGCATCTGGATGAGAAAGTGGCAGCTCTTCACCTCGCTAAACTGGGAGCCAAGCTCACCAAACTCACTCCGTCTCAAGCCGACTACATCAGTGTCCCAATTGAGGGTCCCTACAAACCTCCTCGCTACCGCTACTAGGAAGTTATATATTCTAGAGATCGTAATGAATGCCTCCGGTAGAGGTATCGATTGAGTGATAGCTATGCTTACGTAGTTATGTTGCTTATCTTTTATCTTCCTTTATTGCTGGTTCACGCAAAGGATATCACCCCTTTTATTCTAGATTTTCTGGTTGAAAATGTTGAGGGTATGTTGTGGAATAATTAGGCTGAGGACAAATGTAATGGCCACAAAGATCATTGTCTTGGGCCACTTTTGCATTATATGCATGAATGAACTTCTATTACCATCTTCTATGATATAAGGAGGCGTTTGGTACGAAGCAATTCATTCAAATTGTTGATAATTTTGTCTTTAAATTATTTGGACCCCACACATTATTTTGTTTGGGATCTTATTTGTGCAGGTAATGTGGATTGCCTTGGTAATCTAGATTATCATCAAAGTGGTAATCCAGATTGCTCAATGGAGGATCTATGTGGATTATCTCTCAAGTGATAATCTTAAATTAATTTTTAGGATAATTACTTTTTTTAAATTCTAACTTTTTTACAAGTTTTTTTTGCTCTCTCACGATTTTTTTCATGACATAATATTATATATATATATATATATAATGTTATATTATATTATATTATATAATATAATATAATATATTTTTAATGGTGAAAAAGGTATTTTCGAAAAGTATATCTAATTACTTGGTAATGTATTTGTTATACCAAACATGTCTATGTGAATTGTAGCAATCTTACCATAACATTATTTGTGCATACCAAATATTATATTCTACATTACCGGCAATTTTTTTAGTGGCAATATATTTGGAAAGTAATCTAAATTGTTTGATAATCTTAAAAGTAATGCACAAACGCCACATAAGTATTCTCTAATTGCTCGTTGAGCCTTAAGTGATTAAGTGAGGCTCATTCGCAATATCCTCGACTTAATTACTAGTTGCCCCAATAAACAAAGCTTAAGTAGTGTTTGGTTGCATGGAATAGAGAGGAAATAAAATACTATTTTCTATGCCTCATTTATTCTTTTGTTTGGTTGCAACTTATGAATAAAGAATATGTGGATCATAAGAAATAGATAAGAAATACTATTCTCTATGCATGGAGAATATTATTTCTTACCTCAACCCAAGAAATATTATTCCTTTGTCTATTCTTTATGATATTTTTTTATATTATCCTTCAATATTTATAATATTACATAATAAAATAAAATAAAAAAATAAAATTATTAAATTTATTTTAATAATTATGTATCTTAAATAAATAATTATTATTTTATTATTAAATATTATTTAAATTTTAGTTTTTTATGAAAATAAATAAATAATAGTTTTTATTATTTTAAATTAATATATTACTTTACATTAATTTATATTTGTATTATATTATGATTAGTTAAAATAAATTATAACATAATTTATTATATTTTAAAAAAAATATTTTGATCATTTTTCTACGTTATCATTCAATATTTATAATATAAAAATAAATTATTAAATTATTTTTAATAATTACATATCTTAAATAAATAATTATTATTTTATTAATTAAATAATATTTTAATAATTATTTTTTAAAGATTTAATTATTTTTTATGAAAATAAAATAAATAATAGAATTTTATTATTTTAACTTAATAAATTATTTTTTATTGATTCATATTTTTATTATATTATTATGAATTTTAGTTATTTTCTCATATTGTATATTGTTCGTGTTAAATAAACAAAGTAAATATATTTAATTTTATTAATCAGAATATTTTGGTCATTTAACTTTATATTTCTTGTCTATTTCTTATGTTAACCAAATAAAATAATTTTATTCTTGGTCTATTTTATAATATCAACCAAATAAGGTAATACTATTCCTCATCTATTTCATTCATTGTTTATTTTTATTTCTTATGAATTCACTTCATCCAATCAAACACATCCTTAGTATTTAATATTCTAAAAAAACAATCTACGAGTTGATGCAATTGGAGTGCTATACTTGAGCTTGCGCGGCACTTCCACCTTAGCAGACTAGTGTCATGTGGTTGAGAATAAAGGTGACGACGGTCCGAGTCATGTCACATGTGGCATGAGCCGGGTACAGCTCGCTCATGTTCAAAGTATAGGCTGAGTTTATTTTTTGGGCAAGCGGCCGTGCCCATCAGCAAAAGGCAGCAACGATCCGAGTCAAGCCACATGTGACATGAGCCGGCAGCTCGCTCATGCTCAAAGTATGGGCTGAGTTCATCTTTTGGGTAAGCGGGCCGTGCCCAACATCGTGCATAATGTAATGTAATTATCTTCATATTATTTTTTCCCCATAAATTATAAATTATCTTCATATTATTACTCGTTTATTATTTGTTTTTTATGTTCAAAATTAAAAATATATATTTTTAATATTCAAGCCAGATGAGCTCGAAGGTAGTCATCGTGCCGGGTGGGACTAGTTCAAGCTCGAAGGGTAGTTTTGTTGTAGAGTTGAATTGCGCTAGTCTGAGCTCGGAAGGGTGAGTATCGAGATCAAGGGTACCTAGCATAGCCCAAAGAAAAATGAGTTTGTTTGTGCTTGTGCTCAGCCCATGTCGGCACAACTGCACAACTTATCATCGTTTTTAAGAGGAATTTTTCAAAATTGGATTTTAAGAGAAAAAATTTTAGATCTGAATTTTGAGGGTTAAAATTTTTAAAATCGAAACCTAGTATTGGATATCCATTTTACTCCTAGATCAAAGTCTTAAATTTTTTTATATATTTTTATTTATAAAATATTTTATTTTAATAAATATGAGATGTCAAAGTCTAGAAGATATATTTTCAAATTCTCTAATTTGACTTCTGCACTGTAGATAAAATAAAACTTAAATTAAAAATTATGAAAATTATATATTTAATGTTTAAAATATATATTTTCAAACTCTTTAATTCATTAGAGAACTTTACATCAAATTTATAAAATAAAATTTAAATTAAAAATTATAAAATTTTTTGATGATTTTCTTTTAACCTCAACACATCTTTTGTATTTTAAAATATTATTTTATTAATTAATATTATTTTTTTGAATTATAAAATTATTATAGACTTTGGACAAAAATTTCTAATGTATTTTTTAATTAAAAATAGTGAAATATTTTATCCAAAATATTTTTTATGAATTAAATATTTATTTTTATAATTATAAAATTATTATAAACAAAAATCTCTAACTCATTAGAGACTTTTGTGCAAAGTTTATAATAGTTCGTAATTTTTTAAAAAAATATTTGAATTCATGAAATAATTTTTTAATGATACAAAAGATGTACTATGATCTAAAAAAATATTTTACATCAAAATATTTCATAATTTTTAATTTTAATTTTAACTTATAGACTTTGTGCATAAGTGTTTAATGCATTAGAGAATTTAAAAATATATTTTTTATACTATAATATCTTATTTTTATTATAAAAATATTTTATAAATTAAAGTTATTTTTTATATTTTTTATTAATATTTGATCAAGTCTCTAACCGGTTAAAAATTTTGGCCCAGGACTAAAATGAGTATCTAATTTATTAGATTTTTATTTTAAAAATTTTAATTTCGAATCTAAGCATTTTTTTTTTTTAAAATTCAATTTTGAAAAATTATTGTACCTAAAGGTTCTACTAATATCCTACAAACCATTGCTACGAGAACAAACCTTTCATCGATTATATTTTGAATTTTTCTTTTAGAATTTACGTTGCATCATATATTTTGGAACTTTTTATTTAACTTGATTTAACATAAGATTAACTAAAAAAATTTAAAGTAAAATTAGTTTGACCTGATTGGACTTAAAAATCTAACCCAACATAAAATTATTTTTAAAAATTGATCCAATTCGAAATTAATTTTTTTAAAAAAAAAATCAATTCAATCCGATTTGAAAAACACGATTGAGAGAGAGAGAGGAGTAACAGCACAACAAATAATTAACAAAAAAAGAGAAACAACATAACCCTGATATCAGTGCCTCAATTCATATTTGACCTTTTACTCTTGACCAAAGTCTGACTCTTTTGCAGGATTTCAGATGTAATGTGGTTCGGCTTTATGTATCTTATATGATATTATTCCCCGAAGATGATATTTAATTATTCCGAAGTTCTATAGGGTTCCAGCACCATACGATACTATCACGAGTTCTAATTCCATAGCATTTATCTGAAAAAAATCATTATGGAGCCCGGCTCCGTAGAAAAACTTTATGGAGCCGGGCTCCGATGATGAAACACGAATCTTAGAGCAAAATTAAGATTCGTGTTTCATCATCGGAGCCTGGCTCCATAAAATTTTTCAAATGGAGCCAGGCTCCATGTTAGTTTTCTTCCATTTATCTAGCTACTCGTCTATTGCATGCGCATATGGCTTAAGTTTGAGCTTAAAAAACATGAAAAAATACATTTTCACCTTATTACTAAAATGCTCTTTATTTTGGAGCTAAAATATTTTAGAGTTATTAAAAATAATATAAAAATGACACCGAGTCAATTTTATTGAGATGTTGAATTTACACGTGGTGCACATGCATAGAACAACTTGCCATGCAAACGACGCGCAAGATGCCACGTAGGCTTGGATCTCACCACTAATATTAATTTTTTTTCATCTCATCTCAATGGTATTAAATCCTAACTCATTCTCTTTATAACTCTTATTTGTCTCTCTCGCTATTTATATCTCGAAAGGTAAAAAAAAAGTAGAAAAAAATTAGTGGTGGGACTCCTTGCTCACTTCTTGTGTTTGCTAACGTGACAACTCTTGATTTGGATGTGCGTCATGTGTTCAATTCATCAGTCTCAATTATCAGCCACGTCATGAGAAGTATTTTTGATTAAAAAAAATGTTATGAGTATTTTAATTAGTACCTATGAGAAAACATTTGACAATATCAATGTTCAGATTTAGGAGTGCAACCAAACTAGAAATAAGTTGATTTCAGACAATCATTATAGTCGAAAGGTGGTCGGAAATATTGATTTACCGACCAAATTTCGACTGGTTACCGACGCCAATATATGCGTCGGTAAAACCTTGGTCGAAACGGGTACCGACAAACTATCGACAAAAAATATTGTCGATAATTACCGACCAAAATTTTAATCGAAAAGCTATAGGTAGTTCCTCGGTAATACCGACCAAAGTTTTGTCGGTAGCTCCTCGGTAAATACCGAATACAAATACTGTCAAAAATGTGGTTGATAATTACCGACTATTTTCCTACCATATTTTATTCGGAAAGTGGTCGGTAATTACCGACAACTTACCGACTAAATTAGGACGTGTTTCCAACAACAGGTTCGTCGATAATTTTTGACGACATGTTGTCGGAATTTCGTCGAAACTTTTAAGATTTTTTTTTTAAAAAAATAGTAAACCAAAATTAAAAGACCTGTAATATTAACAATCATCACGTACAATAATAATCTAAAACTTCCAAAATATGATCCAAAATATATTATTTATCATCCATCAAAAGTATCATCCATTCAAAATATGTTTTAAAACATCTATTTTATCATCCATTCAAAATAATGAATATTCAAGTACTAACAGTATTCAAAATATTTCACACATGATCAGTCTTCATCAAGAAACTCATTGTTACCCCGCGGACCGTCGTCCTAATCATCATCATCATCATCTCCCATCGGCTGCGGACGATAGCAATCGTCATCAGAAATATGTCGAGGATGTTGAAGTTGATTAAGACGTTGATTCAACATCACTTCAAAATCCTTCTTCATGGCCGCTATGAACTGTTGGTTTTGCGCCATCTGTAGAGCTGATTGTTGTTGCATGAGTTGGGCCATCGACTGTTGTAGCGTAAGTTGCTCTTGCTGACGCACTGACAAAACTCGCTCAACCTGCTCCTTCATACTCGTGTCGAGCTGTGTTATATGACTCCGCATCTGATCCATTTGCTCCTCTCAACTGCGAGATGACATGGGTCGATCATACTCCACATTCAAATTTATTGACATCTTCTGGTAGCTCATCCCATAAAGGCGACCCCTCTTGTTTGGACCGCCGATAGCCCTTGACCATTTATCGACATCACACTCCTGAGTGCCCGATGTAGGGATGCCTCCATCCTCGCTCTGAGATTGAGTCTCGGACTGGGAACTCTCCTGTTCATACCGATCCTACACACAAATACGAATACATTTTTATTGAAACTCAAACTAATAAATAAACAATGAAGTGATTAACTTATTTAAACATAAACTTACATAACTATGTCTTGCCCGTGGTTCAACCCAGCTACCATCAGCTTTTTTCTTATGAAAGCGAGAAAATATCTCCGTATGCGTGGGTTCCCTTCCTAATTCCCGCGTCTACGTTGGTAAACATAAACAAGAGTTTAATTTAGACAATTAAATCCTTTTTTTTTCAGCTAGAAAAATACACTAATGATTTAAAACATGTTATAAGATATTTACCATGCGCATTTTATGTGTGCCGAACGATATGCAACCTCCAGTGTGAAGACTACCTCCTCTTTCGGAGTTACGATTCTTCTTTCCTCGCTCCGACTTCTGCTTGTGCTTCTCAGTGGACCAAATTTGTCGGAGTCCCTCCCAAATCTCTGTCCCAATCCAATGCGGCCTCTTGTTAGATTTTCGTAGCGCACAATACATATCACTTAAACGACTATTGCCTTTTTTGTTGAATGCATGCCACATATGATCCTCGTGCATAGGCTCCCAATATACGTGCTTCTGCAAGACAATAATAATAAAAAGTTAAATGCTAAATTGATATGATATATGATACTACAATGACTATATAGTTGTTCATACCTTCCATTCACGGAACCATATCCTTCGTGTAGCCTCAGGAATTTTAGTCCAATATTCATAGGCATCATCAAACCTATTAATGATGATAGTGGATATATGAGATGTACCAGGCTTCGATGGACAAAATCTGGCAAAAAGTGGACCCACAAGGTCATATATAATAACTGGTTGTAGGAAAATAATATAAATTTCTAAGTTCTAGCGAAAAATTTCTAAGTTACCCATCATCACCCTCTGGCTGTAAGAAAACTTTCCTGGTATAGTTAGGTTCCTCCGGTCCAACCACTGATGAAGATGACAGAATATTTGAGACATGTGAAGGAGCAGGAGTAGATGGTGATGCACCATCTACCTGTGCCTCATGGGCCACTGGTTGCGAACCATCGCTAATGCCTGCCATATGTGGTTCCTCCGAGTCTGATAAATTCAATGAGAATGAAGGAACATCTGGTAGAGATCGCTGAGTGTACCCCATTGATGGAACCTATATATGGAGAAGGCAACATATAGACAATACCAAACAATCAATTATAAATACCAACTATCTAACAACACTAAAAAAAATTCAAAGAAGTATTTTTGGGTGCAAGGGTGTCAACTGGAACCAGACATACTGATTCTCTTTTGTCATCCATATTATTCTATAGATAGATTTAACTGCATATTGTTACACAAAACACTACTTAATGGATTTTCTCCAAATTGACAATATTACAGCTAAGTCACATTACTGATGCGCTCACAGAAGTATCCTTTTCAGATGGGCAAAAAATAGTTGACAAGGTCCTTGCTGTTTGATATTGAAGCACAAGGTCCTTGATCATGGATACCACTTCCAGGAGAGGGATGAACATGTGGTGGAAATTTCA
Source organism: Canna indica (assembly GCA_034359265.1). Classification (NCBI taxonomy): domain Eukaryota; kingdom Viridiplantae; phylum Streptophyta; class Magnoliopsida; order Zingiberales; family Cannaceae; genus Canna; species Canna indica. Next base: position 3,569,665 of record CP136896.1, on the reverse strand, counting down.
GAAGGAAGCCATTATGGGCTAATTAACTCTATATCTGTTATTTCAGTTGGTGATGTGGTTTGTGCAATTTTTTCAAAGGATAACTTTGATTCAATTGTTGGGCCATTGTATATACTTGTACACATCCAACTTTGTGCCAAAGATTCTATATACTTGTGCTGATGAATCTTATCTTGAGATATTGCTTGATTGCTGCCTAGCTTGTTCATTGGATGCTATGCTTCACTCACCTTTGGATGAAGCTTCTGCATAATTCATGCAGCTTCCATTATTGTTGCACTAGAAGAACTACATACAGTTAGTACTACTCCCTTAGCAGATTAACTAGATTATATTTTCATTTTGGAATTTGCAAATATACTTTATTATTACTAATACCTAATGTTGAAGATCAGAATTTCATCCTCTATAGAGGTGTTTCACCAGACATTCTAATGCTTGATGGATTAGGGCACTTGCAGGTAATTCTAGATATCCTTAGCTAAGCAACTTTTTTATAGGTCCTTTGCTGCATATATTAAGGCCAATACATATTAGTGGTGTTAGGGGAGGCAAAAGAAGGTAAAAAAGAAGCTTGATTAGAAACAATAAAAAGAAAATTAATAAAAGACCCTATAATTATGTGATGATATTAATCTTGGTAAGATGCACAAGTCTTACCCCAGAAGAACAGAACTCATAAATTGATGCAATAAGAGTTGTCTTTTTGTGAACTATAATGAACTTCCACAAGTTTTCATAACACTTTTAATCATTTTATTTTCATGTTATGGTGCATATGCAAGATCACGACTATGAAAGTTGAAAGGATTAAAGATCTCCCTGAAACTATGACAAACAAAAATAAGAAAATCACTTAAATATTTTTTTTATAATTTTCCATCTAAGCTATCTCATACTTGAATACTTTCAAGAACATAAATGATATCAGTCATACCTGCGAGGCATGTTGTTGAGGGCATGTAGAACGTAGAAGATTTGCATAACTCGGTATTAAACTCGTTAGAACACCAAAATCAATATTATTCAAATATGGTAATGGATGCGGTGATGGAAAGGCTGAAAGATTTCTAACAGGGGCTGAAACACTTGGAAAGGTACGTCGTCCCTCAGGTGGTACAGCACCTCTACCATGGGTGAGGGAATTATTGCTGGTTGATTTTTCATGTTTGCGAGCAATGCCACCCCTAACTGTTGGGGGCTTATATGGGGGACGACGAGGTGGATCGGCAGACATCTGCACATAACATAATCATGATTAATAATGTGTCATGTATAACATAAATAATTTAAATGCTTACATATTAAAGCTGTCAATTACAATTCATATTTCAATATAGTAAAGAAAACAAAGTAATTCTTCTAAGCCTCACCATTGTTTTCACCATCACTAACTTCTAAGCCTCCCACATCATTATCATTCATATTATCCTCGTCAACATCATATAACTCTATCATTTGTACATCTTCTAAAATGTTGTTATCATCAATCAAAGGCTCGACAATTTCGTCGGCAATTACTAGTCTAATATTTAGTTGCTCATCATTTTGATATGCTACTTCCAATGAATCTTCAATTTCAACTCGACCACTTGCTTTGGTTTTAATGACAACCCACCATTGCTCTTTGTTCTTAATATGACCGGGGTATGGAACATAGTACACTTGTCGTACTTGATGTGCAACGATGAATGGATCGTACTTTGCATACTTTCGGTTGTGCTTAACCTCAATAATCCTAAACTTCGGATGAACTGTACGTGTCCCCTGTCCCGGGGTAGGATCGAACCACTCACATATAAATAAGACAACTTGCTTCATAGGGAGACCGGGGTATTCTAATTTTACAATCTCCTTCAAAATCCCATAAAAGTCATCCTCGCCGCCTTTCCCATTCATGCCTTTAACCCAAACGCCACTATTGATTGTCTTCTTACCTTCACTCCATGCTTGTGTGTGAAATTTATAGCCATTAACAAAAAACTTTGGCCATGTCTTAACCTCTCGATTGGGACCCAGAGCCAAGTCTTTCAGTAATTCATTAGTGATTTCATCACTTGAATCATGGACCTAGCTAGCATAGTAGACGTTAAGTTGTTAGATAGTTTAATGTGGGGATAATTTGTAATTAAAGGTCAAGGCACTTACATAACTCTTGAACCAATCTGCAAATTCTAGATTCACCATTTCATTTGCATTTTTTGGACCAATGTTCTTGAAGTTAAGGAAATGGCTACGAGTAGTAACAAAAAATTCTGTTAAAAATCAACATAACATAGATTTTAAATAAAGTTTTTGGGAGTTTGTTTAACTTACTCATAAAATATTTGCACTTCCTCACAATTTAGTAAGATGTGTAGATGTGCAGCTTTTCGCTCAACGTCGTCCAACAACCTAGTCGAACATGCTCCTGATGGCCTCCCAGGTTTATTGAAAATCGATAAGGTTGCTGAATTTGAGCTATTTAATCCACCGTCATCATTTCGGGCAACTCTCGTTCTTGCAGTTGGGACATGTGATTCAAAGTAGAACGAGCAAAAAGTAGTAGTTTCGCGACGAACATATGCCTCACATATTGATCCCTCAACTTGAGCTTTCTGCTTCACGGTTCTCTTGACCTTTCCAAGAAACCTGACATGGACATATATGCACGACTATGTTATGTTAATGATATTCGCAACATTTAATTATTGAATAATGTTAAACTCATTTACCTCTCGAACGGGTACATCCACCTAAATTGTACGGGTCCTCCATTTCGTGCCTCATGTATCAAATGTACTGGCAAGTGCTCCATAACATCAAAGAAACCCGGGGGGGGGGGGGGGGGGGGGGGGGAATTTTCTCCAACTTGCACAAAATAATTGGAATGTTCTTTTTCATTTTATCCAATTCATCGATTGTTAGAGTCGTAGAACACAAGTCCTTGAAAAATTGACTCAACTGAGCTAGGGGCTTCCAAATGTGTTCTGGTAATTCTCTAAATGCAACAGGCAACAACTGTTCCATGAAAACGTGACAATCATGACTCTTCCACCCTAAAAACTTTCCATTGGTACTATCAACCCGCCGTGACATATTTGTTGCATAACCATCAAGGATCCGAAGTTGTTTAACCCAGTCACATATACTTCTTCTTTGAGATGTTGTGAATGTGTACTTAGCCTTTGGTTTCACGACTTGCCCATTCGGTGTTGTGACTAGATGTAGCTCACTCCGGTTGCAATATTCTTCCAAATCCATCCTAGCCTTGACATTATCTTTTGTCTTGTCCTTCATATCCAAAATAGTGTTAAAAATGTTATCAAAAATATTCTTCTCTATGTGCATAACATCTAAGTTGTGCCGCGTCAAATTGTCCTTCCAATATGGTAAGTCCCAGAATATACTCCTTTTAGTCCAATTGTGGTCAACACCGTACCCAGGAATTCTAATATTAGTAGGTTGATCAGTTACCTTTTGCAAGTTCGAAACCAATGCATACACGTACTCCCCATTGAATGTTGGAGGTGGATGATCATAGTCGGTACGTCTTTTGAAGAAACTATTTTTGTTGGACCTGTATGAATGGTCAGGATGTAGGAATCGCTGATGACAATCAAACCAATTGTTCTTCTTGCCATACTTCAAAGTAAATGCCTTGCTAAAATTCATACAGTAAGGGCAAGCTAATTTCCCAGAAGTGTTCCATCCCGACAACATCCCATAAGCAGGGAAATCATTAATCGTCCAAATCAGTGCAGCTTTCATGATGAAATTTTGCTTCAATGACACATCGTATGTAGTAACCCCAACTTCCCATAATAACTTTAACTCATCAATTAGTGGCTGCAAGTAAACATCAATCATACGCTTTGGATTTTTTGGTCCTGGGATTATACATGTCAGGAACATATATGGCATTGTCATGCACATTTGAGGGGGCAAGTTATATGGGGTAACAATTACAGGCCAACAAGAATAAGGAGATGCTGATTGACTAAATGGATTGAATCCATCGGCACATAATCCTAGTCTTATATTTTGCGGATCACGTGCAAAATCTGGATACCTATGATCAAACTCTTTCCAAGCATTGCCATCTGACGGATGACACATAACACCCCTAGGTCTACGATTCTCGTAATGCCATCTCATATGTGGTGCTGTACTCATTGAGGCGTAAAGCCTCTTCAACCTAGGTATTAGAGGCAAGTAGTGCATTCTCTTCACTGGCACTTCTTTAGCCTGAACTCTCCCAATAATAGATCTTTTATATCTAGGAGCATGACAAAACTTGCAATCTCTTGCGTTGGCATCATCTTTATAATATAGCATGCAACCATTAACGCAACAGTCTATTCTTTCTACAAACAATCCAAGCCTTGACACTAGCTTTTTGGCATCATAATATGTTTTTGGAAAGTTTTGGGCAGACGGAATAGTATCAGACCATAACTGCAAAATCTCAGTAATGGCTTCTTGAGGGATGTTATAGTCGGATTTAGTACTCATCATCCTAACTGCCACAGATAATAGAGAGTGATGCTCACAACCCGCATATAATGGTTTGTTATACTCCGACAACAAGTCATAAAATTGTTGAGCATCGGCATTTGGCAGTTCTTCATTAGACTGTTGATCGACTGTGTCATTCTCATAATCCCTGAATGCTTGCCCATGCTCTTGCCTAGCTACATCTAAAACCATATCCCTATATCTATGCAAGGGATGTTCAGCATCTGGTGCACTTTCAGCATTGTAATTGTTCTGAAGTGTCACCTCGTTGTTCTCATCAGGTTCAACCTCCCCATGGTCAGTCCAATACCAATAGTTGGGTTTGAACCCCCATCGATATAAATGGTATTGGACCTCATCCGGTGACAACAAGCACCCTTTTCTATGACATTTCACACATGGACATCGAATGGTTCCCTCCCTCTCATACTGTTTCAATCCACGAGCATGTTCTATAAAAGTGTCAACCCCATCAATGAATTCTTGTCTGATGCCCCTACGACCAGGATTATTCCGGTTATACATCCATAATCTATGTTCTGGAATTTCCATCTGTATTTGCAATATAAAAAAAATCAAAGAAGATAATTATCGGCTATTGCTAAAAGAAAATGAATCCATGATGACTTTTCTCATATCTAAGAGTTCAAAAACCAAATTCAAGGCCTAAGCTCATGCTTGAAACTTGAAAGTACAATCTTAATTTATATGAAATTGTGATGTTGAACTAGAAGACCAAAATGAAATGCGGAATTGGAAGAAAAGTAATGCTCGGTAACTTATTTTCTTGAAGCAATTTAAAGTAGATGGGATCATAAGGAAATATATACTTCAATTTAAAAATAACATTCATAGTTCTTAACTGCTTTCTAATTTCCCCATAAAAGTAGCACCATAACATTTCCTCAAATCATTTCAAGGAGAGGGTGGATAAGGGAAGACATGAGGAATGAATTTCTATCATCATAACAACCAGCTACGAGTTCTTCTCTATTTTATTCTTGCTCTCTTCTACTCTCCCACTTGTATTCATTCACCTCTCCTGAATTAATACAAGCTGCTATTTAACAAAAAAAAAATCTTCCCTATAAGTTGGATAAAGTTAAATCTTTCCTTATCAAAATTCCTTTGTATTGTTTCAAGCGAAAAATTCATAGGTCTTATTCTACTCTTACCATAAATCATAATCAAATTCGCCACATCTAACTACAAAATTAACAGGATCTTCTTTGGACATGTCCACATCATGTTACTCGATCTATATTTTTCTCATTTTGTTAGAGCTAGAATAGGTTGTTTGTGGATTAGTTATAACCGGAACAAAACAAAGAAGCAAAAGTAATACCAAAATTCCAAGAAAATACCCACCCTTGCTAGTAATTGCCTGAGAAAGCATACAAGTACAAAGTGAATGAATAAATGCTGCATGAGGTGATGATTAGTAAGATTACAAACATAGACATGCTGCATTATTGCACTTTTAAGGTTGTTTCTAAATGACATTCTGATTAATAAGTTCAATAAAAGGTAACTCCAAGAGAAGTTGTATCTAATTTATTTCACATAAGTTCCAATGCCAGTGACTCTGTTAGACAGAACATGTAAACAATTCTAGCAACTTGTAAAGGTATTCCATATATTGCATACAGGGTATCTAAACAAATGTTTCAGCCCAATGATTTGCTAATAGTGTCAAATTGTTAATTAGCAGACTTGTGACACATTACTCTAGTTGTTCTTTCTTCACCTCTTACCTTATTTTGCTCCTTTCTTATTCATATAAGCTAATATGAGTTTATTGCAGCAAACACTTGGATTATTGGAAGGAACATCTCACCATTTATTAATCTAATGCTAATAAATATCTCAAATTCCTAGCCGAGTGAAGTTTAGACATGAAAAGAATGTCTAAGAAAACAAATTTAGCTGAAAGTAGAGCTATCTACCACAGCATTTGTAGTTTAAGCTAATCAGTACACAGATTGGCATCAAATACCTGAATTTTCACTCCAGACTTGCAAAGAAGTATAGGATAGCAAAGCTATGCGGAATTCAATTTAGCTGAAAGTAGAGCTATCTACCACAGCAAGCCGGGACTCCGCCGACAAGCTCGCCGTCGAGGAAGGCACAACCACTTTTGTTTCAGAACACCAATGGCAGCAACGGGCTTCTTCGCGGTGTGGAGGGCGAAGAAGAGGCACGATGAGGAGGGTGAAGAAGAGGGCGCGGTGAGGAGGGCGAAGAAGAGGGCGGTGAGGAGGGCGAGGAAGAGGCGCGGTGATGAGGGCGAAGAAGAGGGCGGTGAGGAGCAGAGGGAATGAGCGCGGTGAGGAGGGCAAAGAAGAGGACGGTGAGGAGCAGAGGGAATGAGCGCGGTGAGGAGGGCGAAGAAGAGGGCGGTGAGGAGGGCGAGGAAGAGGCGCGGTGATGAGGGCGGTGAGGAGGAAAGGGAATGAGCGCGGTGAGGAGGGCAAAGAAGAGGACGGTGAGGAGCAGAGGGAATGAGCGCGGTGAGGAGGGCGAAGAAGAGGGCAGTGAGGAGGGCGAGAAAGAGGCGCGGTGATGAGGGTGAAGAAGAGGGCGGTGAGGAGCAGAGGGAATGAGCGGGTGAGGAGAGGGAAGAAAAGGTGTGCGCGGTGAGGAGGGCGAAGAAGAGGCGTGGTGAGTAGTAGAAGGAATGAGTGCGATAATGAGAGGGAAGAAAAGGTGTGCGTGTATGGAATAGAGGGAATAGAGCATGAAATTTTAAAATTCATACCGTACCGAGTGATATGCCCGGTATTTAATGGTATTTTAATATACCGATATACAAGCTACTTGGTATGGGAGAAATACCGAGTATCTCGGTCATACCGGGCGGTATTTATCACATACCATCCGGTATGGGCGGTATGATGGCTATAGCCGTTGGTTGGGCACATGGGCGATACCGGTATTACCGATAAATACCGTATGGTATGATCCAACGACTCTTAAAAATAGTTGTTGGATACTGTTTGGTACTGTATTAGAGTTTTTCATTGATACAAGAGAATTACATTGGAGTTTATATATGGCGACACAAGTCCACAACCCAAAAGGTCCAAAAAATCTTCGGGGGCTCCACCCCCACACCCCTGGCAGGGGACGCTGCCCCCTTAACCCCCGCCCGCTAACCGTCTAGCGGGACCGTCGAAGACTCTGCGTAGTGCAACATAAGATCGTACCGACACACGGTATTTATCATCTCGATCGATGTTAAGCCAAATGTGTGGGGGTGGAGCCCCTGGAGATTTTTTGAACCATTTGAGTTGTAGACTTGTATGGTCCTATAAACTCCAATGTAATGATTCTCTTGTATCTACGAAAAATTCTAATATAGTACCAAACGACTTTTAAACATTGTACTCATATATTTGATATTTGAATATTAAATTTAATTATTTTTTTATCAATTATATGTATTATTAGAGTTAACTTTAACAGCAGGAAAAAAAATGTCTAGTATGCATTTTTGTACCGGATCGTACCGTATGTCGGTAACGATACCGTACAATACCGATACCGATCATTAACCGAAATGATGATAGGTACCGATATTTTAAACCTTGGCCTGGAATATAAAAAGTTATGGAAGGTGATGAATACATTTAGTGTCATTAATTATAAATTTAATTTAAATTATTAGATTAATGAGTTTTCATATATAACATGAAATTTTCATATAAGTTTTTGATAAATATATATAAATATACAATAAAAATTGGATTTATCGACCATAATTTCCGATGAAAAGATGTTGTCGAAAATTTTCGTTATATTACCGACGACTCATAGTGTCGGAAAGAGTTATCGACAAAACTTTTCGACCAAAATGTGTTGAAAAAGTAACGAAAATTTTCGACGATGGATTTTCGTCAGAAGTTGTGGTCGATAAGTTCATGTCATTATTATTTCCGACGAACTTGCAAGTACAAAGTCCGTCGAAAATTATTTTCGACCAAATTTTCGACGAAAATTCGTCGATAATAATATAATACTTTTTCGACACATTTTGGTCGAAAAGTTTTGTCGGTAATTCTTTCCGACGATATGGGTCGTCGAAAATATAACGAAAATTTTCGACAACATCTTTTCGTCGAAAATTATGGTCGATAAATCCAAATTTTCTTGTAGTGTTTTATGAGTAGATTGTTCATAGAAAATCTATGAACGAGTGGATATGAGTTGAAAAAAAAAATGTGAAGAGAAAAGAAAGTTCATATACATTTATTTTTGTCCATGTTCAATCAATCAAAGCTCAATATTCAATCGTTTATAAAGATTTATACGAGCATACTATCCATATAAATTTTTTTACCAAATTTAAAAACACTCACTACAACAAGAAGCAAGAAGGTAGCTAGATATAATTAAAGCAGCATCAAACACACAATCCAGCATAAATGCTGTCGATTATTTGATCACAGCAAGATTAAATTGCTGCAGAAGCAACAACAATTAAGTTGATTAATTAATTAATTAACGACGACATCCATATATAGGGAGACAGCCGCGATCATATGGATTACTGGGACGAGGAATGCAGTTATACGGGTGACCAGATGGCGACTCGGGGCATATTTGCTTGTCCGCCGTTCGCACCACCGGATACGTGATTGTTGGGCGACTTTGCCCGAGGAACCGCCGGTGGATCTCCGAGTCCATCAGCAACTCTGCGGCCGCACCGCATTCCGCTATCGAGCCGTTGCAGTTCTGCGCTACGACGGCTCCCCTGGCCGCCGCCGCGAGCCTCAGCTCCGACTGTTGGCCGACGTCGTCGAGTGCTCCTCCTTCGGCTGAGTAGCTGATCTCCGCACCAACGTCGACAAGGATGAGAAGAAGTAGAAGTAGTAGGGGTGGTGGTGGTGGTGGTCGAACAGCACGACGGTGGGGTTCACTTTGCTCCATTGTAATTTGCTCGTGATATGAGTAAATTATTAAAGATGATATGGTCATCAGTGTTACTAGATATATTTGTAGTGATGAGGAGAGTGCAGCACTTTGTTTCTCCTTTCTCTACCAGTCTACCTGCGTGAGCGTATGGTTTACGTTTGAGCTAAAAATTATTTAGCATATGTTAAATCCAATCGGTTTGATTTAAAAATTTGGATATGGACCTAAAGTTGGGTATGCGTTAGAATTTAGGGGTGTCCATGAGTATCGAATAGATCCTAAATAGATTGAAACCTATCCGATCGATCAGGTAGGTTCCACATATATTCGAATTAAATTCAAGTAGGTACAAGATTAAAATTAAGGAACCGATTAAAATTAATTCAGATTTCGAATCCAACACATCGAGTACTCAAAATCGGAATCGGAACCGGTGCCCGAGACATGTACCTCGGGACCTGTTGGAATTTGTTCATTTACAAATTACAAGTTCCAAGGTGCATGTTCCAACAAGGTATCCGGAATCTATTCATTTAATTACAAGTTTCAAGGTAATAATTCTAACAGGATATTCGAAATTTGTATCTTGGAACTTGTAAATGAACAAGTTCTAACTTGGTATCCGGAACATGTTCATTTACAGATTTCAATGTAGAGGTTTGAATAGGATATTTAGAACTTATAAATGAACAATATCTAACAGGATATTCGAAATTTGTATTCTGTAATTTATAAATGAATATGTTCCAACAGGATAATCGAAATATGTACTACATCATAGGTTTCGAATAGAATTCGATTTCGGATCCCAACAATGTAGGGTTCAGATCCAAAACTTAAAAACCGCTCCTACAAAAAATAGGATCCAAATATCATAAAAAATACAAGATACCGAACCCACTCACCCATATTGGAATTTGATTTTTTTTTGTTTATTTTCATTTTTAAAGGGAAACGGAAAGTAACGGGACATATAAGAACAACAGAAGTTAAAGGGAAATGGAAAGTGACATTTGGAATATTAATGCATGAAGAATATATTACGTGGTTAAGAAAGAAATGCAACCAATCAATAATTTAATTAGTTGCACGTACGAATGCTTCGCGTAGCTTAAACTTTAAATAATTGTCACATCGTTGTCAAATTTAGCAGGACGGGTTGATGAAAGTCTATGTACGTAATTGATTGATATATACTTGATAGAGCTAGAAATCTGCTGGTCAGCTCATCTTATAATCAAACTGAACTCCCTCTTAAGGAGACAAATTAAACAAGAAAGAAGATAGGGAAAATTAATAAAAATAGCCTATACTTTAACGTTTTTAACAAATATGATTCATTCTTTTATTTAAAATAAATATGTATTTCAACTTTTAAAATTATAATAATTATAGACTCCTGTTAGATTTTTATTTATTTACCCATTATGTGCTGACGTGGAACATCACATTAGCACATAAAAATTATTTTTTAAATTCAGGATGACACATCATCGTTAATCTACATGGCAGAATTTTATTAAAAAAATAGGAAAAATTAATAAAAAAGGCCCAAAATTTGATGTTTTTAACAAATATGACTTATTTTTTTATTTAAAATAAATATATATTCCAACTTTTGAAATTATAACAATTATAGACTTGTTAGATCTCTATTTATTTATCCGTTTATATGCTGACATGGAACACCACAACAACACATAATTATTTTTTTTAATTCAGGATGTCACGTCATCATTAATCTTACGTGATAGAATTTTTAAAAAAATATTAAAAAATTAAAACTAATATACGTCACCAGCGGCGAGAAGGGGCGAGAAGAAGAAGTGAGATCGGCGCCGGAGGGTGAGGAATCAGAGGTCGGATCATCGTCGGTGTCGTTGCCGGAGCCAAAATCTTGAGGTAAGAGTCTTCCCCTCATTCCATTGTTGTTTTTCGTCGTTTCACCGAGGTAATCATCGGCGATAGGAATCAGAGGGAGAGGGCAGCCGACGGAGTCGGCCGGCGAGCGGCGGCGCTCGCGGCAGCCTAGCCGATGCACGCTGTCGTTGCGGCTACCGGCGGCCCACCAGTGCCGGAGGCCGCTGGGGAGACCGGTGAGTGATCGCCGGTGACCAACAGGGCTGCCCAGCGTGGGTCGAGTAGGGCAGGGAGGTGTCGGGCACGGGTGTCGGGTGCATGTGTCGGGTGAGGCAGAGAGGGGGAGGGATATGAATAGGAGTTTAGTGAATGGAATTGTATTGTATGAAATATGGTGAATTTAGATATTATTATGTTATTTTTATAGTTGATTGTAGAGTCGTTGGATCAAGTCGATGTGAATACCAAAGTGGGATGTTTTCGCATGATGAACGCGATGGTCGTAGCGTATTTCTGATCGGAGACCGTTTGGTAGGTCTATTCTATATTTTAGTGTTATTCGGTGATTAATATTTATTAATTTAATTTGATAAATAATTAAATAATATAAAAATATTATATTGCTTTAAAGGGTGATTTAGGGGTAATGGGTTAGTGTGAGCTTGAGTTTGATTCCCGTTGTAGCCGATGAATTGTTGTTGGGTGAAATGACAGATTTATCTTTTTGCCTCGATCTGCTTGATATTGTTTCTAATTTCGTTGAACTCTCATTGCATATTATTGTTGGACATGCCATGTAGATAATTGCATGTGTTATTGTTGATCATGGTGATATACATTTATTGATGTTGATATTTGATCATGATATGTCATGCATGATATTATGTTGTTATTTATGGTGTTATTCTCTTAATCATGTCATCATCATTCGGAGTTGTATATTGTTAATATTGGTGATCATGTTATTTATTATCCATTGATCGTGATGATACACCTTGTTGCATTGTTGGAGTTGAGTTGTCAACCTGGAGGCTACGGCCTTGGAGAGGACTTCGGTCTAGGACCATTTTAGTGTGGTGCAGTACCCTCCAGACATGGGTGAGGGTATGGATATTGACTAGTCACTTTGAGCACCTTCGGGTGTGCGGATGTCGGATACGACGCCCGTCAGGCTACCTGCTTGGTGGGGGTAGTCGCGTCACCGTTGAAGCGGACGGTTGATGTCACTCTGCAGGTGGTAGAGAGTGGGATTTTTACCTAACGGTCCATATGCTCGATGATTTGGTCGACATTGTTTAGGAGTATGTGTGGAGCATTTATTGTATATATATTGCATTTGACTGCATCTTAGGTAATATTGTTGTTTATTGTTAAGTTGACATCTTATTCATGTTGTTAAACATATTGTGATTCTCCTACTCAGCATCTGTTGACTCCTATTGTTATTGCTTCAGACTTGCAGGGGTGAGCTATTGATCTATAGATCGATGTGTAGATAGTTGATAGACATCATGTAGATCTAGAGCTTTGATATGGCGGCAGCTTTTGTATTTTGTCCTACCTTGTCGTTTTTTTATACTGATTTTGATATTGATGATTTTGGAGTTTTGTAAATATATATTATTAAATATGCTTGATTATGATTTATGATTCAAATTCGTGGCTTTTCCTTCCGCTACGCGATGTTCGGGTCGCCGTCGCGTCTCGGGTCGGGGTCGGGCCGCGACACCTACACGACGAGATACATCATCAGCTTCCTCTCCAGTATATTTTATCTTGAATACATTTTTATATCAATTCTTAGATATTAATTCATTTAATTAAATATTAGTATCAGTATACTCATATGTTTATTGATATGTATACTGATATTAGCGACGACAATAAGTGACGTGAGATGAGACTAGTCGAGGTGATGCGCTGGCGACAATAGCAAGCAACGTGATGCGCCGACGACAGGAACACTTTCGTCGAGGGATTTGTCGAGAGTGTCGAGTCGAATGGGCGGCATGTTTTAGTTTTTTAATTTGACCGAATATTAGATTTGAAATTTTTAAGTTATGGTGATGACATAGATTAATTTTAATTTTTTAAATATATTTTAAAAAAATTATGTCACATAAGATTAATGATGACATGATATTCTAAATTTAAAAATAATTTTTATGTGCTGACGTGGTGTTCCACATCAGCACATAATGAATAAATAAACAAAAATTTAAGAGGAATCTATAATTATTATAATTTTAAAAATTAAAATATATATTTATTTTAAATAAAAATATATAATATATTTGTTAAAAACGTTAAAATTCGAACCATTTTTATTTTTAAAAAAACCTATTATGTGCTATTAATGATGACGTGGCATTTTAAATTTAAAAAATAATTTTTATAGGTTGACATAAAATTTCACATCAGATAAACAAAAATCTATAATTATTATAATTTTAATAATTAAAATACATATTTATTTTAAATAAAAAAATAAATTATATTTATAAAAAACGTCAAAATTTGAACTATTTTTATTAATTTTCCAAAGAACATATCTAAGTATAAAGAGTACATCAACAATCTCGTTCTGATTAGTATCCCCACCACCCACTACTAGTAGTAGAATTTTGAGTATTAAGTTAACATTTGACAATTAACCAAACAAATGATCTTTCGCTTTCACTTTTGAGTATTAAAATCTCAATCTAAAGTCAGCTAACATTTGACAATTAACCAAACCAAAGATCTTTCGCGTCACAACTTTGCTTTAAGATATATATCATCTTAATCAAAACAAATTTTCGCATGCAAAACAAAGAATGAAACTCCAGAAATCCTCAACATTATAATCCGAGCATAAAATTTAAAAGACTTAATAAATTGGCCTAAAGAATGATAAACTTACTAGAAAAAGAACTCACTACAAGAGACTTGTCAAAATACTACTTTGATGAAATATTTGATGCTATTGTCTCTAGCAGCTGGTTTACCAAAATTTGGGGATGCAAACATCTTTATAAATTTAACATGAAACCTGAAAAAACAAGGGCACAGCTATAGCAATTTGAAACTAAAAAAAGGAGAATTAGATATAATAGTATGTTTCCTTAAGATGCTCCTGCTCCCTTGCCCTTCTTCCGCTGAATCTTCTTCATGTAGAACTCCAGCTCTTTTCCTTCTAATATATAACTGACATCAAAACAAAAAACATTATTACAGGATCCAATAGTATGCTATTTTTTATATTACTCGATATTTCAATAAAAATTGCTATTATTCAATAGTACTCAAAAAGCTTGCATGTCTGCTTACCCATCAGCTCGGCCACACTGACCAGGGCGGGAAGAAATGCATGCCATCAACCTTCCTGCTCCAAGTTGCTCCTCGATGTGGGGATCAATTATGCGTCCCTGCTGCCTCTTCTCCTGCTTCCTGACGACATGGTTGCTTTTCTTGGCTTCCTCTACAGCAGCTTCACCTTCCTGCCTCGAAGGACAATAAAGAGCAGAATAAGCGGACAGACTTCACAATTTCAGTAAAATATAATAATGTAGAGATATTATGATATAATTAGGTATGAGCTAAATCAAGAATGAACGATCTAAATATGGGAGTAAAAGAGTCTAAGATAAGTTTATACGAAAACCAAACGAAAGAACATTATCATGCTTACAGTGAAACCACCTCTGAAACTATAACATCTGCACTCCAGACTAAAAGTAGCAGTTTCAACCAGGTACAATATGGCAATATAACTATATTAGTACAAGTCATCGAACTTCAAGTAGAAGAATGCAGACACAATTCCCCATATATCAACAATATAAAACAATTTCACCATCTAAAGTCCTAACCAAAGCAGTGATGATACCTCACTTCAAAAAAGTTAATTAACAGGTCAATCATATGCACGGTATATACAAATTTCAAAAACAAAAATGGACAAACAGAGAAAGATGGACATGCGTGTAACACTAACACAAAAGACAATCACCATAGATTTGATGTCATACAGAGCTTTTGGAGTATATGTTGAAATTTATTCAAACCAAAGTTCATTGCCATATTTAAACATGTACCTAGACAGTAGAGAATAGACAGTTCATGTTAAATTTATTGGACAAACATGGTATGACATAATATATTATAGTGCCAATTCTTAAAACTTGTTATCAAATTGTTCCCTTTTTCATTTTAGTTCATTACAAATACTAAATGCTAAAAACGAGCAATTAAAATCTAGATCACAACGGATTGCAATCTATGCCACGTATATTTTTGAAAAGTATAAAAAAATAAGAAAAACGTTATGCAGTTGCACAATTACTACATGTATATTTTTTCATCTTTTTTTCCAATTTTCAAAGGATTGGTTGCAAGAATTATTTAAAGCAAGTAAATATTAAGCGCACTGAGCACCTAAAGAACGAGGAAAGCTACCTCTGCACCGTCCTTTTTGGAGGCTGCTGGGGCCTTCTTCTTCTTTCCTATCTCAACACCATAATGTTGGAGGTACCACTGTTTAAATGGAGCAGCATCAATCTGGACAATGGCACTCTTCACGAGGGTCTGTGTCCTAACAAGTTCATTATTTGAAGCATTATAGACCACATCAATGATGCGTGCCTTGCGCGTCACAGACTCGCTTCCCCAAGAGTAATTCCCATGATCCAATCTGAGAGCCCTCCACTTAACATTGCCGCCCCGAACCCGAATCCTCCTCACCGTCTTGTTGCTAGAAAGCTTTGTGCTTGCTGGCTGCCTTCCCAGCTCGTACCTTTCGAACGAAAAAATGGAAGCAAAATCAATAAAATTGACAGCAACAAATACTTTTCCAAGCTGTATGAAAGAGGTCGATGTATAGCTAAACTAGATACGAGAAGTACAAATAAAAAGAAATAAAACAGTTCATATAAGTATTTAATAATACTAACAATCAGGATGTAAAAAACCAAACACCAAAAAGACGTCATTTTTATATGTCCGAATCGTAGTGCTAGACCCAATGAACGAGCGAATCACAATTATAACGCCACAATTTCGAAGAACATACGATTTCAGCATGCGGAAGGGTCAAATAACGTGCAAAAAATAGGAAATTATGAGGTATGGGAGAGAACGAGAGATCTTACTTTCTCTTCTTCCTCCAGGCCTTCTTCTTGCCACCGGTGGCGCGCCTCTTATGCATGGAGTCACGAGAGATACCTGCGAGAATAAGAAAAAGAGGAGCGACATGGATGAGCAACGCGAGAGTGAAAACAACAAACTTTAGGCTTCATTGTCTCAGAGAAGGATGAATTCGCCATTCTTGAGGGTCTGATTCTTACCCATTTTGGCCGATCGAGGGAGAGAAAAGCTTCAATCTCTCAACAGGACGTGGCCGCCTAACTCCCAAGAGCTTCCTCTTTCCCCGTCTCAGCAATTTATACAGTCTTCGAAACCCTAACGTTACCGCTAGGTACTACTAGCACGTGACATGCATGTGACAATAGCACCGTTCGTGGGCTCGCTGCTCTCTTAATTGATCCGGGTCCAAATGTGGGCTTAGTGTGATCTGTCGATCTGATTCAAATATTCAATTAATATTTTGGTAAACAAAATTTTCTTTTGTGTGTACTTACCTAAAATATCCCTTCAATTTAATATTTTTTTTCCAAACGTATAATATTTATATATTTAAATCCAAAATAGGTTTTTTACTGTAGTAGGTTTTTATGCTTACAAATATGGATAGCAATAATTGGATTAACCGGTTTTTTATGGTTAACCAAAATCGTAATCGAAATCGAAATTGTTTGATTTTAAAAATAATATCTGAAATCGAAATTATTCGATTTTGAAAATTCATTTTATTTATTAATATAATTATGAAAATTAATTATATTTATTTTATTACAAATGACGCGGGACTAGGGATGGCAGCAGATCTAGGGATGATAATATTACTTGCTTAGGTGGGTATCCGTGGATATTTACTCGTTTATGACGGGTATATAGTGTAGTTTTACATGCGAAGATTTCACGGATAATTTTTCTTATCCGTTTATTATATAGGATAGGTACAAATATTATAGTACTCGTTAACCGCGAGAATTAGTTAGTTCTTGCTTGGATTTGAAGTAAATGGATTGCATGATATTGATCGCATGGATTCAAATATCTAATGCATTGCTACGTTGTTTTTGCTTCAAAACTAATGCCTATATACACTATCAATTTCCAATAGCCAGTAAACATTGCTAGCTAGCTTGAACTGCCTATATACACTTCATGATATACACTTTTTCCGCTAGCAATCCTTACTGCCTATTTGAAATTGCTCACTAGCAATACTTACTTACATTCTTTAAGCAGTAGAGTTTGCTTCAAATTTAATATTAACATATTGTTCTGCTTTACACTTATAGGAACTATTTCTAGGAATGTTCACGGGTCGAATTTAGAGAAAAAATTGATCTGATTTGATCCGACAAAGTGTAATCGGGTCGGATAGTCGGATAGTCGGATTTATCTCGTTTAGGTAAAAAATCAGTTTTTAACAATATTTTTTTTAAAAAATAAAAACAAATATTTTTTTAATATAAATATTTTAAAAATAAATAAAAAATATAAATAATCGGGTCATCGAATTTCAAATCCTAAAACCTGAGACCCGACCTGATTATGATCGGATTTGGTCAAATTCTACCCAACTTGATCTGATTATATAAATAGGTCGAGTCGGGTCGGGTTCTCGGGTTCATTGGGTCAGGTTGACCCAATGAACGGCCCTAACTATTTCTATTGATATTGCTTCTATTTTAGATGAAATAACATGCTAATTAATTGTCATGAGTACCCGCCAATATCCGTGGGTATTAGTCCCTCGCGGATAATTAAATGGATATTCATTTTTGATATCCGCAAGCAATAAGCGGGTAGCGGGTACCCGTTTATTTCGCATGACGATTAGCGGGTAAGCACACCCCACCCTCGTACCTGCCCCACCCCGTTGACATCCTTAACCATATCAAATAAAGTATATATATTGTATTATTCACATTTGCACTGCAACGCACCTCCGCACTAAACCTCATTCAAATGCAGATATCTACACCGCATTTACATACATACCGCATCGAATAAAAAATTAATAAATAATTTATTTAATAAAAATTACATTATTAAAATTCATAACAATTAGTAACTTATTGGGATTTATATGTAATTTACCATATAATATACATATATAATATATAGGATTTTTTGGGTAAAAGGTAAAAAACTCTCAAACTTTAGCTCAATTAGCTAAAGACTCCACAAAATTTAAAAATATGTAAAAAAATTTACGAACTATTGAAAAACTAGCAAAACGGCCTATGTTGTTATCTCTTCATTAATTTTATAGTTAAAAATACGACTTTTTGCATTACAATTAATGTTTATGAGATTTTTTTGCATCACAATCAACACTACTAGAAACTTGGTCTTCAGCAACGGCTATCAGCAACGACCGCTCAAGCCGTTGCTATTTGCAACGGCATTCTTACGGCCGCTCGAGCCGTTGCAGATATGTTGTATCTGCAACGGCTTTCTAACAGACATGCGAGCCGTTGCTGATGATGTTAATTATCAGCAACGGCTTTCTAATGGACAAGTGAGCCGTTGGAGATGATAACTTATTAGCAACGGCTTGCTAACGGACAAGTGAGCCGTTGCTGATGATAACTTATCAGCAACGGCTTTCTAACGGGCGAGTGAGCCGTTGCTGATAAGTTTATATAGGTCGCAGATCGCGCCCGCCCCCCTTCTTCCTCCCGCTGCTGCCGCCGCCGCCTCCTCTCCTTCCTCTCGCCGCCGCTGCCGACGCCGACGACGCCTCCCGCTGCTGCCGACACTGTCAGGTATGTGCCCTCCGACTGCCGTCTCTTCCCGTTGCCCTCCGACGTATGCTGATAGAAAATCCGACTGAAACCCTAAAAATAGGGTTTCGGTCGGCGGCGGTCGGCCAATGGCCGCCGCCGGACCTTGTACATTGGCCGGATAGTGTGTCCGGCCAGTGTACGCCGGCGCCGGAGTCCACCTGACTCCGGCGCCGGAATTTGTAGTTTAATATTATTTTATTATTGTTTTTAATAGTTTTTTAATTATTAATTAATTATTTAGATTAATTATTTAATTTGTTAGAATAATTTTTAGGGTTTAGATTAATTTCGAAATTATCCACTTCGGACGTGCGCCGGAATCGTCCACTTCGGACTCGCGCCGGAATCGTCCACTAGCTTCGGACGCGCGCCGGAATCGTCCACTTCGGACGCGCGCCGAAATCGTCCAATATGGACTCGAATTGTCTCGAAATATTTAGAAAATAATCATCCATCCGACGAGTTGATATGTTTCACGTACGCATCGACGAGTCGGATATGATTTAGCAAAACCTTAGATCCGTTCGGGGATTGTATGTTCGTGTAAAAGAAGTAGATGATCTTTTATACGACGTACAATTCTTGAATTGTCCCTGATTGGACAATTTGGGAATATAGTTATTTGTATTGCACTTACGTTTTTATTTTAACTCTTAACTAATTATTCTAAATTTCGGCAACATCTCTCTTGTTCTCCGATACGCGCCCAGATGATATGCATATTCGGAGAACTGTAGGGAGATGCTGCCGAAATTTAGAATAATTAGTTAACAGTTAAAATAAAAACGTAAGTGCAGTACGAATAACATAAATCCCGAATGGAATAGGACAATCTCACCTAAAGACATTAACCAAAGAAATTATCATTGATGATTATTATTCAGATGACGAGGAATAATTGTAAAGTATATATTTTATTAAATATATCTCTACTATTTATACAATAATCTGATTATATGTCTGTTCGACAGATATGTCTGGTCGTGGTTATCGACGCAGGAGAGCTTCGGAGTCTCCGATCGGTGAGACTCCAGCACTTACTCATGTTGCTGATCCTCATGCTGATGATACTGCTGAGGCTAGTACATCCAGACGCAGGCGGCCACGTGGGCCGAACAGGTGGCAGCCTCCACCAGCCACAGAGTCACGTCGATTGATTAGCGTGATTGGGGAGCGGTAATATATCATGAATTATGAATCATTATAAATTCATTATATCATAATATAATATTAAAATTTATTTTTGTTGTGCAGGTTCGAGCAAGAAGAAGTGCCGAGGAGCATTTCTTCTACCATTCGACGATACATGCACGGGGCATGGCCAACGTGGTCTCACGTGCGTAGCGAGCACGTCGACATGTTATGGCACGAGTTTGAGGCACGTATTTTTTTTTTTACATGCATGATGATATATTAATATTGGTACTGATATTATTATTTTGCAGGCTCGCTATACATGGGCCGAGGACCAGAGGTTCTTCATTTACGCTGCCTGGGAGGCTATTTCCCGGGCAAGGTACAACGGGCAGCTGGGGCAGGCTCGGTCCCAGGCGATGGCCCGAGCTGGGACCACTAACATCGCGGAGACTCGGGGATACGGCCCCGGTTGGATTGCTCCGGATATATGGGACAGCTCGTGGGAATATGGTCGACGGATCGATGGCAGGAGGTTTCTTGGAATGCGGCTAGAAATCGCATGTCGGGGGGAGCAGCGCGTCACACCGGCGGCTCTGTTGCATTTGCAGTGCACGCGAACCGTATGGTAAGTATATCTTTTAATTATATATTTTATTTGTTACTATGTGTACTAATTAATGTATTTGTTTTGTAAATGTAGACGACGGTGTCGGATGACGGGACTGTCCAGCGACCCTCCCCGATGGCGGTGTTTGAGCGGACTCACCGTCGAGCACATGGGACGGGGGAGTACATCGACAACCGCGCTGCATACATTGTGGTAATTATATATTTGTTTAAATTATTCATTATATATTTATAATTTAAGTTTTATGATAAATATTAAACAAAAAATCAAACTCGAGTAGGAGACCTACAGCCAGACGGTGGTGCAGCGCGGGGGTACCTCCGAGGACTTTGACGCAGCATCGTGGGTCGAGGCCGCAGGTGGCTGGGACCATGGCCGCGTATATGGCTTCGCAGATAGTGGTCATGCGCGAGCCGTGCTAGGGCCACTTGGGGCACCGACCCCTCCGGTCGTTGGTGAGCGGCCGTCCACCTCTAGATCCAGTTATGATCATAGTAGCATAATAAGGACTCTAGAGGAGACGGTCGCACGTCAGAGTCGGATGATGGAGGAGATGCATGCTATGCTACGCAACATGTCAGGTCATCCCGAAGCAGGCATCTCTTCGGCATCATCTCATCCATCGTCCTCGAGTCAGTCCACGCCGGTGTACACTCAAGCACTCCAGACCCCGCCATATGATCCAGATCATCCTCCATCGTGATCGTGAGATTTTGTTTATATTGACTTTGTTACTGAGATATTGAACTTGTTTAATTTATATTGACTTTGTTACTAAGATATTGATACTTCAATTTTGCATTTGAATTGTTTTTATACTATCGTGGATAATTATCAATATAAACATAATTGTTTTAATGTATATCTTGTTGTGTTTGTGATGTGTGAATGAATGTGTGTATGAGTGTATGGGTGTGTGAGTTATGTATCAGATAATGTATCAATGTATCAATGAAAATTTTAAATTTTAAATTTTTTCGTTACCAGGTTCATATCATCAGCAACGGCTTTCCCACGACCGTCCGTGGGAAAGCCGTTGCTAAAAGTTTATCGAAAGCCGTTGCTGATGACCTACAGCAACGGCTTAGCGACAGGCTTTTACTAACGGTGTTGCTACGGACTCAGCGGCCGTTGCTATTTGTGTTATTAGCAACGGCTCCGTGTCCGTTGCTGATAATATTTTTAGCGACGGCTCGAGCGGCCGTTGCTGATATGTCGCAAAGTTATCAGCAACGCGAGTTTCTGTCACGGCGCTATTGCAACGGCTCGGCCGTTGCTGATGCTCTTCAGCAACGGCATCAGCCGTTGCTGATGCCCATTTTTCTAGTAGTGCAAAGTTCATGAGTTTTTTGCATCGCAATTGAAGTTTATGAGTTTTTTTGCATAACACTACAAATTGAGAGAGATGATTATATATATATATATATATATATATATATATATATATTATATAATTTATATATTTTAATTTTTTTTAAACTATTATATTAAATATGACATGAAAAAAAATTACACATGGACGAATGAGGTATCGACACGTGGTGCTGATGTGGAATTCTGTTAAAAAGTTAATGGATAGATAACGACATGAGCCTTTTTGCTATTTTTTAATAGTCTATGGAGTTTTTTTTTTGCATGTTTTTAAATTTCGTATAATTTTTTGCTAATTAGGCTAAAATTCGGGATGTTTTTTGCCTTTTACCCTAATATATATTAAGTTATATATATGAGTAAATTAGTATATTTTTATATGGAGATATGCAGTGCAGATCTACATCTGTATCTGTATTTGCACCATTTCTGCACGGATAAAAATTGTTTAAATCCATATATGCATACATATTCATTTGTTTGCGAATATGAATTAAATACGACACGGGTGCAGGTTTTAGTTAGCGAATGTGGATAGAATTGTTATCCCTACGCGGGACGAGCATGACACACTCAAACCGGATGACCCTCTGAGGATATTTGAGGAGACACATTGATATCAGTGTGGTCCTCGTCGAATGTAGTTCATCAACGGAAGTTGAAAACCATATTGGTAAGTAAATATTTAATTAAGTTATTATTTCAATATTTATTTCTACTTCTATTTGGTAATTAATTAAATTAAATCTAAATTAAATCTGCTTTTGAAGTCTACATATACTGAAGTGATCGTGAGCAACATCAACTAGATGTTGATGCATGGACAATTAGCAAAAGACTCCACAAATTTTAAAAATATGTAAAAAAGTTTACGAACTATTGAAAAACTAGCAAAAGGCCCATGTTGTTATCTCTTCATTAATTTTATAGTTAAAAATACGACTTTTTGCATTACAATTAATATTTATGAGATTTTTTTGCATCACAATCAAAGATCATGAGTTTTTTGCATCGCAATTGAAGTTTATGAGTTTTTTTTCATAACACTACAAATTGAGAGAGATGATTATATATATATATATATATATATATATATATATATATATAATATTTATATATTTTAATTTTTAAAAAACTATTATATTAAATATGACATGAAAAAAAAATTACACATGGACGAATGAGGTGTCAGCACGTGGTGCTGATGTGGAATTTTGTTAAAAAGTTAATTGAGAGATAACGACATGAGCCTTTTTGCTATTTTTGAATAGTCTATGGAGATTTTTTTGCATGTTTTTAAAGTTCGTATAATTTTTTGCTAATTAGGCTAAAATTCGGGGCGCTTTTTGCCTTTTACCCTAATATATATTAAGTTATATATGAGTAAATTAGTATATTTTTTATATGGAGATATGCAGTGCGGATCTATATCTTTATTCGTATTTGCACCGTTTCTGCACAGATAAAAATTGTTTAAATCCATATATGCATATATATTCATTTGTTTGCGAATATGAATTAAATACGATGCGGGTGCAGCTTTTAGTTAGCGGATGTGGATAGAATTGTTATCCCTACACGGGACGAGCATGGCACACTCAGATCGGCTAACCCTCTGAGAGTATTTGAGGAGACACATTGATATCAGTGTGGTCCTCGTCGAATGTAGTTCATCAGTGGAAGCTGAAAACCATATTGGTAAGTAAATATTTAATTAAGTTATTATTTCAATATTTATTTCTACTTCTATTAGGTAATTAATTAAATTAAATCTGCTTTTGAAGTCTACATATACTAAAGTGATCGTGAGCAACATCAACTAGATGTTGATGCATGGACATGGGTGGCTAGTGTCGACTATGGTCGTGTTTATGACATTGGCACAACGGTCCACACATGGGCGTTGTTGCAGCCACACGGTGTGGGGCTCGTCTGTGTTCACCTCCTCCATTGCTGGTCTATCAATGGCATTTGTGTATGGACACATGAATGAGAATCGACGCGTACCTTGAGACTACTCAAGCACGCCTCATCATTGTCATGGGCGCTCTTCGCAATTAGATAATGTAAAATGATCAAGTACTTATGACAAATTGCTTCATGTTTGCCTAGTGCTCTGGCCCCATCATACGCGCGCTATAACATCAACAGCGGATCCATCATCATTGTCGACGTCGATTGACGTGTTCCCCATGAAATCCCTCTCCTCGCGTGTTGTCGCCTGATCCGGAGCGATGACGTTTGTTTGTATTTATACGTTGACGTGTCATTTTGGATATGTTGATGTAAATATAAAATTTTGATATCAATATATCACATTTAGACGATTCTTGTATTAGTTGATGTTTATTTGTTGTTTGATGCATTTTAAATATAGTTGTAAACAAATAAAATAAACATTTGTGACCGTTTTGTCGTTGCATAATGTGTATTGACCTAGTCGCGTACAACGGTCATAAATTGATTAGGCGGCGACAAATCGTGATCGTCGTGTCGTCGCAAATTTAATATCTTGCGATGGCAAAAGACTATCACAATTGGTCTGCAATCGAGCCTGCGATGCCCGCTGGTTGTATGTCATATATAAAAGCACCAAAATTTACAAACATCTAGTCAACAAACCAAAATCATTTTGGCTATGGCAAAAAATGTTTCAGCAAATAATCAAGACTGTAATTTCATATTTATATGCTTCATTATAATAATTAGTTTGGTTTTTCTTCCTATATATTCATGTAGTTTCTTTGTGTTGCCAATATTTGTTTTCATCATTTTTCATTACTAATTAAAGAACACTATGAACTATGTGATAATATAAGATATTAATTAAATGGCTCAATTTTCATACATTGTATCTAAATAGTTTACCTATTTGTCAATATTTATATTCATTATTATATCTTATTGAAACAATTTGACAATATTGCATTATTTACAGTTTTCAAAATTTTTATGCACTTTATAATAGTAATTGATATTTATAATCTTCATCAATTATTACTAACTTGATTTTTCATACATTGTATTCATATGGTTTGTATTTAACAGAAGTTTTTATATATTGTTATACATTTTAGTCAAGTAATATGTTAAATTAATAATGTATTATAATTTTCTTTAGTGCATAGGTTAAAAAAAAAAATAAGATTAGAACAATATACAATTGATATTATAGTAAATCAAAATTTCATTTGAAACCCAACTCGGACAAAGTTTGTTCGTGGGATTTAACACAAAGATTAGTACATTGAACTTGGACATCTTTTCTTGGATTAGAGCCTAGCCGAGTCCGAGCGTGGCCTTGCTAGACTCAGCTCAATTAATGAAATATATTTAGTCCTAACTCGGCTCGATTAGAAAACGAGCTCATTTATCTTGTTGGAGCTCGATAAGTCTAGCTCAAATATTACGAGAACAATATGTAGCGTATGAAAAATAACATCATATTTTAATCAACTATATATTCAAGTATTCTGCACTATATAATACTTCGAAAAAAAAATTCATACTATTCATTATATATATATATATATATATATATATTAAATTGACTCACGAGCTAACAATCTCGACTCATTTATTAAACGAGCCAAAACTCTGAGCTTAAGCCCAGCTCACTAACTCATTTGCCAAGTTTATCACGCTGCTAACGAGCCGAGCCATGAGCGGCTCGCGAGCCGGCTCGGCTAAGCTCAAACCAAGTATATTTAATTATCCAAATTAAAATTTCAGTTTTATTCCCGTCTTCGAGTCCAAAAATAATGGCCCCATTTTCCATTTTTCTTCATCTCATCCAACGTGGATAAATTATAGACACGCATGGTAATAAGAGACAGAAAATTAATTTACGACACTATTTCTAATATCGAAATTTCACGGCGATCATAATTATTTCCACGTTCTATCAAACCCGGTCCAATTGGACCGTTCCATTGGGTTCGGATTAGAATATCCGGTTCGCTGTTCCCTCTCACAGTCTCACGTGATTCACCTCTCTACAAGCTGTCGGTCCGTGCGCCACCCACATGCTGACGCGTGCGTTCCTGCGGCAGCCATGCACCTGCGACAGCCCCTCCACCAAAATCCAGCATCACGGCTTGTGCCCGAGAATATCCCGTCGCATGGCCAAGTGCACTTTCTATACCTACACCGGAACTCGGCATATGCCTTCAGCTTCCACCATTGAAGAACATCAAAAAGAACCAAGAAAGAGCATCAATCGAATATTCCAATAGTAATCTTTCTTTTTCACCATCATCTTCTTAAATCCTTGCAATTATTGTACCCGCAAACTATGCAATGGTGACCGCATCCCTCTCCTCCCTATAAAGAACACCGAGCTCTTTCCAGGATCCTCCATCGATCACCTGAGAACCACCAGCAGATGGAGGTCTACGCGCGGACGAAGCGGGTCACCGCCCCCCTAGGCGAGGAAGCCAAGGCCCGCATCCGCTGGGGAGGCGACCCGATGACCGGCTACGCCAGCAGCGGCAGCGAGCATGACGCCTTCTCAAGCCTCGTCCATGCCTTCTTCGAGTGCGACGACTTCTGCTCGGATGCTGCTGCCGTACAGGACGACGAGGAGAAAACCGACTCCGATGGCGGCGATCCACAGGTGCAGGCAGTCGTTAAGGTGAGAGAAATGGTCCGTGGCTGGAGGGAGGGAGACGCCTTCCGCTGCCGCCTCCTCTCCGATGTCTCTGAGGCGGTTGAGGCCTTGGCCGCGCTGAGGTCGAGCGGCCCCGAGTTTCGCCGCGCGGTCATGGTCAGGCTGAGGGATATGGGGTACAATGCCGGGGTCTGCAAGTCGAGGTGGGAGAGCACCGGGAACCTCGTCTCCGGGAGTTACGAGTACATCGACGTGGTAGCGGCGGCGGCGGCAGAGGGAACGAAAGAGCGGCGGTACATCGTGGATTTGTGCTTCGCGCCGCAGTTCGAGGTGGCGCGAGCGGAGGAGGTCTACGCGGAAGTAGTGTCGGCGCTTCCGGAGGTGGCGGTTGCGCCGCCGGAACAGGTGCGGCAGGTGGTGCGAACGGTGGGGAAGGCAGCGCGGCGGTCGCTGAAAGTGCGAGGTCTTCACGTGCCGCCGTGGCGGAAGGGGAGTTACATGATGGCCAAGTGGCTCGGTCCGTACCGGAGAACGACGAAAGCCGTCTCGGGCGCTGCCGTGGACGGTATGGTGGGCGGTGGCGAGGCCAAGTGCCGCGCGGTGGGCTTCACGGCGGCGGCCGCCAGGGTGGCCTTGTGTTAAGGATGCAAAACGCGGCGGGCGACAGCGCATAGGAATTTAATGAGATAGTGACGTGGCAGATCCGTTAAAATTGTACATCGCAGTAGAAAAAACAGTATTTGGAGTATTTATTATTTCTTTGTCCTATTAATATTATAAATGGAGCGTTTGTTAGGAAGAAAATAGATTAAATTCAAAAGAACGGAATAGATTAAATATAGACTCCATTTCTCTTCTTCAGTCGCGGACTTTTGAAGAGATAAGACAGATAAGGATTCCTGAACCAAGATGTCATACTACTGTTGAATTCCTGCACCTTCCAATTTAATTAGGCAGCATCAGTGCATCACTAGAAATTCCACTGGTTATAGACTCCATTAACAATGCTCAATTTCACGTAATAGGCATAAATCTCCAAGCTAATAGATTTTATTTTTAGAAAAAAAGAAGAAGAAAGAAATTAAAGAAGACTGCATCATGAAGATTTCAAACTCAGCTGACATTAAATGTTCAAGTGTATCAGTATATGTCATCTTGCATACTTAACACATCAATGAATTTGTGTTGAGGTTTAACAAGTAGAGTAGGTAACTAATTACTCTTAAACAGCACCCCGAGTTGATGAGATTTGACAACAGAAACAAAGTACATGCTAAGATGCACGTTGCAGGAATAATATGAACAAACCTAGAAAAGCCCGATCAAATAAAATCATTCAGCATAATGAAGACAAACCCGGAAAACAATTAATGAGCCTTATCTTAGATCGGGAAAAGGTTCGATTAAAATGGGGATGAGATAAGGCTTAGGTAAAACATTATGATCTCTCAAGGTCATAATGTTTAACCTACTTAGGAGAATTAAGCAGGAGATTGATACTGGGTTAGAAATCAGGGTGAGGCTTAAAGAACCAGATGGCCTTCTCATATCCTCCATTTTGTTTTACCTGCTGCATTTTTCATCTACCAAAATGTAGCATTATTAATTGCATATAATAATCCATGGATGAATTAGATTAAGCTTTAACTAATCTAATGCTTTTCCTAATCAGTATTACACATTAATGAGCATATGTTGTTTTGTTCAAGAGGTAAATGATCTTTAACAAATGTGGGCGCATGGGATCAGCTATGCTACATGTGGGCGTCGGAGGGATGGCAGGGTGCCTCCCGGACGGCGCATCAAAATAGGATGACGTTGGTCGAGGGATCCGTCGCTCAGTATACCGGTGGGTCCATCTCATTTATCAGTCACGAGCGTCGATTGGTAAATATTTAATGATCATTTATTATTATAATAGGAAAACTAATTATATTTATTTTATTGAAGGGGACGCGCGACGAGCATGGGACGCTCATCCCAGTTGACCCTCTAAGGGTCTTCGAGGAGACACATAAATATCAGCGTGGCCCTCGTCGGGGTGAGTTTATCAGCGGGAGGCCGGGGACAATATTGGTAAGTTAATATTTAAATTCTTTTTTTTATCTAGTTCTATTATGTATAATTAATTTAATTAATCCACTTAATTTTCACTAAAGGCAACGTACAGTGAGTTGGTGACCCAGCGAGGAGGTGATCCTACGCAGCATCAGCTTGATGCTGACACATGGATGCAGGTGATAGGCGTAGACCACAGCCGTGTATATGGCATTGGGGAAACGGCCCACGCACGGGCGTTGTTGCAGCCACATGATGCGGGGTTGTCTTCCTCCACATCCTCCTCCGCTGGTCCATCAACATCACGTGCGAATCAGGACTGATTAGCGGCCATCGAGACTGCTCAGGCACACCTCAACACCGACATGGCCACTATAAGGGATACTATAACACATGTGACCGAGTACTTGGTGTATATAGCTTCTACCATACCTGGTGCTCGTGCCCCTCCACCTCCCCCGTCATTCGACGCGACGACATCAGTATCAGATCCATCATCATCGTCGACGCCTATTGATGTCCTCCCTGTTGGCTTTAGGTTTTCAACCTTAGCCTTAATCTCGGTTTTGATAGTTTTGATGATAGCAAACATGGAACTAATGATTTCATTGAGAATATATTTTAGGCTCCATATCAATTAGCGTTCGATGTCCTCGATCGAAGAAATTGCAAAATCGGAAGCACATTGATTGTCGCGCTCGGGTTCGTAGAAAAATCTTGAAGATCGACGTGTGCGCCAAAGACGTATTGGACAAGCTCAAAGATCACTGGAAAGTTCTCCAAGTTAATGCGCGACGAAAGCCGAAACTCGAAAATGAAGCGCGGAAGAAATAGGCTGAAATTAATATAAAAATCAGCCTATGTTCGATCGATCGGTCGGTCGACCGAATAGGGTAAGAAATGGGCAGTAGCCTAGCGGTCGACCAATCAGTCAATCGGACTGAGGCTAGCTGCAGACGCAGCTTGCGCCGGTCAATCGATCGATCGAAAATAAAATCGCAAGTTTCTTGCGACGGGCGGTCGACCGACCAAAGCCCAAAATGTGCAGAAGCTTGGCGGTCAACCAGTCGCTCGACCGATCTGCTAAAAGGCATAGACGCAAGATCGCGTCAGTCGATCGACGGGTCGACCGAAGATCGCGGATCGCGTGATCTACGTTCGGTGGTCGACAAGTCGGTTGACCGACCACAGGGAGAATTGAAGCGGTTGAAGGACTGGTCGACCAGTCCTTCGTTCGACCATTCGACTGGCGGCCTGTAATGGATAGTTTTCTATCAGTTGAACAGTCATTTCTTCACGAGGGTATAAATACACCCTCATATGCTTCATTTAACTTCTTCCTAGAATCTTACAGAGATTATTAAGCACTCAAAAGGAAGATCCAAGCCTTCCAATCGATCAGTTACAGTGCACCATGTTTCTTTCCGCAGCAATCTTTTTCAAGCGCACAAGCTAGGCTCAACTCAGGTGTTGATCAAGTGCTACCTCTTGACGAGTTGAAGGCGCCAAAGGCTTGCAAAAGAGCACGAACTATTGGTTTTATTATTTAGCTCTTTTGATTATATTTTATCTATTATTTTAACTGTTTGTTTTATTTATGCGTGAAAATACCTTGTGTTAGGTCTTGTGAAAGTGGTTACCTAGTGTTAGGTGTAAAACTACTTATGTAATTAAACGTAGTGTTTACTATGATTAGTTTAGTTATCCCTTAAGGTTGAGGTGGAAGATGACTCTCGATAAGAAGATAGTGACTTCCGGGTGTGGGAGTGCCTTAGGTCAAGAGTGCGTCTCTTCGGTGAAAAGTCCTCGTGTGTAAGGAAAACCTAAATTAATCTAGTAAAACTAGTTTGGAAATTTTAAGTGGGGTGCTTAGGTAGTGGAGTAGGCATTAGGGCCGAACCACTATAAATTCAACTATTTGCATTGATACTTGTTTGTTTCAATTGCTTTATCATTTATCTTGCTTCCGCATTCAATTGTAATTCGCCTAAGTAATTTAAGCAATCGATTAAAATTGGAATTAAGCATCAATTGTTAGTAAACATATTATTCATCCCCCTCTAGTGTCGCTATTTCACAAACAGTTGGTATCGGAGCAAGTCGTAGATTGTGATTTCACCATTCCTTCTACAATTTGTCTTGATCTAGAAATGACTCTAGAGTCGGTAGCGTCTTCACCCCCTAGGTTCGATGACTCAAAATTTGGTCTGTGGAAATATAGGATGTACACCTATTTAAATACTAAAGGGTTTGGAGTTTTTAACATGTTACATTGGGAATTCATTGAACCTAAGGATGATATGCATGCTTGGAGTGAAATGGATAAGAAAATGTTTAAATATAATGGAGATGCCATGAATTGTACTCTTTGCACATTATCAAATGACATCTTAGGAAAAGTCATGCATTGTTCTTCGGCTTTTGATTTATGGGCCTCGTTAAATATTTTATATGATTATGCCAAAACCGAAGAAATTGACACTTTTGATGAAGGTGGTGATGACAATGGTCACACACCTACTACTAATCTTGATTTTGATGCTCATAGCTCTTCTAGTCAAAGAACTAACACTAAGAGCCGAAAAAAGAGAGTAATCTGTCATGCTTGCAAAGAGAAGGGGCATGTAAAGAAAAATTGCCCAAGCATGAAGAACAAAGCAAGGAAGAGGTCAAGTGCTTCCACCTCCACCTCTCACACATTTGAATCACCCTCTAGCAATGACTATGTAGCTACTTCAAAAGTTTACCTCATAAGTACCAAAGATGAGGTACACTCTTCTCCTTCTAGTCATAATAATAATAATATTAGTACTAGCTCTTCTAGTTCATTCAATATGCCATATGAAGAACTAATTGATGAATGTTTTGCTTGTTAAAAAAGATAAAGAAAATGAAAGATTGAAAAAGGAAAATGTAACACTTAATTCTCATTTGCATGAATCCAAACTAAAAAATGAAAAATTGAAATCTAAGTCGTTTGATTCATGCCATGATAATGTAGAACTTGAGCTTAAGGACTTGAAGCTCAATAATAACAATTTAGAAAAAGAGAATTGCATGTTAAAATCTCAATTACATGCATTACATAAATCCATGAATGAAATGAAAGGTGAGATTACTTTCTTGAATAAGAAAGTAAATGAATTAAAAAATGCTTCATTTCCTAAAAACACTAAAATGAAGAATGCTTATGTAAAGAATGCAAATGTTCATCATCATTCTCATGCTAAGCATTCTACCATTAGACCTCATAATTATAAAAAGATGAATGAGGTTTCTAAGAATGATCATACTCATCATGTTTCACATGATAAACATTCAAAAATTAAATCTCATGTCCATGTTAAAAATGAAAAGAAAAAATTTCATGAACATTGCTTTTGTTGTGGTATATATGGGCATGTCATCTATGATTGTTCCTTTAAAATGAACCCAAGTGTTGTGAAAACATTTTGGGTACCTAAGCCCACTAACCCCCTAGGACCCAAAGGCATTTGGGTACCAAAGATTTATTCTATTGTAGGGGGAATCACCACACAAGGGTAAAGAGAAGTGAAGAGTTGAAGTTGACCAAAGACTTGAATGATGAATCCTTCCTTGGTTGCAACTTCAAACTACCTTGATGCCTTAGGTAAAGTTGGCATCAAAATTATTCTGGTATCATTTCCTATATCCCATTGCTTAAGATTATAGTTGGAGTTGATATATGCTTAATATTAGTTGATTTCCCCGCTCTTAATATATTTCAAAAATATTTTTTGATTTCTGATTTCTCGATCTCTTCGGAGACCCGGTGGCCTGTAATGGGCCTAAGCGATCTTGCGGTTCTAATCGTAGGCACATTGTGGCCTTTCGGTTTTCGACCAATAGGAAGGGTTGGAGATCTTATGTTTCAAAATTTTATATTCTGAGATCTCTTGATTCATTTTGTTATCATAAAAAATCTATTTGAAAATGAATCCATGCTATTTAGTGAAGTTGAATTTTGAAAATGATACTTGGTGTTTCTCTTCACTATTTAGTTTGATAGCTTGCATGTAGATTTGGTTTCATTTCCTATTCATGAAGTATACTTGCAAGTTATAAGTTTTTAGGAAGGCTAATAACTAGAATAGAATAGATTAGTTTGGCTAAACTTTCATGATTAAGGTATAACTTAAATTAACTCAAAATCTAAGTGTTATACCTCATTGTTTAAGTTTAAACCATGTCTCTATACTCATGATTAGAATTGCATGTTAAAACCTTTGAATTTTCATGAGTGGTAGAATTTTAGCACTTAAGCAAATTTCATTAAATGGAACTTGCTCTAGGTTGATACTTTCCATTCACAACAAGAAAATCTCGAAATAATGACGTTTAATTTTTGACGTCTGAAGAAGCGTCGAAATGTCTAAGGGCGGATGGAAACAAAAGTTTATAAATATCGACGTCTAATATAGACGTCGATATGTAAAAAGCAAATATTTTGACGCTGCTGAAAAAACGGCATTTTTTTCGTCGAAATGGCAGCGTCGAAACGCTGGCGTCGAAATATTTCGACGCTAGAGTTTCGACGGAAAGGCGTCGAAATGTTCAGCATTTCGACGCCATTCTTTCGAAGCAGCTGGCGTCAAAATGTTTTGACGCCGCACGGTCGTCGAAACATCGCCTCACGGGATGAAAATTTCAACCCGTGAGCGTACGAATCGTACGGTATGCAGCTGAAATTTCTTTTCAGCTGCAGAACCGTACGATAATAAATTTTAAGCTGCTGCTACAGTTTTTTTTAATTTTTTAATAATGAATTTTGTATATAAATTTCGTATATACCCTCTCATCTTTATTTTTCCCTCTGATTTTTTCTTCCTCTCGCCTATTTCTTCTCTCTCGTTTCTTCTTCCTCCCGCCGACTTCTTCCTCTCATCTCGTCGAACCAGCAGCCGCCTGCTGCTTCTTTCTTCTTCATCCCTCCGATTTTTTCCTCTCGTTTCATCGAACCAGCAGCTGACCGAGATCTTGCTCTCATTTCGTCGAACTAGCAGCCAATTTATTCATCTCATTTCGTCGAACCAGCCGGCAGTCGAAGAAATCAAATTTTTTTCATCCGACAGTGAAATCAAAATTTTTCCCGGACGGTGAAATCAAATTACTTCCCTTCTCGTTCTTTTTCTCCGGTGAAACAAACTCAAGTTAGTATAAATTTTTAATTTTTATATCAAGTGTTTCATGTTATGCTTTAGATTTCTTTTACCTGAATAATACATCATGATATTTGTTCTTTTGATCTATCATGTTATTTAATGTTACTTTTTTTTTATCTATTTTACATGAACAATACTTCATGATATCTATTCTTTTGATTTATCATGTTACTTTATGTTATGCTATTACGTTCTCTTTACATTATTTTCATGTCTACATTATTATAACTGTTAATATAATTATTATTATTACTGAATTATTATTAATATTATTATAATATTATATTGTATTATTATTATTATAAATAAGAATGGAGCAGATGTGGTTTCAATATCAATTTGATAGTTCATCGTCACAGGGGCTAAATCCAATTATTAATCAAGCTAATATATTTTCCTCACCAATTGATTATGTATGTATTTATTTAATTTATTTGTAGTTGATATTTTTAGCATTGTAATTAATTAAATATATTTTTCTAACAGAGTCGATTGTGTGTTCCTGAAAGTCTTCCTCATGAAATACCGCCGGCTAATATCGGAGAAGGTACAAGTAAACATTCATTTCTAAACTGTAAGTAATTTATATATTGTAATACTGAATATTTTAATTGATAATATTTAAATTTATATGTTTATAATTGATATTAATGTATAGATAGAGATGTTAATCTATATAGAGAAGACGATGAGGAAAAACAAGAAGATGAGGAGGAGCAGGAGGAAATGGCGACGAAGATTGGAGTATTTAATTTTATTTGTAAATAAAATAACGGTTAGTTTTACACACATTATTGTTTTAATCAAATGAGATTATGAATTTGATGCATAATTTGATTAATGGTCAGAGGTAATTTGATTAATTTTAAATTAATTAGCTAATTAATATATTAATTATTTGTTACGAGTATATTAATTACGCGGTTCACGGAATTTTATTTAAAAAAAAAACAAAAAGTGCCATATTGACGCCTTCAATGGTGACAATATGTTTAGCATATTGACGTCAAAGGCGTCAATATGTTGGCGTCAATATACCTTCCTCGGTGCTCGTCGAAATTTAAATATTGACGCCTCTTTTTGACGGTAGAAGGCATCGAATTTTAAATATTGACACCTACAGAGACGTCAATATTTAAAATTAAACGTTGGTTGTTTGACACGCATTTTCGACGAATTTACTGCCGTCAGTATGCAAATATTTACTTCCACCGGCGTCAAAATTTATTTATAATTTGTCGTCAAAATTCAAACGATGTGTTGTAGTAATTAGAGACCTTATCCTTAAGTCCAAACTAGTTTAACATGATAAGGGGTCTTATTCTTTAAATGTTTCACATCCTAAGATCTCCTTAGATTCATTTTGATATATCATGGTATCCACCTTAAAATGAATCTTTACTATCTAGCATAGGTTGAATTTTCTATTAATGAAACTTTGCATTAAACTTGTGTTATTTAGTATGTTAGCTTGCTAAGTTGACATATTATTTCATTATGATACTAATGAAGTCTACTTGCAAGTTAAGAATTGGAAAGCTATGCTATATAAAGGAAAATGAAAAAGGAAATGAAAAAGTTGGACAATTTTTTAAGAAAAATATATGAATTCAATTTTGCAAAAATCTTTGTAAAATAATTGAATTTTCATGTTTAATGATGTCTCTATATTCATGATTGATGTTGCATGATATAAGTCTGAATTTTCATGAGTAGAAATTTTTTTGATAACTTAGCTCATTTCATGATATCATAATATTTATGAAATTGAACTAAGTTAAAAAAAAAATTTAGAGACTTCATTTTAAGTTAAAAATATGTTTTTGTTTAGATCTAAAAGTTTGATTTATAAAAACTTAATGTATAGGTTGACCTAAGTCAACAAAGTAATTTAACAATTTCATCTTAAGCCCCAACTTGATTCATAGACTTATATTTCCTCATGTTTGATGTCTAGATGCCTAAGTTTGAGAAAACATGAGTAGATAGCAAAACTTGAGCTTAGCATATTCATAGTTTTCATGCTTATTTCAAATGAAAACATGCTAAGTTCAAAATTTGATCAAATGACATTAGTTTCATTTCAAACTTGATATACATGATTTGAATGACCATATCTTGATATTTTGAAAGTGTGAATGAAATAAAAAATGTCATGAAAAAGATAAACTACAACATTGGTATCAGACTTGAGTGCATACATGATTTAGGTTTGAATTCTATCTATTACTTCTTGATATCATGTATGAGTTAAGTTGGTATCATGTTAATTACTTGTTTTCCATCTCTAAGGTTTAGATTATCACGTTTCATGAAAAATCCTTAGAGTCTCAACTTCATGAAAACTTATTTGTGTTTCATCCCTTTGAACAAATAGATACTTCTTGCCCTTTTTGATTGATGTCAAAATGGGAAGAAAATTAGGAAAAGTCTACAGAGAAAATATATGTCAAAGAGGGGGAGAAATGCATAGTCAAAAGGAGGAAAAATGTATAGTTAAATTGTGGAGAAAAATATAGGAAATTCATACATATAGATAGGGGGAGTTCTATTATATAGATATGCATGTTGATAGGGGGAGAAATCCCTTAGTTGATATTCTTATGTGCTTGAATGATTTATATTTTCTTAAGGATGTTTGTCATCATCAAAAAGGGAAGATTGTTGGCTTTAGATTTTCAACCTTAGCCTTAATCTCGATTTTGATGGTTTTGATGATAACAAACATGGAACTAATGATTTCATTGAGAATATGTTTCAGGTTCCATATCAATTAGCGTTCGATGTCCTCGATCGGAGAAATCGTAAAATCGGAAGGACATTAATTGTCGCGCTCGGGTTCGTAGAAAAATCTCGAAGATCGACGGGTGCGCCAAAGACGTATTGGACGAGCTCAAAGATCACTGGAAAGCTCTCCAAGTTGATGCGCGATGAAAGCCGAAACCCGAAAATAAAACACAAAAGAAATAGGCTGAAATATAGAAATCAACCTATGTTCGGTCGACCGGTCGGTCGACCGAATAGGGTAAGAAATGGGCAATAGCCTAGCGGTCGACCGATCGATCGATCGAATTGCGGCTAGCTGTAGACGCAGCTTGCGTCGATTGACCGAAAATAAAATCGCAAGTTTCTTGCGTCGGGCGATCGACCGACCAAAGCCCAAAATGGGCAGTAGCTTAGCGATCGACCAGTCGGTCGACCGACCTGCTGAAAGGCATAGACGTGAGATCGCGTCAGTCGACCGACGGGTCGACCGAATGTCGTGGATCGCGCGATCTGCATCTGGCGGTCGACCAGTCGGTCGACTGACCACTGGGAGAATTGAAGCGGTCGAAGGACCGGTCGACCAGTCGTTCGACTGACCATTCGATTGACAACCTGTAACGGATAGTTTTCTATCCGTTGAATATCCATTTCTTCACGAGGGTATAAATACACCGGCATATGCTTCATTTAACTTTCTTCCTAGAATCTTACAGAGATTATTGAGCACTCAAAAGGAAGATCCAAGTCTTCCAATCGATTAGTTGTAGTGCGCCTTGTTTCTTTCCGCGGCAATCTTTTTCAAGCGCACAAGCTGGGCTCAACTCGGGTGTTGATCAAGTGCTACCTCTTGACAAGTTGAAGGCGCCAAAGGCTTGCAAAAGAGCACGAACTATTGATTTTATTATTTAGCTCTTTTGATTGTATTTTATATGTTATTTTAACTGTTTGTTTTATTTGTGCATGAAAAGACCTTGTGTTAGGTCTTGTGGAAGTGATTACCTAGTGTTAGGTGTAAAGCCACTTGTGTAATTAAACATAGTGTTTACTAGGATTAGTTTAGTTGTCCCTTAGGGTTGAGATGGAAGAGGACTCTCGATAAGAAGGCGGTGACTTCCAGGTGTGGAAGTGTCTTAGGTCGAGAGTGCGTCTCTTCGGTGAAAAGTCCTAGTATGTAAGGGAAACGTAAATTAATCTAGTAAAACTAGTTTAGAAATCCTAAGCGGGGTGCTTAGGTAGTGGAGTAGACATTGAGGCCGAACCACTATAAATTCAATTGTTTGCATTGATACTTGTCTGTTTTAATTGTTTTATCATTTATTCTGCTTCCGCATTCAATTGTAATCCGCCTAAGTAATTTAAACAATCGATTAAAATTGGAATTGGGCGTCAATTGTTAGTAAACATACTATTCACCCTCTCTTAGTGTCGCCATTTCGCTAACACTCCCCACGCAGCCCTGTCCTCGCCGGCTCCCCCGCCGTCGTCTGATGTGCCTCACCAATGATGTATTTGTTTGATATTTTATTTTGATATGATGTAAAAAAAAAATTTGATACGGTGTATATAATATTTTGTTATTCATTTGATGTATATAAATTATAAATTGATGTATCTTGTTTGATTGATATGTATTTTAATTAAATATTATAAACATGAATTTATATTTTTCATTTTATTTTTTAAAAAAAAGTATATACACTTATGCGACGATATTGCAATCGAAAATGTCATCGCAGAAGATTGGTCGCACAGCACATTGGTCGCAGTTGTAGTGCGACGGAAATATTGCGACGACAAATTATCGTCGCAATTATTTTTTATTGCGACCAGGACATCGGCGACGGATTTGTGCGATCGCTTATCGCCGTCGTCAAAGAGCTTTTGCGACGGCTTTGCGATCACTTTAGTCATCGCAGAAGACGTTTTCTTTTGTGTTATACCTTATAGAATGTAAAATTAATTTACCTTTAAAGCTTTCATTATTATTAAGAACCCTATGTTACTTAGAAAACTCTATCTTCACCCGATTGCTTGTATTCATACGCATTCAAGGAACATAAAAAAAAATTAGATTTCTTTTGAAGACTTATGAAGAGTTCTTGCATGTGATATACTTTGACCTAAGTAGCTAGTTCAATAATCTTAAAGTCATCACGTGTAGAGTATGAATTTTACGCAACATGCCTCTGGCTTGTGTTTTAAATATTTAATTTTTTTAAAATATATTATATTTAATTTTTTTAAAATATATTATATTTATATTTTAGCAATTTATCAATTTCTAATTTTAAAAATAAAAAATTCTCAAAATTGAATTTAAAATTTCAAAATTTCCTAAATCGAAATTTAATTGATCGAATACTTATTTTCTCCCTGGATCAAAGTCTCTAACCAATTAGAGACTTTGGTTAAAAATAATATATATATATATATAATAATAAATAATTTTAATTTATATAAAAAAAATTATAATAAAAATGAAGTATTAGAATCTAAAAAATAAATTTTCAAACTCTCTAATTCATTAGAGAATTTTGCACAAAGTCTATAAATCTAAGTTTAAATTAAAAATTATAAAATATTTTAATAAAAAATATTTTTTTAACCACAACACATCTTTTATATATTTTTTTTAAAAAATTATTAATTGATTTTTTAAAATTATATAATTATTATAGACTTTAGTCAAAAATCTTTAATGCATTAGAGACTTTTTTTCAAGATCCATAAAACTAATTTTTAATTAAAAATAATGAAATATTTTTTGTCCAAAATATTTTGATAGACTATAGCATATCTTTTATATTACATATATATATATATATATATATATATTTATATAATTATAAAATTATTATAAATAAAAATCTCTAACTCATTAAAGAGTTTTGTGCAAAGTTTATAATAACTTCATAATTTTTTTTTTAAAAAAAAAATTAAATTCATCAAATAATTTTTTGATGATACAAAAGATGTACTATGATCCAAAAAAAATATTTTACATCAAAATATTTCATAATTTTTAATTTTAATTTTAATTTATAGACTTTGTGCAAAAGTCTTTAATACATTAGAGAGTTTGGAAAATATATTTTATTTTTATCATAAAAAATATTTTATAAGTTAAAATTATTTTTTAATATTTTTTAATATATTTTTTTCAATTTTTGACCAAAATCTCTAACTGGTTAGAGACTTTGGTCAGGGGTAATATATGTATCCGATCTACTAAATTTCAGTTTGGAAAATTTTGAATCTTCAAATTCGATTTTGGAAATTTCTCATTCCCAAATTTCGGATTTGATAAATTATTATTTATATTTTTCTTAGATACTATATATTATGCATTTTTATTATATTTTTATTATTTATTTAATACTATAATGATATATTTAATTAATTGGATATGATAAGATTGAATTAGATAATAAATATGAGAGAATTAAATATAATTTTTTAAATCTGATATACATCGGATATAATATCAATTTTATACTCTTCTATCTTCATTTTCTTCTAACTCATGTACTAAATAAATAATGAATATTAATTTATTTTCTTATCATATCTTTTATTATCCTACAAACTAAACATGTCAGTACAAAATTATTTATGTAATTTTTTTATTTTAAAATAAAAAAGGAAAATATTACACCCCATTTCTCTATAAAGACTGTGCGCTCGCCCAAGCAGGAGGCGGGAGATTTCCCGCCTCATGTAATTTTTTTTATAAAATAAAATTTTATTTTTTAATGTTTTTTTTCTATTTATGCTTCGTCCTTCATTTTTTTCTCTTACTCTTCCTCATCTTCTTCCTCGTCTCTTCTCATCTTCTTCATCGTCTCTACTTTCTTCTATCATCTCTTCTTCTATTTTTTCCTTTTATTTCTTTTCTATGCTTACTTATTTTTTTTCACTAATGTTTTCTTCTCTTTTTTTACGGGTTATCAAGGTTGGGTAATTTTTTTAAAAACTTTTATTTATATCAAAAATTTATTACTGTTTTAATATTTGTTATTTTTTAATTTTTGAGTAGGCGAAAATCGAGCGGACGCGAATCCACTGCCGCTCGATGTCCGCCACGCGGTCGAAATCGAGCTGTGCGAAAATGCGACTGCTCGATCTCCGCCATGCGGCGAATATCAAGCAGCGCGAATATGCGACTGCTCGAATATTCTTATTTGATGTAGACATATTGAACACAAAAAATTTAGACATCTCCGCTTGAACTATGCCGACATTCACCCATTGGCATCTTCTCTTTCCTCGCCCTTGTCGATTTTTGTCCAATTAAAGTCGAAATGAAACTCCAAAACTTTTCTTTAATATCTTCCACTCATCTCCGCTTCCTTCTTCCTATTCCAAACACTAGTCTTCATGAATTCATAAAACTGCACCTAGAATCGTATAGAGAAGAGATTCTAAAAGTACTCAAGGCACTAGCAATGGCGGAAAATAAGAGTGGAGGATGAGTGTTTTTATCCACCGAGGTTGGCGGCGATGGTGTGCTAGCTCAAAAGGGACCGACAACGGTGGGAAAGAAGAGATGAGAGAAGTGAAATATATTAGAATTTATGTGTGTGTTCGATATATTGTTCCATCAAAATAAAATACTAAAAAATATTATGTTTATCTTAATACAACATATATATTTAAGAATATTAATGGTACATTGTAAATATTAGTTTCATATTTGAATTTTTTTCTGCAGTTTCGATTCTGGGTTTGGCAAAAAAAACTCATTAGCCCGAGACTTCAAGGTTGAACTTCAAATATTGATGAGAAAAAAAATGATCTTATATTGAAAAATGAAAGGAAATTATTTTTACTGACAGAGTGAAAATTCTCATAATTAATTTCGACACTGGTGAAAACAAATTAAAGCTACAATTAATTAGTTTCACATGGATCATGTTGTTCGCAACCAACGGATAAGAAGCTAACTTCGCTGTCGATGCATTATATATTATTTTTTGCTTAAAAAAAAGGGTAATGCACTCTTGTGATCATAATAATCAAATACATCGAACCTGGACACTCTTCTCCACTTCAGATGAACCTGGACTTCTTTGCTCCAATCATCTCCTCTTTCTTCTTTGGTTACTCCTTTAAATTGCTTCATCCTGCTCTCTCTTTCTCCGTAATCCATTCGCCACTTCTTCCTCTTACCCTTCTCCGAGCATTTCATCGAACACGTAGACTCTGTTGCATGAACAGAAACTACGTACCCCATTACAGAATAATTGGATGGTGTCTTCATGCATGGTGACCTCCAAATATTGACATCTGCAATGGCAGTCAATGGGCGGACGAAGCGGGTCATGATTCCGTTCGACGAAGAAGCAAAGGCCCGTCTCTGGGGCGGCGAACCGAGGACGGCCGGGTACTCCAGCAGCGGCAGCGAGCACGAGGCCTTGCACAGCCTCGTTCACGTCTTCTTTGACTGCGACGTCTTCGATTCGCACTCCTCGGCGGACGCAGCCACCGGTGAGAGCGGGACTGGGAATTCCGACGCCGATGAAGATGCCCGGGCGTCGGAGGCGGCCGATGCGGTAAGCGAGTTGCTTCGGGCGCGCGGGGATGGTGATCCGCTGAGATTTCGCCTTGCTTCCGACGTCTGTGCGGTGGCGGAGGCGCTGGCGCCGCTTCGTCCGAGCGGCTCCGGTTTCCGCCGAGCGGTGATGGCGCGACTGAGGGAGTTGGGCTACAACGCCGGGGTCTGCAAGGCCAGGTGGGAAAGCGCCGGCGGGCTCGTCGCTGGGAGCTACGAGTACATCGATGTGCTGTCGGGAGACGACGAAGCGCGGCGGTACATCGTGGACCTGGGTTTCGCGTCGGAGTTCAGGGTGGCACGTGCGAGCCAAGAGTACGAGCGAGTGGCGGCGGCGCTGACGGAGGTGGTAGTGGCGCGGCCGGAGGAGGTCCGGCAGGTGGTGCGGATCGTAGGGGAGGCGGCGCGGAGGTCGATTAAAGCGCAAGGGCTGCACGTGCCGCCATGGCGGAAGGGGAGGTACATGATGGCGAAATGGCTGGGGCCTTACCGGAGGACGGTGAACGCGATCCCGACCTCGGCCGTGGCCTCGGTGGCCGGCGGCGGAGGGGAGAAGTGCAGCGTTCAGGGATTCACGCTGACCCGAGAGCGGCATCGTCATGCGTACGTCAAGAGCTAGCGGACGCTAAATGTTTCTTAATATGTTAGTGAGATATATAAACCAGTGAATTAGGGTTTTGTTGTTGATTGAGATTTGTTTCATATATGTTAGTCAAGTGCTTGTCATCACTTATGTTAATTAATTAAGCAGATTTTGCTGCATAGTAATTTTAACATAATTACTATAATTAAAATTCGGGGTATTTTTTTATAGAAATAATAGACTAAAAAATCACAAGGTTTGCAAAAATTTTAGGGCCTGTTTGGTTAGCGAAACCAAGTCTGTTTTCATGATTTCAGTTTCACTGAAACCAAAACTGCTTACGAAAACGTGTTTGGTTTAGTGTTTTCGTGAAACTGAATCGAAATCAGAATGAAAACGAAACCAGTTTTCTTAATAAAAATGAAAACAACAGAATGTTATTTTCTGTGGTTTCGAGACTGTCGGTTTCGTTATCAAAATAATGTGACAATTTTGTAATTATAAATATTTTTTTATAAAATTAATTAATTTAAAAATAAATCAAACTATATCGAATTTTTAAAAATAAAAATAAAAATCATCATTTTTAACTCAAATTTTTATCTTAAATTTATAAAATAATTAAACCAATTTATATCTAATTGACTCAAACCCAAATTTTAAATAACTCAATTTTCTTAAAGTTGGTCTATTTATAATTTAATCAAACCTAATTTTAAATCATTGGACTTGTTTTTTTTTTGAAATTTTATAATAGCTATTAATTAATTTTTATATCTAATTGAACAAAAAAATCTTAAATTATCAATAACTTAATTAATTAAATTATTTAAATATTTTGTAACCATATTAACAAATATTTAATTTTGTAAACTAACTAAATATTTAATTACTACTAAAAATGTTCAAGGAAAATTAATATTATTTTTTATAATCAAATAAATATTTACTAGTTTCAACTAACTAAAACTGATGTTATTTTTATTAACCAAACGCGTTTTCAGAAAACTGAAAACTAGAAACCAAAATCAAGTTTTCGAAACCAAATTTTCAGTTTTACTGAAACCAAACCAGAAAATAATTTTCGCTAACCAAACAGCACCTTACGTTCTACCTGCGTTTTCAAATTTAGTGTGTAAATGCACAACCTTTACTTCTGTTTATGTCATTTACCAAATCGTCACGCGGCGTCTCAACTTAGCTGACGTGAACGAAAACGATGCTTGCGTGGCTGACGACTTCATACGTGGTTGATGACCTCATATTTTTTTCTCTCTCTCTTCTTTTTTGCCTCCCAACTGCTGCAATTTTTTTTCCATTTCTTCTTCTTCTTCTTCTTCTTCTTCTTCTTCTCCTCCTCCTCCTCCT
The DNA here is from genome assembly GCA_034359265.1 of Canna indica. Lineage (NCBI taxonomy): Eukaryota > Viridiplantae > Streptophyta > Magnoliopsida > Zingiberales > Cannaceae > Canna > Canna indica. Next base: position 3,525,239 of record CP136896.1, on the reverse strand, counting down.
TCATCCCATAGATCTGCTGCTCCTACCTCACAAGCAGCAACATCGTCATGTTTGTCTCCCAAGACCACTTCTTTGCCTCCCAAGAGAGAGCAAGTGGAGGAGATGAACGTGGCGGTAGGAGCAACAGATCTTTGGGATGGAGGAGGAGGAGGAGCAGATATTTGGGATGAAGAAGAAGAAGAAGAAGAAGAAGAAGAAGAAGAAGAAGTGGGAGGGAGCAAGTGGAGGAGATGGACGTGGCGGTGGAAGTAGCAGATCTTCGGGATGGAGGAGGAGGAGCAGCAATAGATATTTGGGATGGAGGAGGAGGAGGAGGAGACGAGAAGAAGAATAATAATAAGAAGTGGGAGGGAGCAAGTGGGGGAGATGGACGTGGCGGTAGGAGCAGCAGATCTTTGGGATGGAAGAGGAGGAGCAACAACAAATATTTGGGAAGAAGAAGAAATGGAAAAAAAGTGGCAGCTGTTGAAGAAGAAATGGAAAAAAAGTGGCAGCTGTTGGGAGGAAGAAAAGAAGAGAGAGAGAGAGAGAGAGAGAGAGAGAGAGAGAGAGAGAGGAATAAAAGAATAGAGAGAGAGAAAACAAAAAAAGTGGAGCCATCAACCACGTATGAAGCCATCAGCCATGCAAGCACCGTTTTTCTTCACGTCAGCTAAGTTGAGACGGCGTGTGACGATTTGGTAGATGACATAAACGAAAATAAATGTTGTGCATTTACATGCTAAATTTGAAAACACGGATAAAATGTAAAATTTTTGCAAACTTTATGATTTTTTAGTCTATTATCCATTTTTTATATGACTTTTTTGTGATAAGCATTTTAAAAAGTAATCACTCCTTATAAATTTAACAAAATCTAGTAAGAGAATAAATTTTTGGACAAAAATTACCCTAATTGATACCCGACCTATATCATGAAAAGATGTGTCTGTTTCAACAATCTGTCCAGGTGTCAACAACCCGGGATAACCCGACAAATAATGCACAAAGACAATACACCCCATGCTGAATGTCAACAAACCAAGACAATCTGAAAATACTCTGTCTATATATATACAAACAACACACATTGCCCTGAATGACGATAATTCAGGACAACTCAGAATAATCCATCCAAGATGTCAACAATCCGGGACAAAAATAAAACACATTGCTCTTATATCTCTATTGTTTGTTTGATTTCTGTGTGTGCAACAGTTCACTTATATAAGGAAGAGGAAAATATGGTTCATGCCAAAGATGAATCGATGAAATCGCGACGTAGAATTGCACGTTGGTCGGTGAGAGAAGGGGGGAGTGGCGAGAGATGACCACCGATAGTGAATCTGACGAAGAGATGGAAAACAAAGGAATGAGACATTTGAGCACGAGACAGAAGAGGAAGAGGAGATATATATGGACGATGAAGGGCATTCATTTTTGTCCATTCATATAAAATTTGATAAAAAATTGTATGGATAGTCACTTCTTAAAATGCTTATCCCAAAAGAGATTGATAGTCCACGCAATTTTATCTTAAATTTCACTTGTACATGAGAATTATGAAAATTATTCATAATTTAGTAGTAAATTGAATGGAATGAATTTGTTAAAGATGTTAAACTAATATCTTTCATTAACCTACAGAAAACCCAGCATAGGCAATCAGTGAGTTGGTTGTTAAGCAAAAAGGAACTGGTTAATTAACTAGGACTAGTTCTCCATGAAGTCCATCTCTTCTTATGAAGGATGATTTCAGCAATTTCTTTGGAGTTGAAAGTTTTGCACAATTAGAAAGGTCAGTGGGAGTTACTGTTTCTGAACCTTTTCTGATTTATGTAGTTCCACTGGCAACCTTCACTATACAAGGATAATTCTATATATTTATCATATATATGTATATTTATTTTTAGGCGTCTAAACAGTAAAAAATAAAAAAAACTAAAATTAAAAATTTTGACGTTCGTTAGAGGCGTCGAAAAAACTTCAACGCCTTGCATAGGCGCTGAAAATTTTTCGACGCTTGGATACCGACGCCACACCACGGGTTGGCCCGCCACCTCGCTTACGGTTTACCCGTGCTAGCGTGGCGTGTGTAATTAAGCAGTGCACCTGCTCGGCGCGCTCGGCGCCCTAGTTTTTTTTAAAAAAAAATTATTTATTAATTGTTTCTATTAATACCACATTCTTCTCCATTTTTTTCCTTATATCTCTTCTTTTATCTCCTACTCTTTTTTTCTTCTATAGTCTCTTCATCTATTTATTCTCTTTTATTTTTTTCTACTCTTATTTATTTTTGCTTCTTCGTTTTTACTCCATTTATCAAAATGAATTTTTTTGAACTTTAGTCTCTTCCAGATTGTTCAATGTATCAAATTATTTACAATGTTGGTTTATAATTTGTTTTTGTCCTATAAATTTTTAATTTTTTGAACTTTGGTCCAATAAATTTCATTTTAAAATTTTCAGTCTTATAAGTTTGCTCTGTAGCATAGATTTGGTCCTATCCGTAACGGTCTGTTAATTCTCAGTCAATGTGGACTAACGTTGTTCATACACGTTGATAAATTTGGTCCTATAAATTTTATTTTAAAATTTTCAATCATATATGTTTGCCCCGTAACACATATTTGGTCATATATGTTTGTCATGTATAAGAGTGGCAATTCGGGTCGGGCTGGTGTTATCGGGCCGAGCCGGCCCGGCACGAAAAATTATCGGCCCGGCACGGCACGACCCGTTAGCCCAATAACACAAAGATGAAAATAGAGTTATCGGGCCCAAACAATTTATCGGGCTAAAATCGTGCTTTCGGGCTGAAATCGTGCCAATATAATCGGGTTATCGGGCCCATATCGGGCTATCGGGCTGATTCGGGCCCGATAGCCCGATATTTTCAATAATGCCCAAATCCTTATCGGGCTATTGGGCCGGGCCGAGCCTACACCGCCTAGCTCGAATTCTTCCTCATCATCTGAATAATAGTCTTCGAATTCTTTACAATTATTCCTCATCATCTGAATAAATATATATAAATAGTAGATATATATTTAATAAAATATATACTTTACAATTATTCTTCATCATCTGAATAATAGTCTTCGAATTCTTTATCTTCTTCCTCTTCTTCATCTTCTTCATCTCCAGCTTCCTCAATTTCATGATCGACATCATCAGCATATTCAACTTCTAATTGAATTGACGTTGTGTCTGCATCCTCGAGTATTGGAATAATACGATCTACAGCAGGAGGATCATCTTCTTGATAGAAAACATGTGTCATATCAGGTATCAGCTCATTTTCTCCTACTATCGGATCAATTTTTCCTCTACCTTTTGTCTTACAGACTACACGCCAATCTGCTCTATCTTTATTTCGAACCGGATACTTCACGTAATATACTTGTTCGGCTTGTGATGCTAATATAAAAGGCTCATTTGCTGCCAATTTCGATTTGTAATTAACCTCAACAAGTTTGTATTTTGGATGAACTTTCATGTCCCTTTCTGTTGTATCGAACCAATGATATCTAAATAGGATCACTGATTTTAAGCCGAAGTAGTGCAACTCTATCATTTCTTCCACCAGTCCATAAAAATCCATATCACATTCAACATAGGTTGTCCCTTTCACATAGACCCCAGCATTCATCGTCTTCTTTGTAAATGCATATTCAACCGTGTGAAATTTATACCCATTAACAAAATATCCGCTATAGCACGACACAAATCACGACAGTCCACTAACAAACTCAAATATTCATTCATCTATTTCAGCTCTGTGATCTTTGCTGTAAGTCTGAATCCAAGTAGGGAAATCATGATTCTGTAATCTCTCCAATTCTTGATCGTTGTGAATAGAGTATTTTTGTCATCGGTGGTGGCCCATCTCTTTCGACTCCTCCCTTAGTAAATTTATTACGATTCCTTCGATACTGATGATTAACCGGTAGGAATCGACGATGACAATCAAAGAATGAGATTTTTCGTCCGTTCTGAAGACTGATTGATTTAGAATGTTCCATACAATACGGACAAGAGAGTCGGTCGTGAGTGCTCCAACCAGACAACATGCCGTACGCCGAGAAATCATTGATTGTCCACAAGACCGCGGCCTTTAAATTAAAGTTTTGCTTCCGATGACAATCATAAGTGACAGCTCCCTCAGTCCACAATGTTTTCAATTCATCTATCAAGGGTCTGAGAAATATGTCAATTTCTTTTCGCGGACCCTTAGGACCCGGAATAATCATCGAAAGATAAATAAATTCATCTTTCATGCACATTGACGGTGGCAAATTATAAACTGTCAGTAGCACTGGCCAAACTGAATAAGGAGTTGCAGAATGTCCAAACGGATTAAAACCATCTGTGCACAATCTCAATCTGATATTTCTAGTATCCCTAGCAAATGAAGGATAACATGTATCCAAATGTTTCCATGCTTCACTGTCAGATGGATGAGTCATTACTGTATCATCACGACTTCTTGCATGCCAACTCATGTAGGGGGCTGTCTTTTCCGACATGAATAATCTTTGAAGCCTCGGTGTTAGTGGAAAATACCGAAGCACCTTAAACGGGATATTTTTCTATCGGACCGATTTCTTCTCCTTGTAACGAGGATGTTGACATACAGGACATTTATCCAACTGCACATTTTCTTTATAATATAAAATGCAGTTATTTTGGCACGCGTGTATTTTTTCGTACCCAAGCCCCAATTTTCTCATTAGCTTTTTAGTCTTATAAAAAGTTGGCTCAAACTTGTTATCAGTAGGCAGCATTCCATTAATCAATCCAGCAATCCGATCATACACAACTCCACTGATATTACAATCGGCCTTGATGTTTAAGATCTGTGTCATTGCTGAAAACCTAGTGTATTTAGGATAATTCTCATACAAAGGTTCATCGGCAGCTTTCAACATCTCGTAAAATTCTGCTGCTTCTTTATTCGGTAATTCAATCTCTATCGCAGTTCGTACTTCTGTGATATCAACCGCTGTAGTATCTGGTGGGACTGATGTCTGAAGAACTGGGCGATCAATATTATCATTCAGGTGGAATTGACCCCCTAGACTATCAAGTATCATAGTTCTATAGGGATTACATTGACTGGATGAAGAAGCACCAGCAGAGGAAGATTCACCATATGTCTGAACGACAGGATTGCTCGACGTCCCAACTTCGCGTGACTCCCCGTGACAAGTCCATAGAAAATATCTTGGTGCAAATCCTTTGCTATATAGATGCAGAGTGACAGTCTCCCGATCCAAAAATCGTCCATTCGAATAAATGCGGCACGAACATCGGATTTGATCACCGATGCTAACGAAATTTTGATTCGAATAGGCGAAATTTAGGAAGTACGTTACGCCTAATCGAAACTCATTCGTTAAAGCTCCACGATCAAGACGTCGATACATCCAACTTCGATCAGCCGACATGATTTTGTCAATCAATGATAATTTCTTTGGTTAATGTCTTTAGGTGAGATTGTCCTATTCCATTCGGGATTTATGTTATTTATATTGCACTAAGTACTTATTTTAACTGTTAACTTCATTCTAAATTTCGGCATCATCTCCCTACAGTTCTCCGAATACGCATATCATCTGGGCGCGTATCGGAGAACAAGAGAGATGTTGCCGAAATTTAGAATAATTAGTTAACAGTTAAAATAAAAACGTAAGTGCAGTACAAATAACTATATTCCCAAATTGTCCAATCAGGGACAATTCAAGAATTGTACGTCGTATAAAAGATCATCTACTTCTTTTACACGAACATACAATCCCCGAACGGATATAAGGTTTTGCTAAATCATATCCGACTCGTCGATGCGTACGTGAAATATATCAACTCGTCGGACGGATGATTATTTTTCTAAATATTTCGAGACAGTTCGAGTCCATATTGGACAATTCCGACACGAGTCCAAATTCGACGATTTCGGCAAGAGTCCGAAGTGGACGATTTCGGCGCGGGTTCAAAGTGGACGATTCCGGCGCCCGTCCGAAGTGGACAATTCCGAAATTAATCTAAACCCTAAAAATTAATCTAACAAATTAAACAATTAATCTAAATAACTAATTAAATAATTAATTAACAATTAAAAATACATATTAGTCTACAAATTCCGGCGCCGGCGTACAGTGGCCGAACACACTGTCCGGCCATTGTACAAGGTCCGGCGGTGGCCATCGACCGACCGCCGCCGGCCGAAACCCTATTTTTAGGGTTTCGGTCGGATTTCCCGTCGGCCGGCGATGTATACCTGACAGTGTCGGCAGCAGCGGGAGGAGGAAGAGGCGTCGTCGGCGTCGGCAGCAGCGGCGAGAGGCAGGAGGAGGAGGCGGCGGCGGCAACAGTGGGAGGAAGAAGGGGGGCGGGCGCGATCTGCGACCTATATAAACTTTTCAGCAACGGCTCACTCGCCCGTTAGAAAGCCGTTGCTAATAAGCTATCATCGACAACGACTCACTTGTCCGTTAGAAAGTTGTTGCTGATAATTAACATCATCAGCAACTGCTCGCATGTCCTTTAGAAAACCATTGCATATACAACATATCTGCAACGACTCGAGCGGCCGTAAGAATGTCGTTGCAAATAGCAACGGCTTGAGCGGCTGTTGCTGATAGCCGTTGCTGAAGACCAAATTTCTAGTAGTGCCAAATAGGCCAGGTCGGGTCGGGTTCTCGGGTTCATTGGGTTGGGTCGACCCAATGAACAACCCTAACGACGTTAGTCCACATTGACGGAGAGTTAACAGACCATCACAGATATTACCAAATTTATAATGCGGAGCAAACTTATAAGACTGAAAATATCAAAATGAAACTTATATGAAGTCCAAAAAATTGAAAACTTATATGACCAAATCTGCACTTCTCCCCTTCTTTTTATATCAAATTATTTTAAATTGTTATCGATTTAATATTTTTTATGATTTTTGTTTAATTAAAATTAATTAAATTATGTTTTGAATTTCAGAATTTTGAGCAGGCGTGAATCTAATTCGCGCCTGTTCGATTTCTGCCAAGCGACGAAAATCGAGCAGTGTGATTCTCGATCTCCGCCATGCAATGAAAATTGAGCATGCGCGGAGACACACCATCTCGAATTCCGCCGCACGCGGAATTCCAACAGGTGCAGATTCATTTTTCGTGCATGTTGGATTTTCGCTACACATAGATTTCCAATTTCGCGTGCGACGGCTCCTCGAATTCCGCTTCATTGTTTTTATTTAAAGTAAACATGTCGATGCCTCTGACATGCGTCGATGTGTTAAAAAAATATTTTTTAAAAAAAAAACTTTTGACGCCTCTGACATGCTTCTATATGTCAAACATATTGACGCCTGCTCGGGCGTCAATAAGTTCGTATCGGCGCTTGTCATATTCCACTCATAATTCGTCGCTTTTCCTATCGTCCGTACGTTGGCGTTGAAATATTACATTAATTTAGTGTCAAAATGTTAGTGGTTTGTTGCGGTGTTTGATAGCTTGTGTCAAAATATTTGTAAGCAAAAATTAATTAATGGACTAGATCTACTACATCAAGAGACTACACTTCAGCTTCTTCTCAAACAACAAAGGCTCGTAGAAGAAAATGATAATAATCAGCTTGATGCTTATTGTGTTCGATCCTTTCATCTTCCAACCATTCTCCCCTTGTTTTGGAGTGCAACTTCTATGCTTAGGGTTTCATATTTTTTGAAAGACTTGAATTAAACTTTTAATTTATCTTATCAAATATCCAAAAACTTAATTAATATGGTTCAATTTTTGGTGTTTTCTAATTAAAGTTTTCTACAATATATTCAAAATTTTGCATTTCTCATTCTTTTTCATAATTTGATTGAATTTTCATTTTTTTCCATTAAACTTTTTGGTACATTATGAACTTTTGCATCTTTGAGAAAACGCTTAAAAAATTCAAATAGAACTAATTATACATATATTACTATTTATTTTATAGGCTTAATTATATTTTTGATCTCCCAAAATATTATATTTTTTCGTTTGTCTATTTTTTTTTAAAAAAAGTTTCGATTTAATTTCTTAAAAATTATTTTCGTTTTCGTTTAATCATTTTGTTAACTTTTATTGTTAAGTGTCAATATGATAATACTGTCAGGATTAAAGAGGATTCAAACGAAAAAATAAAATATTTTTAAAAAATAAATAAAAAACAATATATAATTATGCTTTAGAATATTAAATTATACATGCTTTAGGTTATTAAATTATACATTTTTCATTTAGTATTTAAAGTATATCAACGACTCTCTTGCGTATCAAGTATTTGAAGTTTTATTTTTTTAGAATTCGCTTATAATTAAATTCAATCCGAGCCTTAAAATCTCAAATTTAGATCAACCATAATATATATATTCAAGAAAAGTGATTAAAAATTGTAGATGATGATTTTATTTTCACTTAAAAATTTCGGATATTTAATTAGTAAACACCATATCTACATATTTTTATATGTCACCGTGAGTAAGAATTTAAATTAAATGCATGGCCGACTCTACCCTTTGGCCAAAAAGGCCTTTGCCTCAGGCCCTCCCAAATTTTAGACCTCCAAGTACTTAGATTGATGATTGAATATTATATTTATTTTATTATAAATTAAGATCTCAAATAAGTCATTTAATCTTTTATCTCATTTTCATTAATTAGTCCACTATTATTTTATCAATTCCTCAATTTTCTATATTTTTTCTTGATCAATCTAATTTTTTACTCAATTTTTCGTAATACTTCATTACTTAATTCATTTCAGTTCCGGTTCTAGATACTCGATGTGTTGGACCTAGAACTAAAATCGATTTTAATATGTTCCTTAAGTTTTGTCCCGGATCCTATCCAAATTTAATTCGGATCTACCCGCAATTTACCCGATCGAGTAGGTTCCAATCGATTCCGGGTCAACTCGATACTCATGCACATATCTAATATATACAAATCTTTAATTAAGTGACAACGCTCATGTCAATTTTAATTAAGACCAACGGTCTAAGGGCAATTCATCCATTAGGCCTAAAAAGTTTTATCTTAAAATTTCGTCGTCATAATATCTCTGCTGTCCCTGATTAAATGCACCAAATGATTTATGGTCACATCAACCAAACCGTTGCCCAACGCGGTTCCATTGACTTAATGTAGCTCTGTCGATATACATACCCCATGTGATATTGTCACCACTTTTGATGGAAGTAAACATTTCAACCCTACTTTATTTTCACAACCAAATACATTAAAATATTAACGAGGTTAAGAAAAATTGCATGTTTTCATAATTTTAACAAAATTATATATTTGTTGATTTTATGTCCTAAGATAGATTGACTTAATTAATATCACTAATTAATTCCTTTGTTAAAATTAATAGCTAAGATTAATTATTTTTATTCGAGATGCACGCATGCATGCATGCATGCATACAAGAGCACATCAATGTGACTTGTTGCAATGATGATAAATGATGGGCATGAATATTGAATGCTCTACGAATTCAGGGGATTGACATCATTCCTTATTCCCTACCAAATACATGGATGACAACCAAGGATGCGAGGAAAAAGCGTGGTCGGTCGATAGTGCCTAAAAATGAGAAGTCATCCATGCAAAGGTAGATAGGGTAATAATTCTCGTTTGAACTTGACCCGAAGCGGCTTAGGAATTGAAATTAGTGATTATTCGGGAATATGTTTGGGAGCTATCGACCTTAAAGAAAGCGGAGATAATGTCCTATTGTTGGAAGCACTTGCGGCCCGAGAGGGCGTTAAATTAGGAATTGAAAAAGCGTTGTCATCCTTTATTTTGGAATCCCGACTCTAAGATTTTAATTGTTGTCTCATATAACGATTCTGACTCACATCGTGTTATTAATTGTATTGTAGAGGACATTTGATTTTTGATGAATGATTGTAATTGTGTGGCTTCTTATTTTATTATCGAGAAGGGAGCAAAGCTCTCATTGGATAGCAAATAGGGCATGAAATGAGGATAATTTTATAATTTGATCGTCTATTCGTCCTTTTGATTTGAAGGATATTTTGCTCGATGATCTTTTTATCTCGGCTTCTGCCGAGTAATTTTAATATATTCATTTTTTTGTGGTAAAAAAAACTTCATCCGAAGCCAACCTAATCGGGTTGAGTTTTGGATATTTATTAGAAAACTTATTTGACCCGATCATTTTAAAAACATTCAAAATATCTTAGGTTGAAAAATATGGTTTAACCTAACCTACAATTTGGGTCAATGTCGGTTCAGTACCTAATTACCCGAATAAAAAAAAGTTTCGGATAATAGTTAAATCGGGTTGATTTCATTTTTGGGTAGAAAATTAAAAAACCCAATCAGTCTATGAAATTTAAATTTTAATATATATCGTTAATAAAGTGTCTATATATATATATATATAAAAGCAAAAATCTAACAGATTAACCCAAATCCAATAACTCTTCAACTCATATTAATAAAAGTTATATATATATATATATATATATATATATATATATATATATATATCAATAACAATAAAGTATATATATATACCCAACCCTAATACTATATTTCTTTCAAAAAAAATTTCTAAAGTAATAAATTAATTGAAAATTTTAGTTTGACCATACAACATGAAAATTTCAATTTAACTCGATTCAAACTTAATTACTATTTTTAACTGACCCGACTAATTTATCAGAGCCGTTTGATAGGCCCATTAAACATATCTCGGCCTAACCATTTCACGAACTAAATCATGTGGGGTTGGTTCAAGTTTGGCACGAGGGCTCCGTACAGGCATCCTGAGAGTATTTATATATTTGGATCGTACTCGATGATTTGATCATAATGATAGCACAATTAAAGAGGATTAGACGATTAATTGATTCATTCAATGTATACTCCCGCGACGATCAAGCAAAAATCCCCACTAAATATCTTTCACCGAAAACCTACCTTGTAAACCAAACTTTGCACGTACAAGTATCATGTTCTAATCCAATTTTTAAACATACACATCTCAAATACATTCTCACTTTAGTATCAGATTGTCTTTGCAAGTCGCACTTAACTAGGAGCGAAGAAGACTTATAGCGTCTCCGATCTCAGGCGAGAACATTATTTTAATAATTCGATCTGAATCTTTTTTTTTTTAAACCAAAATTTAAATTCAAAATATGATTCGACCTTATTTTGAGTTTGAGTTCTGAGTTTTAGAAAAATTCGATTAATTTTTTTAAAATTGGACCGAATCTAACAGATTTGGGCTGATCCGATATGATCTACATGCTGATGTCTCATTGGGGCTATCCACATTACTAACAAAGTGGTAATATGGATTACCGAGATAATCTAAATTATCGATAAAATATCTGAACTAAATATGATAAACGTGGGCTTTGAAAATTTAAAAATTATATTACTGATAATATAGATAAATTATTGCATACCAAACGTTCCCTAATAAAAAAATATGACAATCTTAGTGGTGGCAGTTTAGTGCAAGTCCCCGTTGTATTCTCATCCATAATTGAAGATGTTCTTGCTCATTTACAAATTGCAAATGTTTAATTCCACTAGCTAATTAATATTATGCATACGTAAATAACTAAGCGTGCATATAATAATAATAATAATACAAAAGCACAAGATACTAAAACAAAAAGACAGCCTCGCCAAACACAATTAAATTAGATAAATAAGAAAACAAGAAAAATCCAAAAGTACAGAGGAATTTGGATGAATAATTAGCATCCACGTTCTCAAATCCGCTCCACCAACGACACTCCAACTATTATTAGTCTGCCTTAAATACGTGTCCATCGCGCAACCATCAATGATATGATCTTTTTGATAAAACCCCCTTACAAGTAATTAATAACAAAGAAAGCCTTATCTTCTGTTTGGACACGTAGAGGGGATGCATTTACCCATTGGACCACTAAAATGGGGTTAGTGGTAAAACTTTTTCTTTACCTTACCTAACAAGTTATTGACCAACACTATTTACACCCATATAAATTAGAAATCCCATCATCACGCCATATGTTTCGTTTACACTTTAGACCAAAATGGCAAAATTAATTCGCAATTACACTTTTATTATTATTTTTCAATAAATTAATAATTAATTTAAATTTCCAATGAAGAAAAATAGCAAGGAATTATACAGTTGTCAAGCCATGGCTTACTTGATGATTGGTGGAACAAAGTTCTAATCGGTGGGCCACATTCAACTCCACCTACTCTTAAATTCATTCCATTGGAACAACATAAGCTAACTCTACAGAGAACACTTTCTAATTGGATCAACTTTTAATGGCTATTTTGCAAACGCGGGTACGAAAATGGTTTGAATAGAAAGGAAGAACAAAAAGGAATGGATGTCTCTTAAAGTGGCAAATCGGATCACGATCCGATTAGTCAACATTCCTACCATGATGCCGGTATTCGCGAAAGAAAGAGACATTTTTGTAGTTACGAAGTACGAACGCACTCAATTAATATTTCCGTGTATATACTTGGAATTGAATTCTCTTAATTATTTGTTGCTTTCATCATCGTAATTAAAACCAAAAGTACACATAAATAGCGTGTGTACGCGCGCTCGCACAGATGGATGGTTCGAATTCAATGCTTAAAGTGTTCCGCATAATATTTTGGTTTTCCCTTCTTTTTCACTTTCATGTGTAACATCTCAAAATTATTTGATAAAGAAATTGTTTTAAGTAACATCTCTAAATTATAGGATGGTTCACGTTCTCGACTGAAGTCGGAGGTGTTATAAGTCTCGATCTATTTTGGTTCCTTTTTCTATGGTGTTGCTGTGGTAGATTCGTCTCTAAAGGTATCGACAATTTTCAGCCCGACCCAATAGCTCGGCCCAGCTCGCCTGATAAAAATCGGGTTCAGACCGATGTTTAACGTGCTTGAGCCGTCATCGGGCGGGCCCGATAAGGGCCGAACCCTAAATGTGCCGGGGGTCGAGGCAAGTGCTATCGGGCCGACTCGACACAATAGAAACGTTAGGGGTCCAACATTAATGGGTTTAAAACTCGTTAGTTATCATCTTATGAGGCTGAATTGGCCCAATAAATTGATTCAACCTATTTATTTTTCTTTCTTTCTTTTTCATATTATAGGGCTAACGGACCGGGTCGTGTTGGCCCAATTATTTTTTCGTGTCGTGTCGAACAGGTGATTTCCAGGCCCAAATATTTATCGAGGGCAGGACAACTTGATAACTCCAGCCCGACATGAATTATTGAGTCTACTAAAGGCTGGGATCGGTCTCCCAATTCTCTTATGGTGGCTATATTCTTAATTTGTGCTCTGAGCGACAAGGCTCACACTTATTTGAATGCTACTATTTGGACTGTTTTAGCGCACCGACTTGGGCTACCAATCTTTGGTTTTGCACCTTGAGATCAATGATCATGCTCGTAACTCCTTTAGAGTTGAGTTGGTGGTCCCCGGAACGTCACTCCTTACTGTGTTAAGACTATTAGCATCTTTAGATAGTAGGGGAACATTGCTGCTGGGCTACTGCCTATAGGCCCATCCATTATTCGATTCACATCGAACTGAATTATTCGGTTCGATTCGATTTCAACACTGTGGGGTTTGGTTCTTGACCCGAACCGAACCCGAATAGTGCTATTCGGTTCGGATCCGATTTCCGAAATTCGAGAACCGATCCGAAAAGAAAACCGAATAACTAAAAATATTAATTATTTTTTTCCAGATTTCGGATTCGGGTCGAGGAATTAGAGTAAGTGGGTTAGGCCCGTTAGAGTTAATACATTTTTTGGATAAAATTTTAGTTTTTTTGGGTTGAAATCGAACCGAACCGAATAATTTTGGTTCGGGTTAGATCGGTTTAGGCATAATTCGGTTCAGATTCGGGTTGGAATATTAGTATAAAAATTTTTGGTTTGATTTAATTCGGTTCGATTCGATTTGAACCGAATGGACAACCCTAACTAGCTGCATGTTGCCGACAACGTTCGTCTGACTCTGAGTGTTTACCAAGGTGGACCATGTAAGATTTACTCGGTCCCGCGATGGGCGCCAAATGTTCTCGCTTGATGTCGAGGGTGCCGCAAGCCTCCGCATCTCCTAGTTCAGCGTGGTTCTGATGGTAACCTGCAAAAACAACTACGACACACAACCAGATATACTATTTATTTCAATTCTTGTCACCCCCATGTGAAATCTCTTTTTACTTAAGCGTTAGAGTGTCTTTACAAGTCACAATCGAAACCACACTGAATCATGAGACACGAGGGCTTGCAACACCTTCGACTTCGTGCGAGAACAGTTCAGTTTGAACTGTTGGTTAAGGTGCAAGCATGAATGATTTGAGTAAAATATTATGTACATTAAATTTGTTTATTTATTTAATGTTTAAATATATTTAAATTGATACCAAATTCGCTAATATAATTAACCAAGAAAAATAAGCTGCCTTTCTTAAATATCATATGAAGTTATAATGTTCCAGCGGAGCATCATAACGCAACCATTCAAAGTATTTTATTTATTTATTCTTCATTTGTCAATTTACTTCGGATTTAATTCATCCCACGATTTATTATGAAGCAGCAGAGCTCGAGAAAGATGAGGGAAGCGTGAGGCGACGAAGAATCCTAGGACCGAGAGAAGACGCAATCCCTAATCTCTTATTCCTTTGGCCTCTTCTGCTTCTTCACGGAGGTGGAGCCGATGGCGAAGTCGGGGGCGGCGGATGCGGCACCGACAGTGTCAGTAGCGGCGAGGGCTGCGGAGTTGAAGAAGGAACTGAGGCGGCTGGTGAGGGCGATCGCCGAGGACGACGAAGGCAGGATGGAGACCTACGAGGAGGCCGCGAGGGCGCTGGCCGCGCTCAAGGATCTTCGCTTCCGCGGGAGTGCGAATTCGAACGGGGCCTTGGCGGGCCAGAGGAAGGCGGAGAACAAAATTGAGTCGGCGGTGATCCCGGCGCATTTCTTGTGCCCGATTTCCGCGGAGCTGATGAGGGATCCCGTTGTGCTGGCCTCCGGGCAGGTTCGATATCTTTGTGATTAGGGTTTTATCTTTGAATTGTTGCTTCTGGAATGAAAATGTTTTTGGTTTTGATAAAAATGTTATGTTTTTCTCTTCCCTTTTAAGCGTAGGAAAGATTTGTTTTTGCTCTAAAAAGATTAGATTTTGATGATTGATTTTGTATTTCTCTTTGTTTTTGCATAAGATTGGGTTTTACACTGTCGATTGATACTGCTTATAAGGAGTTCCGGTAGAGGGATTTCCGCTGGAACATCAAGAAAAGTTTTGATATTATCATCTAGTACCTCATTCGATTTTTCGTTCTATTTCTCTGCTCTTTTTGCTGGTACCATTCCTCTTATGGAACTTCCATGTGTGCTTCTGGTACGTTCATCTCTTCTGCAATCGATAACATGGCTGCAAAATGAAAGGTCTTTTTTTCTGCCAGCTGTTAATCGACTATTTTCTTTGAATTCTGCTGCAGTTATTGATTTCAAATGAAGAAAAAGAAAATATTATAAAATATAAGGGGGAAAAGACACCTACCTCGTAGATTATGCCTTACCTTTGGTGTCAAAGACTGTCAAATTTTTGGTACCTTGTGTTTCACCCTGTACTTGCACGCGTCAAAAAGAGTGCCACTTTTTTCCTTCATTGTTTTAGATCTGGTACTAGAGGTGATCAATTCACTGCAGAAATCTTGTAAATTGCATTATTATTTATTTACAAGTGAAAAATATTCTTTCAATTATTGAGAATTTGTTCTGTTTGATAACGCTGAGACTGAGTTGGAATACATGATTAGGGATGTAACGTTGCATTTTCAAATTTTTACAGACTTGTAATCTATAAGCAGTAAGCTGCTTTGTTCCTCTTTCAAGTTTGAATGATGCATGAATCTTGCCTCACGTCTTATTGCAGACCTATGACCGGCCTTTCATTCAGGAATGGCTCAGTTCAGGGAATCGGACTTGCCCTCAGACTCAGCAGGTCCTCTCCAATACCATCGTCACTCCAAATCACCTTGTCCGTAGCATGATCTCCCAATGGTGCATTGAGCATGGTGTCACTCTCCCTCCTCTTGATGATGAGCATGGGGAAGGATTGATCACCAGAAAGGAGCGAATTGCACTTACGAGAATCCTTGAAAAGTTATCCTCGACCTCCTCTATCCAAGAACGGAAGCAAGCGGTGAGAGAGCTACGCCTCCTCACCAAGCGCAACCGGTCCTTTCGAGCCCTAATTGGGGAGAATCCTAACACAATTGCCAAGTTGTTGTCAGTTCTCTCTGTGCCTGAACTGAATTGTGATCTAGAGGTACAGGAGGATATTGTGACGACAATTCTCAATCTCTCAATCCACGACAGCAATAAGAAGATTGTTGGAGACAATCCCCAAGCAATTCCCTTGCTCATTGATGTGCTAAACACTGGAACCATGGAAACTCGCAGCAACTCTGCTGCTGCACTCTTCAGCTTATCTGCCCTGGATTCCAATAAACTCAAGATAGGTGAGTTCGGGGCGATGAAGCCTCTTGTGGAGCTGTTAGAAGAAGGCAGCCTGAGTGCCAAGAAGGATGCCGGATCTGCTATTTTTAGCCTGTGCATGGTTCATGAGAACAGGGCCAGGGCAGTGAGGGAAGGAGTGGTGGGTGTGGTCTTGAAGGCCGTCATCGATCAGTCCCTTGTGGATGAGTCACTGGCCATCCTCGCGCTGCTTTCGAGTGACCAAGAGGCAGTGGAGGAGATTGCTGAGACTGGTGGAGTTCCTTGCTTACTGGGCATCATAAGGGAGAGCCCTTGTGCAAGGAACAAAGAGAACGCAGTAGTTGTTCTGTACTCGATATGCATGTATGATCGAACTAAGCTGACGGAGGTTGGGGAGGAGGAGAAATTTAATGGAAGCATCTCCCGGTTAGCTCAGAGTGGCACTTCAAGGGCAAGGAGAAAGGCTGCTGGAATTCTTGAGAAATTGAAGAGAACCTTGCACAACCCACATTACTCATATTAGGCGTTATGTAATTAGGTAATAAGGTGCATATTGTGTAAATAATACATGCTTCTTTTTTCCAGCTTTATGGAGTTCAAAGACTGCCTTTGCCTCATTAGTTCATCTTGTGTAGGATCTGAAGAATTGGTCTTGGATATGAAATTATGAATAATGTTGCTGTTGTTACCCTTCCAGTTCATGAATGTAAATTTTGTACAAGTTTTTGCTGGCATATTTGGCTTTTTATGGCTGTTTTTGAACTTCAAAACACTAAAATCTTTTAGCTTTTCAAAGTTTAGAGGTGGCAATGGGCCGTCTCTGGGCCGGCCCAGGCCCGGCCCCGGGCAGGCCCGACCACCTCCGGGCCGTGCCAAGCACGACCCGATAGTTCAAGGGGTAGGCCCAGCCCGGACCTGAGCCCGTCCCTTCGGGCTCGGACTGGGCTCGGGCCGGCCCGAAATTTTCAAAATAATAATATTTTTTTAAAAATTAATCAGGTCTGGCTCGACCATACTCAATCAGACCTAGGTCGGCGCGTGCGAGGCCTGGGTCTGGCCTAGGTTTGACACTCGTCAAACCTAGCTTTGATTGGGCCAGCATGGTGCACGTGCTGTGCTTGACATGACCCACGTGCTCAAGGGCTAGCCTAGCCTGGCTAGCACAGCACGCGTGTCGTGCTCGAGCCAGCATGGTGCACGTGCTCTGCCTGTCACGGCCCACGCGCCCCAGGGGCGAGCCCAGTCCGCCCCTTGGGCACAGACGGGCCGTACCCGGCCTGTTGCCACCTCTATTTCAAATAACAAAAGTATATTTTGAAAAAAAAATATAAAACAGGGTTAATTGCACCAACACTGCACTTAACCATAATTTACCCGACACTTTATTTGATTAAAATAATTGGTCGAACGCTATCTTAAATTCACGCGGCACTCATTGTAACTAATTTGGCATCTACCATTCAATAAATAATTTCACAAAAATCATAATATTAATAATGTTAGCTATAATATTAGTGAATATTTTATTTTATTTCTAATTTTTGTTCACTATTTAAAAGAATAATTGATGCATTTGAAGCATTATGATTGATATGACATGACATTATTTAAACAATAATATTAATTTGTCTTATGAAGAAATCAGGTGGAATGCATGTTATTATTATTAGTAATAATAATTATTATTATTCGACCACAGCTCAATAAGTCATTGTTCTGTTCGGCTTTGGGCCCAAACGAAACCAAACTCTTCCAAGTCTAAACCCTACCTGCACTCTTCCCTCCCAGAATAGCGCGCTGCGGTGGTGCACCGCAATGGTGGCGATCACCAAACCCAAAGCTCCGAAGCCAAGTCAGTCGGGAGATCGTTCCCGATCCAAACCCCTTTCTCGCCGTCCCATCGAGAAGAAGAACAATAAGAAAGGGGGCAGGGGCAGCGGCAAGAACCCTAACCTAATCCCCCTCGGCAAGAACAAAATCCTCGACGAGAGGAAGAAGAAGAAGGAAGAGGAAGAGACGGAAGAAGACGGGGACAAGAGGGAAGAGTCGAGCAGTGATGCGACGCTCTTAATCTCCACTACTCCCGCGGCTCAGCAGCTCCGCTTCTTTCTCGATTTGTTCCAAACGGCCAATAAAGTCAAGCTCTCCCCTCTCGAGTTGGATGCTTTTAAAGGTCATTTTTTAAAATCTTCCGTTCTGTTTTTTTGGTAGTGATATTGACCAGCAAATTTTATTTTTCGTCAAAGGGGCCAACTATTATTCCTGATATTGATAAAACTTGGAAATTTGGATCTTTTTTGTTGCTTCGTCATCGAGCCAGCATCTTGAACTTGAAATGTCTTTGCATGTGCATTAATTGGCAAAAATTAGAGAACTCATGTCTGGCAACTGCTTCCATGTGCGTTTAAAGCATTTTTTCATTTTTTTTCTAATGTCAAAACTAAAACAAAGGAATATTTTTAAAATTGGTAGTTCTGAAGTTGTAATATGTCTCAATCTCATGTTTCCTTCAAATAATTGTATTTATGCCATGTTATGACTTTCCTAATATGATCAATTGAAGGATTATTTGTCTGTTGACTGTGTAGCTTAGAATAGCAAATTTTCAGGACCCATCAATCACTTTATATAACTAAACACCTAACTCTTAATAATGCATCAAGTCTATATTGCATCACAACATGGGTGTTGGAAATTCTGCAGATACATGTATGGTCGAGCTTGCTGATGGTGTGGAACAGAATGTAGACAATCTGTGTGATCACATGAAGTCTGCTTTTGGATCATCCTGGAGAGAAGCCCTCTCTGAGGGGCAGCTTGCAGAGGGTGAAATCGACGTAGGTACTCCGGCTCTACTAATTATCAGCACATCTGCATTGAGGTCTTTAGAGCTTCTACGGTGAGTTACAACCTCTCTAGTTCAGTAAGGGCAATTTTTATCTGTCTTGTAAAATGTGCAATTTGTTTGAGCCTCCGTAAATTGTGAATAAATCTGCACCTAAAATATCTTGTATCTGTATGCAACCAAAAACTCTCCTTTTCTTGTTTCATCTTCCTACATAATGCTGACATATTTTGGCCTTCTAGAGGATTGAAATCATTAACAAGAGAATGCCGCCCAGCAAAGCTATTTGCAAAGCATATGAAAGTGGAAGACCAGGTTTGTATTATGTGAAGTACTTCAATATTCAGTCAGTTAATAAAATATTCCCTTCCATCATTTTGTTAATCTAGTTGCTAACTCATAGCTATTGCTTTCTATATCCTCCTAGATTTGTTTATCTAGTTTCTAACTCATATGTATTGCTTTCTATACCCTTCTAGAAAAAAGAAAAAGACACTGCCAAACAGAGCCCATTTATTTACCGTATTGCGAGCAAAGAAGAAGTGAAACGATATGATATTTTTACATTCAACTATTAGTAATTGCATAATATATTAGTTGAAAGACAGGTTTTCCATTCTAGTATTTTGCGAGTTCTTAGATGGTTCGACTAGAGTCAGTCCTCCAAGCAAAAGTATTTGGTTAGGATAGCATTGTATTAATGTCCTCGCATCTGATATTGAGGGAATTATCTTCATGATCCACAAAGAAGTCTATGAATTTCTACACTACGAATTCCCCTTTCATAGGGACTCAGTAGTAACGTGTCGGTGTCTTTTCTGCAGATATATGTTATTCTTGCGTGATATTCATATAAATAATCGTTTTTTCAAAGGAGCCTAAGTTGCTGTTTGGTTAGTGAAAACTATTTTCTGGTTTGGTTTCAGTGAAATTGAAAACTTGGTTTTGGTTTCTAATTTTCAGTTTTGTTTTCAGTTTTCTGAAAATGCGTTTGGTCAAGAAAAACAAAATGGTTTTAGTCAGTTGAAACCAGTGAATATTTATTTGGTTATAAAAAATAATATTAATTTTTCTTGAATATTTTTAGTAGTAATTAAATGTTTAGTTAGTTTACAAAATTAAATGTTTGCTAATATAGTATAAAATATTTATATGATTTAATTAATTAAATTATTGGTAATTTAAGAGTTTTTTTGTTCAATTAGATATAAAAATTAATTAATAATTATTATAAATTTTCAAAAAAAAATAAGTCCAATGGTCTAAAATTAGTTTTGATTAAATTATAAATAGATCAACTTTAAGAAAATTGAGTTATTTAAAATTTGGGTTTGAGTCAATTAGATATAAATTTATTTAATTAATTTGTAAATTTAAGATAATAGTTTGAGTTGAAAATGATAATTTTTATTTTTAAAAATTAGATATAATTTGATTTATTTTTAATTTAATTAATTTTAAAATATATATATTTATAATTACAACATTATGATGTTTTTATTTTTATTAAGAAAACTGATTTCGTTTTCATTCTGGTACGATTCAGTTTCATAAAAACGCTGAACCAAACACATTTTCATAAGCAATTTTGGTTTCAGTGAAATCGTAACCATGAAAACAGACTTGGTTTTGCTAACCAAACAGGCCCTAAGTTACCTAAGAAGAGTGCTGTATATTCTGGTGGTGGCATCCAATCTGCACCATACATATACCTACTTCAAATCAGAGTTATTGGGATTTTATGTTTGACTGATTCTTACAGACTGTTTTTTTAGCATTATGTACAGTGGCAACTTTCACAAAGCTCCCCTAAAGAAGAACAACTAACTTTACAAACATAGAGAGACATTGCATTTGATATATCAAAGGAAGTCAGGGTATCCACACCTCTGTTTGTGCTTTCTCAGTTTGAGAGGTCTCGTGAGGTCAAGAATTGTATTTTTAATTTGGTGATTGGTGGAAAGTTAGTTTTTCTTCTTGTTGTTGATTGGTGGAAAGTTGATATTGGATGGATCTGCGCCTACTTAACCATGATGTCACATAACTGCTTGTGCACACCCTGGATTTATGAGTCGATGTTATTCTTTAGCGGCCTTGTCATATGCATTTGTTTGTGTCAATTATTTTGTTGAGATAGATCATTTACTATATTACATCTTGGAGCAATAAATAATGATATCCACACAAAAAGATGGATCTGTAAGTTTGGTTGTGACTACAAGATCCAATGTTGACTGCTGAGAAAACTTTTTGGTAGATGCTGTCTAGATAATTTCAGATAATCCAAGTTCCCATCTGTAGGTCTTCTAAAGATGGAATGTAATACAGAGCAAGTCATAATTAATTTGTATTGCACATAGTTTGTATAATTGACTTGATAACCATCATTCTTAAGTTGCTTTTTATCTTTTACTGATATTGCCACATAATTTTAGATTCTCTGTCTGATTTTTTAACCCATTTTTCTATGTTTTAAACTTTTTCTATGGAATCATTTTTTTTTGCTATTGTAGGTGACATCACTTAAAACTCGAGTCAATATTGCTAGTGGTACTCCGAGCAGGTATACTTTCTAATTCTACATTTTGTTATTTTCCGTTTGTTTATAGTATTAATTTCGGGATGGGCGTCCATGATCTCAAGCTTGGACAAACATATATGCTCTGCAGTCTCCTCCACGTCCAAAGCTTTGAAGGATTTTAACTTATGAACTTCATCATGACACCTGTTTGCTTGTGAAATGACTAATATAGGTCATGAAGGAGTCCTCTCTTTTAATATGAGATCTTTTTATTAAGAATTACTTATGACATCATGCCTTTAAATAAACTTTTAAAATGCCTTTTTTTCTTTATCACATAAATACACTTCAACTCCTTTTCCCTTCACTTTTCATGCTGAAGCTAATTTCCTTCTGTGTTCACACTTGAGGCAGCTAAATAAACAACCTATAACCCAACCTTCTTAAATCAAGATATTCAAGATGAAATCCATCATCATGTTTTTTTTTTTCAGGATCAAGAAGTTGATCGACGTCGATGCATTGTCACTTTCACGAGTCGGTATGGTTTTGCTTGATATGCACAGAGATGTCAAGGGTTATTCTTTATTTACATTGCCACAAGTGAGGTGAGGTCTCTCTGCTGTTGAGAAACTATTTTATCATGCCCAAGTACTCGACCGTGTTCTTAGTTGCATCTTCTTCAATATTTTTGCCATTGCAGTACCGAGTTCTGGGACCTCTACAAAACCCACTTACAGCCCAGGCTTTCACAAGGAGATATGAGGATCTGTTTATACGGTGCAATACCTATAAATGAGAAAAGAGGGAAAAAAGCAATCAAATCTGATGAGTAACAATTATCAATTTTTTAAATTCATGTACTTTTCTTTTTGATGTAGTGATCTATTTTTACCTCCTGTAATATACTTTCTTTAAAATATATGGGATTCATCGAGCATGCATCATTCTTCATCAAATTGTCCATTTTTGCCATTTTCTTTTTTTTGTTGCCGATGTTCTTTTTACCAACTTGTTGGTAGCTTCTCTCATATGAAAAACTCGGGTTTGCAATGCAATGTGTTTGATAGAATGAGTGGTTTCTTAGAGAGTAACTTATTATTTTTTCTGGTTGATTTTTGCTGCAGCCTCTTGAGTCACAAATTCCTCCAAGAAAATAATTAACTAGAGGTTTATCCTGAGCAAAACCTAAATGAGCGGCTATATGGTCTGGTCTTCTCATGTTTCTGACATCTCTGTTGCCAAATACATGAACTGATTTGGTGTAAGTTTAACTGATACTACTTCACATCAGGCAATCTATCTTGGTTGTAATTTCATTGTAGATTGCGAGCTTAATCTACAAGACCTCTGTAACCTCTGTATGGTTCTACTTATTGTCATTCGGTCTCAAATACATTATAGGGTGAGTATGCTCTCTAAAATCTTCTTTCTTAGACTTGTAAACTAAGGTCTTATTTGATTGACATGGAAAGTAATTTTCTATAAAAAATTATAATTCTTGTGAATTAACTTCTCATGTGTATTTTTCGGAAAGTACCTAAAAAGTATTTGGTTGATAAAAAATTAATTCATAGGAAATGTGATTTTTCATCTACAATATGTTTGGTTGACATGAGTACTTCCTAGAAAGTACATATGAAATGATCAATATATTTTTCTTTTTATAAATTAATATTTTAGTTTATATATATTAGTGCATATAAAAAATAAATTTTATTTGTAAATAAATATTATAACATATATATATATATATGTAAAATATAATATAATATTTTCATATATAATTAATATAATATATATTTTATTATATAGAAAAAATAATTTTTATTTATAGTTAATATAAAAAATTACACATTTTACTAAAAATAAAATAAAATAAATATGTGAAGAATTTAAAAATTATTTAATCTCATAATATCGACAATATAAATTATAAATTTTGTATTAAATGCAAATTAGGAGTTAATATTGATTTTTTTTCTTTCAATTATAATGCAGAAAATGCAATTTACCTAGGTCCTAGGTAAGTTACTTCCTGTGTTTTGCATAAAATTACATTTGCTGAGAAAATTATACTTCTTACAAAATGCAAGAAGTGTGTCAACCAAACAAGAGCTGGTTTGGTGCGCGTCAACTGTGTCTGGCCGTGCCAGACTTAGGCTTGGCGCATGCCGACCTAGATCTGCCTGTGCTAGACGGGCCAGCACGATCGCGTCCCTTGGGCACATACGGGCTGTGCATGGCCCGATCCGAAATTTTTCGGGGCGAGTCAAGCACGACCCCGGTTGAGTTGGGCCCGTGGTGCTTATTGGTGGATCCGCCCATTATTTATCAGATGACAAGAATGAATAGACTAATTGACACCAATTTAATAGAAAAATTAAGGAGACGAATAACTCAGTTCTATGATAAGAAACTCCAACACAAACATTGCCAAGACAGCATGAACACGGTCCAAAATACAACACGACACAGAGAAGAAGAGATAACTAAAGACAAGAAGTCACCCAAAGAGCTCGACCAAATGATCCAACAAAGCTCTCAGTAGCAGTTCCGGGGCACGGGGAGCTTGCATTTGGCCGGGAGCTTGACGGCGAGCTTGGGGTTGATACCTAGCTGCCGCACCGCCGGGTTGCTCTTGTACTTGCAGAGGCACGGCAGGTCGGCCTTGGCGAGGGCGGCGCAGCATTTGGGCGACGGCTTCGCCGGCGCCGCTCCGTTCGTCATGGCCGGCAGGCACGCGATCAGGCCTTGCTCGGTCATCTTGCAATGGCTATCCGTCGCCTCCGCCACCGCCGCGAGCTCGCCGGCGGAGAGCAGGACCACCAAGAGAACGAGAGAAAGCGTCGCAGCGCGCAGAGTCTTCTTCTCCATCGCTTTAAACCTCACAAAGCTCTTCTGTGTACTTCTGGCCCTGTCTGTGAGTTGTGCTTAAATAGAAGTGCATTGGTGGGATTAGAACAAACAACAAAGAGGAGTTTGGATCTCGTGAGCTTAAGATTGGCAGTAGTTTATTTGAAGAGTTCACGGGCGATCATAATGTGATAGTAAACGTAGTTTATTTGAAGGTGGCAGCGCCAGTTTGCATCTTGTAATGGCTTTTTGTGTGTGGGTGTTGGAGATGCAGCATGTGATGAGCACAAACACTTGCTGGAAACTGATGACGAATCCAGCTCTATGCATTTTCAATATCTAATTCTAGATTTGGGACAAACGGAGACAACAGTTCCCGACTCACAGACTCTGCAGTCAAAATTTCTCCCAATTAGTTCTTCAATGTATACGATTGCTTTCTTTTCTCTTTTACAGCCGAATATTACATTAATGGTCAAAAAGTCAAACACCCATACGAAGCATGTTGTCCTTTCAATGATAGTTAAGAAAACTATGGAACTCAAAGAGTTTAGTTCGTTTGGTTCGTTTGCCGATCGTGCAGGCGGTATTGGGTTTGTTATCCGTCAACGCGATGGCTCCTGCTTAGGGGTAGATAGCTTATTTGTCTTTGGAGAGTCTGTTCTTGTGCCGGAAGCCTTGGCTGTTCGGGAGGACCTCCTTTATGCTATTTAGAATGTTCTTCCGTCATTCGTCATTGAATCTGATTCGAAGAATTTGATTTCGGCTCTTAACGCGGATATGACCCCTCCGCGGGAAATTGCCTCCATAATTTCTGACATTTTGTCATTGCGACACCAATGTAATTGTGTAAGCTTTCTTTTTTGCTTCGGAGAAGGAAATAAAACTACCCACTCGACAACAAATTGAGCTCAAATTTGTAAGAGTGATTTGATTTGGTCCACTATTCGACCCTCGAGCTATCCTTTGGCTAACTCTTTTGGTGTTGGCATTTGCCGCGCAATAATATGATTTCCTTTTTCTTGGTTTAAAAAAAAGAGTTTAGAGAGTTTATCTTATAAATCACACGATCATACGAGACTTTGGTTCAACTTAATGCTTCAAAATCCGTGCTAGTTCATCCTGAGTCATCATCCTTGCCAAGTATTATTTTATTTGTTTAAAGCTTTTTCGAAACTCCATTTCCACTTAATGTCTTGTTGGGATGAGGTTTATTATGATTTAGTAATGTATGATATAATATGATATTGTATGATACTATAATTATTGTTACATTGTTTGAGAAGATAATATGGTATGATATAGTTAATGACAGTAGCTATGAAGGAAAACAAAGTCTTGGCTGAGCCGATCAAGAACGATAAATAAAAGTCTAATCTAATATGAGTAAATAAAGGATATAAAAGAAATTATATATTTTGATTGAGAGTATTTTAAAAATAATTTTTTTTTATTAAATTATGAGAAACTATCAAATTCATGGTTTAAAAATTTGATCAAAATCCATAGTTTTCAAATCATAAGATTACCACCGGCCATGATTATTCTTTGGAAGTCTTCCCAAATAAGAAATTGAATAATACCAAACTATATAAAATCATTAATTTCCGGGAAACAACAGTACAAAAGTGGAAAGATTTTAAGTCAAGTGTAATAAAACTTTTATGGTTTATTTACTCCACCAGATAGGATAGAGCATATGATAAGAAATAAGAAGTTGAATATAATTTTTCTATTCTTCTCTAAATCAGACAGTGTAACAATCAAGAAAAAGATCCACATGAGTTTTAATTCATTTAACGGCAGTTGCAAGCATGCATTCTGTAGCTAAATTATTTTTTTAGAAAACAATATATAATTCACACACATTTTAACATTGAAGTTATTTTTCTTTATAAATAGTTAAATATATACAATATACACAAATGTGGTAAGAACAAAAAAATAAAGTCATGTGAAAATTTATGCATTTGCTATTCTATTTTTATTTGGCTCCAAAAAATAGATTGAGTCACTATTTCTTTTTTTTTAAAAAAAAAATCACAGTGATTAAATATGATATATAGAAATAGTAAAATTATAAAACTTATATTGAATGTTCTAAAATTATTTTTTTTAAAAATATTTTTACAATATAATTATTACAAAATGCACAAACGTGAAAAATATATGGACAAGGTACATTATAAAATATACACATAAAATTGTTGAATAAATAAAAATAATTTAAAATAATTATAAATTTATTATTAATTGTTGTTTTTTTGTTTTTTTCAAAAATAATTAATATTTTAACACCTGCACGGAAGGAGCCGTAAATTTAGTGATTATTTTCCACTTTTATGATGAAAGAAATTTCAATTTTTACACGTCTCCACTTATAACGACAGCACAAAGTTAACACGTACGAGCAATTTGTTTTACCCGTTTCCAATTGGATGTTAAATAAGGTCCCGCATTTTCTTGCAATATCTGGGAGGGTACACAATAGTGTTAGAAAATCCTGTACGAATAATTATTTCGGTGGCGCATCTATCCACTTCGTTCTTGTGTTCTTCCTCGCCCAGTTCGATTTCTTCTTTCCATTGTTTACTTCATCTTCGTCCCACCGAACTCAAACCATAAACCAGCGAACGAGCGCCATCTGTTTGATAGAATTCTTGGTCGTGCTTAGTGAAGCATCCGCCTGTGGGATAACGCACGCTACGGCCGCACCGATGGCAGCTTGCCGGGCGATCTACCACCGCTGGACCCTGCGCGCCCTGGTGGCCGCCTTCCTCGACCTCGCCCTGGCCTACCTCTTCCTCTGTGCCGCCTCACTCGCGTTCTTCGCCTCCAAGATCCTGGCTTTCGTTGGTCTCTCGCTTCCTTGCTCCTGCGATCTCTTCTCGGTCGATCGCCGTACCCAGCAGCAGCAACGCGAAGTCGGCTGCCTGCAGGGCTTCCTCCTCGATTACCCCGCCGGAAAGATCGGTGGAGTTTTCGATTTCGTATGCGGGAACGGTTCCCGCCTTTGCCACAATGGTTACAACCTCGAAACCCTCAACAACAGTGATGGTAGTGGAGGCGGCGGCGGCGGTGCCGCCGCCTGCGCGCCGTTCAAGATGGACCAAGGCGAGGAATCGTGCGGCTCGGTGTCGCAACCGCCTCCGCGCAAAGACTCCACGAACCTGAGCATGCCGGGGTCCGTGATGGTTGATGGAGGAGATTCTTCCAGTTGTAAAGGTAAGAACTTTGTGGATCATAAGGGAGAGGCGGTCTTCTGCCAAGGGAAGCCTCCAAGTGCTCTGAAACGGCGCCGCCGTCATAGGAAAGGTGTTGTCATCAGAGGAAATTTTTGTCCGGCCTCACCTTCGCCTCCAATGGAGATGGCTTGGAAAGGGGAAGTAGTTGCTGCAGCTCCTATGTTCTTCAGTGGCCATCTTCCACAGGGGGAGGGCTCTGAGCATGCCATTTCTGGAGCTGACCATCATCTTTCAGGTGAGGAATTGTGAATCCTCGACTTTGATCTTTGATCATTCCATACGCCTCTGATTTTATTAATTTAGCTCAGCTAGTCTGTATGTCACTTAATCCTCAACAAATGCGATAATTTGTGTCCCTTTTCTTTTAATTACTTTTTAGGTAATATGAATGATTTGGTTGAAGAACTTACTTCAGCTAATGAATGCCAAGCCATGGATAAGGCATTATCTATTGGTACTGAGACAGTTTGTGGAGGAGAGAAAAATGAATCCGATATAATTAGAGAACTGAAACAAGCACTTGAAGAAGAACGCTCTGGTCGTGCTGCCCTTTATATTGAACTGGAAAAAGAGCGGAGTGCTGCTGCAAGTGCTGCTGATGAAGCTATGGCAATGATAGTGAGACTCCAGGAGGAGAAGGCTGCACTCAGAATGGAAGCTCGACAATACCAGAGGATGGTGGAAGAGAAATCTATGTATGATGATGAGGAGATGGAGATTCTTATGGAGATCATAGTGCGCCGGGAAAGAGAGAAACATGTCTTGGAGAAGGAAGTAGAGGCATATAAACAAATGATCCTTGGCGATGACGATGGTATCAAGCAGACACAAGAGCGCTATCTGCCCAATGCAGCAGAGTTGGTTGTTCAGGATGGCAGTGGTTCATTTGGATCATTTGATGACCCTGTATTAATTCTGAAAGAGGTTTATGAATTCATCAAAAAAAAGGAAAGAAATAATGAAGGAACGCAACAAGTTGATCAAAGTGAGCCTTTGATGGCTTCTGAATGGAATACCTCTAATGGTGACAATAGCCAGTTTAGTAGCATGGAAAAGCAGCACTCTTATGTGGAAAATGATGGAAATGAAGGTAATGTGCTGGAAAAGGGCATGGTGACAATGGAAATTTGTCTGGATTCTGTGCAGAGCCAACTGTGTAGCTATGAGAACGAATGTAGCTCGCCTAGACTAGCTCATTTAATCGGTGATGAAGATAGCAAAGAGGATACAAAAGTTGAGATTAAAGTTCAATTAGACAAGGCAAATTCTAGTTTTTCTCATTTTGATAATGAAGTGAACGTTCTTGATGTACATGTAGTTGATGATAAAGAAGATCTGGGTGGACAGGGGAACACAAAACAAGTTAGTCTTCCTCAGATGGGATGTGATTTGAGCAGATCTCAGAGATATATATCATCAAAAGAACCATCTCCAGCGAGCAGGGTTGACCTTTCAAGTGAAGGTTTAGACATAAGCTTGAGACAGTTAGAATTGAATATGCACAGAAGCAGCTCAGATGGAACAAAAGTAGGGCAATCAATGGATGACTTAAGTAGAGCTTCATGCTTGGATTTAAGGAGAAGTTCCATGCCTGCAATTGACAACGAAAGGTTTAAACTTGAAAATGAAGTTGAGCTCTTAAGGAAAAGGCTAAAAGTAATTCAACAGGGAAGAGAAAAGTTAAGCTTCTCAGCAGAGCAGTGGGAAAAGGAAAACTACAATCTACGACGCTTGGAGGAAATTTCACACCAGCTTCAAGAAATAAGAAAAACAACAGAATCTGGAATAAGAAAAACAACAAAATCTGGAAAAAGCATATAAGATGTTTCTTTACCTCCATCTTCTAAGGTATGCCATTTGGGTTCAAACTTTACTTCCTCACTGACAGAATTTCAATTCCTCTTGTTACTACTTGCAGTATCTGATATCTTATATTATTTAATGCTTTTGCGTTACTTCTGCTTAATTATCAGTTACCTTAGTTGATATTAGATGTATCAATATCGCATGAGGTCATTTTTCCACCATAGTTCTCAATGGACCTTCAATGGTCAACTTTTAGTGGTCTGTTAACCAAAATGTTATTACTGTGTACCTAAAATGTTCAACGAGGGTTATTTAGAGTAAACCAGTAACTTCTCTGATTCTCTCTCTATCTTTCTCTCTATATCTATCTATCTATCTATCTATCTAATGCAGCGCTATGGCCATGGTTTGTATCTTGTTACTTAGAGTGAATGCAATGTGTCAAAATAGTGCAAGTTCCTAATCCTATTTCTTAATTCACTACTTGTTTTTACTTCAGATAACCAATTATCTATTAATTCCCAGGGAAAATTTGTATAGAGTATACCAGTAGCTCCTGCCTCTAGTCCTTGCATTGAGCGAATCATTGAAGGAACAGATGTCTTGGATGAAAAAGTACTGTCCAAATTTGATTCTCCCTCAGATACTCAAGTTCTACAAGGCATATGGTTTTTTTGTTTTTTCAGTGTGATCTAATCACAACAGCTCCTGAAAACAAATGTTGGGATTGTTATTTTTTCCCTTGTTTTTCTGATATTATATTTTTTTTATTTAGTTGTTTTGCAAGTTCTTGCAATCTGTACAGTAATGTGTTGATAGCTGATTTCAGAGAAAGAAGTTGGAAGTGTTGGTGTAACAATTACAAGTTGTCTGGACAGGTTAAAGTAAAGTCACAGTATTTTTTGTTTTGCAAAAAGGAAAAAAGTTATTATAGTTTTTTAGTAGGTTGTAGTAATATTTATTTATATCTTGGCATTGTTCCATATGGTACTCAAATTACAAAGGATGTTGCTTGTAAGTCTACCAGGCTGCTGAATTGTTTTTGACGTTGAATAGTTCCTCAATTCCACCAAGTGTAGGATTGACTTAGATAAAATTCACTTACATGGATGCTTAATTGTTGATTTTTTTTCTTTTTGTCTATATAACATGGATTTATTATTATTATTATTATTTTTATTTTTTTAGATCTCAGTTTGTTCTTGTAATACATACCTGAATTAAAAATACAGTAGGATGGAATAAATTATGGTGAACTAGAATGATTTTTTAAGTGCTTTCAAATAATGCCGACGGTTAAATAGGTTTTAGTAGCAAACATAGTGATTTTCTTTTTCAAATAATTTCAAAAAGTACACATCAAATATAAAAATAAAAATAAATTATAATTCTCTTATTGCAAATTAAATTTATTTTTGATATTTTATAAAATATTCATCTGAGAAATTAATTTATGGCAAGTTATATAATCAAATGAGCCCCGATTGTGATGCGTACGTGGTATATAGAAAAATATGACTTTTCTTCGTGGTCATTACTTATTTGCAGACTTAGACTGCATTAATTATTAATGATCCCACCAAAAGAAAAATAAATGACAAGTTGAATCAAATGAGTCCCGATCATATAGAAAAAAATGACTTTTTTCATGGTCATTATTTATTTGCAGATCACATGGACTGCATCGATTATTCCACCATCCACGCTGTCTGATTTAATGCTTGACCTCCTCCTTTTATATATGTTGTTAATTTCTGCAGCAAATGACACCCACCAAACGTTTATTTGGGTCAACTAAATAATTTTTGGCGATTTTCCGAAACCGGATTTTCCTCAAGGCAAATTCCTGATTCCGGATAAGAAAATATAAAATTCCTAGAACCGAAATCCCTTTTTTCAAAACCCGAAAATATCATCAACTATTTTACATTATTTATTTGGGTCGACTAAATAATTTTTTTCTCCGGCAGGTTAAAAAATTAAGGAGACGTTTGATACATTACTGCTTAAAATTATTGGAATTTAAACTATCACTTTTAAAATTATTGATGATATTATCATGTTTGGCATGGACCGATAATCTCGCCAATAATCCATATTATCTTATTTGGTATAATAAAAAAATACTAAAAAATTTATATCTTTAACTAAAACATCCTTAGATAAAATTAGATAACTCACATAACCATCTTTGCAGAACCTGCACAGGAGGTGAGGATCAAAGATCATCTTGCATGTTAGTAGGGCGACGACATGTGAGGAGAGCACAGGAGGAGGTAACAACGCGCGTGAATGAGATGATACAATAATTTTTTTAAAAAAATGTTAGTAGGTGATATTTTAGTGAGAATATTTTTGTCAAAAATAAAAAAATAACATTAGCACTCTACTGGCAATCCATATAGCCACTCCTCCCTTAGTAATATGGAATACTATAATTGAGTGATAATGTAGATTACTATAGGCATTTAGATTATTGGTAATCGGTTTCATGCCAAACACGATAATCTGATGGGCCAAAATAATTTTAATTCGGATTATCGATAATTCATCGGGAATACTTCATACCAAATGTCCCCTAAATTGTACTTAAACACTTCATGACTTCACCATCGAAGCCACGCTAATTTACATGCAATGGATGAATCAATTAAGTAATCCCCAAACATAGAACACAGGTAGAGTAAATAGTAGAGCAATTCCTCATACAACATCACTAGCAGGAATAGACGCATAACCAAAATTGTTGATACCATCACAAGTCTCTTTGTCTTCTCCGCGCACCCTCCTGCAGTAGTAGTAGTAAACCGTGATCGCCGCCATGAAGAACAGGTTCTCCGCTTCCACCACCAGATTATAAAACAACCCTACTCCTATCTGACTCCAAACGCCGACAGGAATCTTACCAAAAACCAAATTATAAACCACTGTAATGACATGCGTAACCACAACGGAGGCCACGACGATCGCCACGCCATTCCACTTCCTCCCCTCCATGAGCTCCGTCGCCCTCCTGAACGCCCCCACGCCGTAGCGGCCTTGCTCGACGACCGACACCGCTACGCTCAGCGAACACAGCGTCACCAGGTAAAGGTACGCGGCGGCGGCGACGAGCGACGCCGCGACGACCACGGCGATCCAAAGCGTCGCGCCATGGGCGGCGTCGTCGCGCGCGCACGTCGAGACGAACGCCGTCAGCAGGACGACGCAGCCCAATCTCAGCAAGGTGACGCAGAGCTGCGTGATGAAGGGGCCCTTCATCATGCCTTTGACCTCGCAGAGGAGCTCTCTGAGGGTTAGAAGGTTGCATGTGTAGGTCATGGCGAGGGCGTAGATTATGATGGTCCTGAGGATGAAGCTGATGATGAGAGCGACGACGTTTAAGACCAGCTCGACGGCGATGAGCTCCTTGAGGAGATCAGGGTAAGCGGAGCTTGAAGGAGAGGGAGAGATGTTGGTTAATTGCGCCAGGAAAGGGTAAATGGAGAGCAGGTAGCCTGAGAGGGAGAGAGCGGCCGAAGCAAGGAAAGAGATGAAGAAGACGGAGAGTATGAGGCTCAAGTTTTTGTTGGGGAGGAGGAGGGCTTCCTTTAGGATCGTGCAAGTATCGAGTAGTACTACTTTTGCTGCATGCATCGCCATGATTGCAGTGAGTTGAGGTCTTCGATCAATTTGCTGTGGTTTGATGTTCTTGTTTGCTTTTGCTGTGTGATGTGAATAACCAGACTCTAATATATATACGATGAGGGTATAATTAAGCGACTTCGTAGAAGTCAAGAATTCTATCATGTAAAGGAAAAAAGACGGGTTGACTTTTGTTCAAGAACTGCTCCTGGTAGTCTTATTCTATCATGAATTTTTCTAAACTAGAATATGAATTTTAATAGAAATTTCCTAAATCAGAACCAAAATTTAAAAATCTATAATATACATACTAAAACTATTGAAATAATTTTAATAATTTTATTTTTTTTATCATGAAAATACATCATAAAAGCACCGAAAAATTTCATTCACTAATATAGATTTGTTATGATTTTTTTTTAAAATTTTAGAATATATTTTCATGATCATTTGACCGCTCTCAAGTTCACTTAAATTGTTAAAATCGTTTCACTTTTTGACCATAAATATATATTCTAAAATTTTTAAAAAATCATAATATTTTAAATTAATGAATGAAATTTTTGTGATTTTTTTAAAAATTTTAGGATGTATTTTCATGGTCGATCAAAAAATGAAACTTTAGTTTTTGACCATGAAAGTGTTTCTTAAAATTTTAAAAAAAAAGTTAAAAAAAATCATTCAACAATTTAAAATTTTTATGATTTTTTTGAGAATTTTAAGATATAATTTTATGATCAAATGATCATTTTCAAAATTTTCAAATGAATCATTTTAGAATTTCAATATAAGAGTATATTGAGATTTTTTTTGAATTTGATTATGATTTTGAGAATTTCACCGTACCATATTTGATATCAAAGAATTCATATTTTGATTTAGTAAAATTCTCTAATTTTTTTTTCACCTAATAGGATTTCATTGAAACATTATAACATTATAAAAATGAGAATGATTTTTTCAATAAAAAAACCTAGTGCTGTCAAACATTATAAATATTAAAGGTGGTAAAATGGGGCGGGCCGAGCCGACCTAGTTCGCTAACTCTATGGGCCAAAAATTCTCGGCTCGGCCCGGAACGCAATATTTTGCGAGCCATCCGGCACGGCTCGCGAGCCCATTTATCAACTAAAAACTTGCTAAAAATTTATTAAAAAATTAATTTAAAATATTTGAGAGATTAAATAAGTATCAAATATGACGTTTCACGTGAAAAACTCTATGGATTAACTTCACCTTCAATTTTAAAACACTAAACAAGCACTAAACTAGAGTTGAATTTTTTTTTTAATACTTAGCGGTCCAAATGGTCCGGCCCAATAAATTTATCGGGCTGATTTTTTTGGCCTGACCCGCAGTTATCGTGTTGTGCTTATTTTTGCCGCCCCTAACAAACATATACAATGAGTTTTTTTTCTATTGTTTAAATTAAATATTTTTAAAGAAAAAACTAGTATAGGACGGCAGCCTCTCTCTCTTAAAAAGAAGTTATATATATGGACAAGTCAACACAGGTTTTGAATAAGTAAAGATGGGAAATGAATTAGTTAATATGGATGACTAGTGAACATGGATCCATGCATGTTCAATCATTTATATATAATTCATTCACCAATATTCATTTGTTCAAAGAATTCCTGTGAAGGTGTTGTCTATAGAAATTGCACCTGTTCTAGCTGGACAAACGTGAATAAAGGAAAAATTATGTTTTTATTTTCTATACGTTTTGAAGGGAAGAACACCAACTAACAATACAAGCATCAATAATTAATAATCACAATAAAAATAATAAATCTTTCGTCTGCTATAATTGCTTAGGAAGCATCCAAGTAAATCAACTAATAATAAAAATTAGAAGCAAATAAGTCTCAAATCAAGATCACTAAATTTAACATGGAAACACTTAATTCCCTCGATGTGAGAGAGTAAAAAACCACGGGACGGTACATAAACATTCCACTATATATCACCAAAAACTTAATTTCATTCATTAGAGATAAATTAAATTTTTATATTTGAAGACTAATAAATACAAAATATGTTCATTATTAATCTTTAAAAATAATTTTAGAGTCAGATCAATTAAGTTAAGTGACTCTATTGCTGATATTTATATAATTTATAGTCAAATTAATTAAGTGATTATGTTGTTGTTATTTCTATAGATATTTAATTAGAGACTAATTAGGAATAAATTTTATGTCTATTAATATTTAAATATAAAGATTTAAAAATAAAAATATAATTTATCTCTAATTTTATATTTTTATAGGTTAATTATGTTATAGTGATAGTTGAAAACAAGTCCTTTTGGTACGAAAGGTTGAGAAAATTCTTAAACATTGATCTAGATTTTTTGCATGCGAAAGAGTCACCCAAAAAGTTTGGTAATAAAGAAAAATGGACGAAAACGAGATATCGTAGCTTATTTAACTGCAAGTAGAACTACTCTTCAACCGCTTGAACAAGTTTTTTCGTGGTTAAAAATCAAATACTTAAACACTTCCGTTTAATTATTCCACGATAAACTTCGTCCAAAACTACACCAGATACCCTTAACACTAAAAAAACACTTCACCATTAAATATTTAAATTACATGCCATGGAGGAATCAATTAAGTAGTAATTAATTCCCAAATATATATAGAAGACAGGAACGTAATTAAAGTAATTAAATAGTAGAACAATTCCTTAGACAACATCAATAGTAGGAATAGCCGCATAACCAATAGCATCACGAGTCTCTTCGTCTTCTCCGCGCACCTTCCTGCAGTCGTAGTAGTAAACCGTTATCGCCGCCGTGAAGAACAAGCTCACCACATCCACCATCAGAACGTAAACCCATCCCACTCCTATCTGACTCCAAACGCTGCGAGGAATCGCGCCGACAACCACACAATAAACCACAGCAATGGCATCCACAACCACAACGGCGGCGACGACGATCGCCACGCCACTCCACTTCCTCCCCTCCATGAGCTTCGTCGCCCTCTTGAACGCCCCCACGCCGTAGCAGCCTTGCTCGACGACCGACACCGTTATGCTCAGCGACCACAGCGTTACCAGGTAAAGGTACGCGGCAACGGCGACGAGCGACACCGCGACGGCCACGGCGATCCAAAGCGCCCCGCCATGGGCGACGCTCGCGCACACCACCACGAACGCCGTCAGCAGGACGACGTAGCCCACGCTGAGTAAGGTGACGTAGAGCTGCGTGATGAAGGGGCCTTTCATCATGCCCTTGACCTTGCAGAGGAGCTCTTTGAGGGTTAGAAGCTTGCCTGTGTAGGTCATGGCGAGGGCGTAGATCGTGATGGTCCTGAGGATGAAGCCGATGATGAGAGCGACGACGAAGAAGACCAGCTCGACGGCGATGAGCTCCTTGAGGAGATCATAGTAAGTGGAGCTTGAAGGAGGAGGGTTTTTGGTTAATTGTGCCAGGAAAGGGTAAATGGAGAGCAGGTAGCCTGAGAGGTAGAGAGAGGAAGCAAGGAAAGAGATGAAGAAGACAGAGAGGATGAGGCTTATATTTTTGCTGGGAAGGAGGAAGGCTTCCTTTAGGATTGTGCAAGTCTTCTTAGGTTTTGCTTCATCATCATGCATCGCCATGATTGCAGTGAGTTGAGCTCTTGAATTTGTGGTTTGATGTGAATAATAACCAGACTGATCAAACGTATATATGATAATTTTCTGGTTGTCGCTTGCAATGAGGATAGGCGACGACTTACAGAAGTCAAGCTGATAGACTAATTTCTATTGTTCTTCCATCTGGACTGACTTGTTCAAGAACTGCCCGTGGAAATTTTGTCATAATATAGGATTTGGTCAAAACGTTATATATATATACAACAGTATAGCAATGAGGATATATAATCTTTTTCATTAAAAAAAAGCTAGTAGACATAAAATATTATAACACTGAAGTGTTACAACGTTATTATGACATATACAGTGAGGTTTTTTTTTTGTACTAGAATGAACTCGAGCCATATGAGTTTAGTTGAGTTAATTGGATTTAATTGGATTGATTGATTTAGGTAAATTTATGAGTTGTTCAAGGAAGATTGAACTAGTTTATTGATGATTTTGAAGCAGTCAAGAAGGGGGAAGTTGGCCCTTTCCTTTTTGGGTGTTTGCGTCGAACTAGGGTTGAGGAGATGTGTTGA
Source organism: Canna indica (assembly GCA_034359265.1). Lineage (NCBI taxonomy): Eukaryota > Viridiplantae > Streptophyta > Magnoliopsida > Zingiberales > Cannaceae > Canna > Canna indica. The sequence continues at coordinate 3,487,663 of CP136896.1, read as the reverse complement.
ATTTGAGGTGCATTAATTCACTAAATAAAGTAATCTTATATAAGTTTTACAAGATATTTTGGTAACTCCTAAAGACTCGTAATTAACTGATAATTACACACTATGCTAACATGATAAATAAAAATAATTATAGAATAACTACAAGGCTTGGTTAGTCAAGTCTTGCCCATCTATATATGACGTGAAGTGGTGTTGCATTATCTTCAACACTCTTCCTCAACGCCAGCTTCATCATCCCAAACTTTTGATCATCATCTTCCGCCCAACATTGCACGCATGTGTCTCTTTCGCTTGCGTATATCTCTTTCGTTTATTTTGTCTTTTTTTGCTCCTCTGCTCTTCACGGAGATCCGATGACTTTCGTCCCTTGTGCTCTCCATAGGGACCTGACGAGAATTGTCATCTGTGCTCTTCACGAGGACCCGACGAGGTTGTCCCCTGTGCTATCCGCGGGGAACCAACGAGACTGGCCCATGTGATCTCCACGATGATCCAACGAGACTATCCTTTTTATCTCCCTCTCTCTTTCTCTGGGCAACGAGTGCTTCACAAGTCGAAGGTTTGCTATTGTGTAAGAAGCGGGATCGATCGGTGCTTCTTTCACAATCACAATCTCTCCTACGTGGAGATCAATTTGACGTGTCAACAAAATGAAAGCGGGAGTAGATGCGATGGAGCGGTGATGAAACCCTTCAAAGTTTTAATTTGATGATGACCATGCTGGTGATAGTTTTCTTTCTTTGATTTGCTATTTTGACCAAGTCTAAATTGCCTTCCACACTTGTCCAAAGCTCAACGTTCTTCACCTCCTTTGGCTTATTTTGACCAACTCAAAATAAAAGGTGGGACCCGCACGAATTAATTCTTTCCTTCCTCTCTTTGGCTTCTTTAGCTGCAAATTTTTTAAAGTGGCACTCTTTCGCACCGATACCAATTCTTGAATTTAAAACTTGAGGTGCATGAAGTAGTCTTATATAGATTTTACAAAATATTTTGATAATTCTTAAAAAGTCGATAATTAACTTATAATTATCCATTAGACTAACATGATAAATAAAAATAATTAAATGATAACTAAAGGCTTAGTCGACCAAGCCTTATCCATTTCTCCATTTCTGCAATGTAAAATGGTGTTGCATTATCTTCGACAGGGAAATCCACTCCCTACGGTAATTTTTTGCACCAAATAAAATGTGTACTGTGCAGTTATGATACACAATCTTTCATGATTGTTAAGTGTTAATGATTATTAATCCCAAATCAACCGACTGCATAAAGAATAATCTTCCATAATTGAAGGATAAGTTACATTTAATTTACCCCCCTGTGGATAATTATTAATCACAAATACGCAAAGTTATGCCTTTCAAACCAGATTATGCAATTTGAGAAAACATCAGACAATAAACTGCAATTTTTTCTAAGAAGTTTGGCACGTTCCATCGTTTTAAACCAAAGCACATTATCCTATCGGAGAAATTTATTTCTCCTTGTTACAATCAAGAAACTTTAAGAAGAAAACAGTGACGTGGAGATGCACATAGCTAGAACAGAGGTCACATGTCAATTCACTTTTCAAGGCAATGTTGATAAAAAAAATGCATGTACAGGTTGCGCATTGAACTTGTTTACATGGGAGGCTTAGGAGTACCGTATTATCACCCTTCGTTCAACACTTATCTACCAACCTGTACATTGTTTACTGTAAGGTAGAGGTAATTCACAATGTTGACAAAAATGTATGTACCACTTGCATGGTAGTTGACTACTGGTTGGTCGATTGCTTGATCATTCCCGTAGCAACTGTTAAGCAGATCAGATGCCACAGAAATGTTGAAACTTCTACTCGGAATACGGTAAAATTCAAGAATAAGGATCCATATACCAAAACCAATAGATGAATCTCTGCATGACAGCTGAAGTTCCTTGAGGAGTATAATTGATTCCTTGAAGCAGCATCACTTGCTCTGCAATGCAGTACATTAATAAAGCGAGGTTATTACAAAAAAGAAAAAGAATCGGCCACGACTACTACATTTTCACTGTTCCTAATCTTGGTGAGATAGATTTTGCAATTGGAAACGATGATAACCGATGACAACAATCATTTCAAGATATTCAATTTAGATTGAAAACCTACATGTAAGGTGTTCTTTTCAATTTCATTTAGATCGACATTACTCCAACAACCTACATGAGCCAATAAATTTTAGTGAGCCAAAGAAAAATATTGATAGTTATACTACTTCAAGAAAGTGAAAGTAAAATTTGTGCATGTATCCTCGGCAAAGATAAACAAAGAAGAGTACTAACAGTAGTTGTGCTCTGTAGGTTATCATGCTCCTTGGATTGGTTGCAATTTGGTGAATCTGATATGATGTTGCCCTTTTCTTCAGAAATTCCTGTAGGTTCCTTGTTCAACTCAGTTTGCACTTCTTCTAACTTCTGCAGTCTTTCCGTGCAGTATAGTAGGGGGTCATCATGTCTGGTAAGCTGATTCATTGTATTAAGTCTATGATGATCTGATGACCCCACTTTAACATATTTACCAGATTCTTTTTTTAATCCAAAAAACAAACTAAAAAGAGCTAGCAGTTTCATAATGAACTTGCTGACAACTCCTATCACTAGTGCAAAGAACTTGGATAATGAGTGAGTCTTTGGGGTTGGCTCATCAATTAAACCACCTGCAAAGCAAAACATATACATCAGTATATAATTCCTCAAGCAGATGTTCATGGCTTTTTGATCACACATGATGCAAAGCAGATTCTATATGACGAGTATATATATGATGCCAGAAAGTAACTAATTTCTAAAATGTAAAGTTGTGAGACTTGCACTGCTCTGAATGGACCTAATACATTTATCTGCAATGATATCTGCACTTGTGCTGCAGGTCAGGAGTGAGATATTCTCTGAAAATTTCCAAGTAGTTGTAGTGTTGAAATTTAGCAAATAAGTGGAACAAAAATAAAAAACTGAGAACACTTTCTCACATTCAGAAGTGATTTCTTTTTGCATGTCATAAGTTAGTTAGTCATCCTCAAAGATCACTATGATCAGCGTCAATTCTAGATGCTTAAGGTAATTATTACATAACCTTGTTGTCATTAGATTAGGCATACCTGATATTCATGTGATCTCTATCCAACATGTGGATTGAACTGGATTGTAAATCAATGAAACATACCCAAATATTTTTATTCTACAATGACATTTCAGCAAACTTACTTCCTTCTGGAATTAACTCTCAGCCCCACATGTAAAACAGTACTAGCTTGATATTCATCTTAAATTGGACTACTAAACATTAGTAAGTAGCTACATCTGAAAAAGTATAGTTATTGACTGCATGTGCTAATGTATAGTCGCCAAAAACCAATCTATCAATAATTATGAAAAGTTCTTTTTAATAATCTGTAACCAAATCCAATATATGGTTTATATGAGCATGCATAAAACCATGACTGAGATCCAGCACTGGATAGACCTGATATATGCCAAAGCAATCATAAAAGTTAAGCCTATAAATCTTTGAAAGATAAAGATAGAATTGCATCGTGACGGAAGGGATTACCTCCAAGTTTATCACACGATTCAGCTTGACTAGGTGAGTCATCACAAGGCACATTCTCATCTTTCCTGATTTGAGGAGTCTGACAGCAGTGGCAAAGATAAATCAATAGTTTCATCAGTCTAACTTATGCATTCATGCTCTTATGTTATGAATATACAATATGGAAGCAAATACTATAAAGTAGTTTTGGTGAATGACACATTGTAAGATCATGGCTTATGCCCAAACTCATTGCCATGAAACATATAGACATAGTGTTGTGAATTTGTGATGACTCTCCACTCTCCTACTTTTAATTCTTACTTCTCCTCCCCCCCTAAACTTGTATCTCTTCAACACTCTTGAAATGAAAAGAAGATTGACTGAATCAAGGCTTGCATTGTCTTCTCCAAATTAACACTTCCAGACTTCCTCTGAACTAAAAAGTTGGTAGACAATTACAAGTTGCAAAACGTTTGAGACGAGGTATCTTCGTCGAAAAAAAGGGCTAAGACAAGGTAAATCCTTTTAGTTTGATGGACAATGCTTCAAACTATATGACTAATCTTTTCAAATCTCTTGACCTTGTTAGGGAGATGGGACTGGAGTAGGCTTCATATTTAGCCCTTCAACCCACTAACCAAATTTCAGAAGCAAACTAGCAAAATCATTCACCACTTGCAAACATGATAAGTTTTGTAAGAGTTGGAAATTAGAAAAAGGAAAATTTCCATTAAATTGAGTAATCCATGTTAAAGTGTAAGAATATACATCTATTATGTGCAATCTCAAGTTCATTAACCATCTTCTACTAAACTAAATGAATCATTTTTCAAATGAAATAAATTTCCTTATTAAGTTTCCTTTTTTTCTTCATTTCGACTCTTCCTATCAGGCCCTGTGGTGATCTTAACTTTATCCACTTGTTGAGAGAAAATAAAATTAAATGGAATCTTCATGTTCATTTGCAACCAAAATGAATCATTACTCTGTGCCTCTCTAGGGATTGGCATAATGGTTAAAAATTCTAAGAAAAGAAAGACATTGTTAACTTCAACCTAATCCATGACTCCAAAAGAACAATGCAATGGAGAAATGAAAAGCAGAATAGCTTTTGGCAAAACATGTGTAACTAAAAACATTTTACACTATTAACATGGAACTTTTTCTTAAGCATTAAAAACAACGAAACTTGTATTGGAAGTCAAAGTGTGCAATATCAGTATTAGAAACAATGGAAATAATAATAGTTAAGTTGGAGTGTTGCTCAAATGGACAAAATAAACAAATAAACATCATATAAAACTGATAGCACTCACAAAAAACATCCTTTGTGCAAGGATGAAAGAAGAAAAAAAACATGCATAGATGCATATTGTAGCGAAGTTATGCATTGTCCTGCTGATTTTCATCTATTTGAATACACATGTTAAAGACAAAACATACAGTATCAATCTACCCATGTTTGGGACAAAAATAAACATACTCATAGAGATATGCAGAAAGCTAAGAAGAATAAGTGAATGGATGAAAGAAAACTAACATCTTCATGCTCTGAAGTTAACTCTTTGTCCAGTTGAGGAATTGCCCGAACAGGAGAAACTACATCGTCAGAATCCGAGTCCTCTGTCATGGTGATTTTTTTGTACATTGCAACCTGCAAATTTAATTATATAGTCCATGATTAAGATAGCTGAATTACCAACATATTGAAATTATGTATCACCAAGAAAATAAGATGACCTGGCGATTCAATTTCTTTTCAGCCAATAGATTGGAACTACTTCTTGTGCTTGTCTTTGCAGACTGAACCAACTGGAAAATAGAGAGAAAACGTATAACATAAAATTGATTATTGGGGAATAGTGAGGAGAATTACAAGGAATTGCTTTTTCTAACTCATCAGACTATAGAAATTTAAATGGCTCATACGCTCATTATCTCAGGGTCACTCCATGGTCCTTTATTGGATCTAAGGCATCCTCCTTCATCAGAACAAGTGCAAGAGCCACCAAGAAAATCAGGTAGTTGACTGTCATCAATATAAAATTACAAAGAGAAGCAAAATGGATCGTTAAGTACAGAGCCCAAAACCACTGAGTTGTTTTGCAGATATGAATAAATTTACTAAATGAGGAGAACACAAACCTCATGTCAATGAATTCAATTAATGTATTCTGGTATTTTTCTCCTAAGACCTGCAAAATCCAGTGAAAGACTAAATTTGTTGCTTAATATGTTACTTTTCAAGGATGTATCAAACAGAACCTACCACAATCTTAGCGGTTGTCCTTGGATCAATCATTCCTTTTATAGTGTTCCAAAGTAATCTGAAACCACTTCCAGCGTTTACAACAAACAATTTAAATAATGTCTGCAAATTTGGGATAGTATAGAGGAAGAAATGGGTTAATATTCTTTTATTGAATGCTAACTGTTTGTACAGTAACTATGACAGATATCACCTCAGGATAATTGTCACTGTCAATTTTCTGGATCCGAAGAACAACATCACGAGCTAATTTTCCAACACTCATCCAATTCTGGATAATCAATTTGTTAGGAAACAATAGTTAGCTCATGTTCACATATTCAGTAAAACCAGTAGCCACATACCACTCCTTGTACATCTAAAATTGTCGTCGTAGTATCAATGAGACTGTTGGATGCAATTGAGCATGCTGGATATTTCTCATTAAGAACTTTCTCTATCCCCTGAACGTGGTACTTAACGTATCTTTCAACTGTAGTGACACTAAGAAGTTTGTTTGGATCCACTTTTCCAAGTCTTTCTATGTAAACAGGTCTTCCATCTTTGTCAACACCATGAAAACCATGTGGATAATAATGAAGAACTTCATCCAGTTCATTGAACTCAAAGTCCTAACAAAATTAATCTGTTAGAAAATTAAAGCTACATGTAGTGGCATATAGGTCCTCTGAAATTTATAGTCTAAATTTAAATTTAGTTACTCATTCTTTGAAGGAATACAAATATGTTTATTAGTTTAGGAACTATCATTAAATTGTACATTCAGTAATCAGTTGTCCTTTGTTTCCCACTACCAATCTGTTATCATTTGCTTTTGGTCCTGGAAAGTCAGTATTTGCAATGAAATCATTAATAAAATCACATGTGGATCTGCTTATAGCCTTATAGATAAGGACAAGGGTTTGAGTCCCTTATCTTAATTGCAGATGCTTCAACCACAGTAAATACTTCAGTTAGAAGTTGTCATAGCTTATTAGCTTGTATCAATCAAATTGAAGTATGTTGTATATGTTAGAAAAGAAACAGACATGTGATAAAACAAGCAATGTAACATGGTCTCACAATTCTACCAACTTGTGACTGCAATAGCACAGGCATGCAAGAGCATATTTCAAACTATTGTAGTGTCGCCCATATCAGATTGGAGCAGATCCGCATGGTATTCACGTAACAAGCAACCAAGCAATATATCAAGGTAATACTGCCTGGTACCAATTAATAATAATGAATTGTAACACCTAATACATGCATTACTCTCTGCTATCAGTCCTTAATCAAGACCTTTACATATTGCTTACAAAAGAAAGCACAAAAGGATACCATAAACCATGTGACAGAGTTGTGTACTCTTTGACAATTTTGTATGTTATGTCTGTACCACATTGCCGTCTTAAATCCATGATTTATACTACATATCTAGATAAAAACTTTTACTCTTATCATTGCTAGTTTGTGTATTGAGCTATGTAAGTTGAAATCCATTGTGGAACTTTTCATGAAAAATCTGGACCTTTTTTGGACCCTTAAAATGACAAACTCATTCATGCAAATTTGAGATTTAGAAATCTTGTGGAAGTTATTTCTAAGTAGCATAATAGAATTTATTTTTTGACTGGGAGCATAGGGAAAAAACCCCACTTTATAGGGAGTATTCTATCGTGTATACTATTTTGCCAATTACAAGTATGTTGCAAGGCTGGAACTGTGTATGACTTGTATAGTTGTATGTATGCTAGTTTTTAGTGTTTTTCTTTTTTGGCAGGAAATGCTAATTTTAGATGCTTGATAATTTGAAAAGGTCAGGAACAGCAGAACTGTTCTTCTACGAGTTCATAGGCATGGCACTTTTTGCATTCAACTATCATACCCATAAAGGGAGAAAAACAAAATCCCAATGGTTCTTACTTGTACGATAGTATCAGCACCAAAATCTATCCTCCACTGGAGCATGTCTGACCACATTCGGATAGCTTTTTCAATATTGAGCCCCCGAGCTCTCAAAAATCTGCAGCAGCCATAAGTCAAATCAATATCATGATTGAGGTTAAGAGGAAGAGAGGAAAGAGGGCTTTATCAATCGCTCTAGAGTAGGAAAAGTATGGATCAGAGAGACACTAGCAGTTAAACATAAGGTCTATAAATGGATTTCATAGATCAAATCCCAAAGGAGAGTTTGATCAGGGTATAGGTAAATAGACCATAATGCCAATTAATTCAACGCAACATAAGGGTTAGAATTTTCTGACAAAGCACAAATGACAAAATTGTTTTTAAGGGATGAAGACAAAAAATTGTTAACTATCCAACTTGATCAGATCAAGTTTAAGATTATCAAAACTAATTTGAATATGCATTAATAAGCAAAATAAATTACTAGATGCACACACAAAAAGGAGCAAAGTTATGTCTTTTATCCCTATCTTCAATTTGTCTCCCATGAAGGTGATTAGATGAATCTTGGCAGCCTGAGGATTAAGGTCTTCGTTCTTAGAAGCAAACATGTTCTCCATGATTTGATGAATAAAATAGAAAAGATACTAGATACGCAGTGAATGCTCTGCTTCTAATCTCATACCTAGTTTCTAAGCTACTGATTCTCAATTTCTCTTCAATAATGCAAATTCACCATTTCTTGAGTTTATAGAGTAACATAAAACAAATCTTGTACCCCTGCACCATTATTTTCATCCAAAAATTTCATATGTCCATAACCATGATGATCTTTTACATTTTCATCTCCAATTCAGGACCTCATACACCATATCACTTTCATGCCCGGGTTACAATGCACTGCATGAAGCTACTTCTTGTTGCATTATAACACGCACACAATATGGAATGAATTTTTTTGAGATTATTGGAACCGACAACTAGCTCAGAAAATTTAACTATAACTCCTTTGTTTTATGACCACCATCTTTAGCGGCTATTTTTTCATTTCTTAAATCTTGAATTCAAATTTCAGAACTCACTACCGTCATTCTTACCCGATCCATAATAACCTGAGCTGTGAATTCATCACTTCTCCAGCTCAATTTCATGAACATTGACACCCGATAATTCCGTTGCTCATTAAACATATTGCAAGGATCCCAGAAAATGGGAAAAAAAAAGAAACATGCTAGAAGAATCAAATTTTGCTTGTTGTAAAAATAGATACTCCATTATCTTAAGAAGGATCGATTAAAGGAGTAGGAAATTGGTAAGCGAGACTGACCGCCTCATGGTGTGAAAATCGTCCTGAGCAGGCGGCAGTAGATTCCGATCGATCAAGGCCGTTCGGAAGGCCTGCACGGCGGCATCCTCATCGTCCTCGGGGGCTACTCTCCGGAGGTCATCCGCAGTGGTACCCGGCGGCTCGGCCTTCTTCGTTCGCCCTCTTCTCCTCGCGCCCTCCGAGGCACCGGTCTTCGACGAGAAAGCGATCATTTCGGCGTCGATATCTCGCGGCGGGCGCAATGCCTTGGATTTCTCCTCCTCGCGCGCCTCGAAATGGGAACGAGGAGTCGAGGAGGAGCGAGGAAGGGAATTTATTGCGATTCCAATTCGATTTGAATTGGAGCGGACGTGCGCCCAAAAACCACGTACCTCTCAATGCGGTGGGCTGAAGAAGGAGTGCACGTGCTTCTCACGTGCGATTGCGCTATTGTTGGATTCTTTTTCTTAATTTCCGGAACTCGTCTAAATAGAAATGTTAGTAGATAATTGAGTGATAATGAATCTAGAAATTTTATTTTATATATATATATATATATAAACTAATCAAAATTTTATTATACTAAAAATAATTTGTATATTTATATTACGAATTAAATTATCATAATCAAACTTTCAAATCATAATATGAAAATCAAAAATCAAATTTCATTAAAATTTTATCGTAACTCAATCACTTAATAGTGAATTTTTTATTTTTCCATTCCTTCGTTCAAAAATTCATCAAAATCATATTCTTAGTAAAAAAATTTGAAATTTATTTGCATAAAGTGGATTTATCAAGAAATATACATATTCAAGAATCATTCAAATAGTATCTCAAAAAATAAGAATTTTCTGTATTTTTATAAAAGAATTTGAATTTCGAGTGAGACTTTTGTAAATATTTAATATTTTTAAAAAAATTCTAAATTTCAACCAAACTTGTACACAAACAAAATATGATCATTTCAGAGGTACGAAATTTGAGATAAAACTAATATTCCTAAATCAATTTTACAACCTAGTATCAAAACTAAGTATGTAATGAGAGTTTTGCATGTGTATCAATCTTTCATTTTATCATAAATTTTCAATATCAAGTTCTTCAATGCATATCATGAGTGTATCTAAATATGATAGCCCTTTGGCCCTTTCATGAAATGAATATTTTCTTGCAAATAAACTTTATTAGTATCATAATAAAATTATAACTACAAGCAAGATAACAAAACTAAATACTAAATAGCAAATAATGTTTCAAATATCTTAATTAAATGACAATTTTGCTAAATAGTTTAATATTTTAAAATAGTACAATACAATATTTAAATGAATTAAATAGATATCATACATAAAATAATCAAAAATAAAATCCCTAAAACACTTTCTATAGGTCAAAAAGAGTAATGCTCAAACCAATAAGTCGACCAATCATGAGGTGCAAAGGTCTTCATAGAGATCGAAAATTAAAAAATCAAAAATCAAATAAAAATAGTATCATGAGGGGGGCAGCACGACTAATGTTAATCATGTATCATTAAACCCCAAGCATAATGAGGCAAGTTAAGTAATTAAGGAGATACCATAATATTTTAGATGTCAAACTCATTATTATAGGTATTTTGGTGATTTGAGGAGTTAACATATGAATATGTATTTCTTGAGTCCTCGCCCAACTTTGACCAATCCTAGTCTTAGCTCTCCTACAATTGAGCATGAAATTCTTTGATATCTAAATGATTTTTAATCGTTGGGGTAAGTAGGTTTAGGAATCCAAATTGTTTTAATACTAGCTATTTGGATTTATTTTGAATGTACAATTATATATAGTATGATTATAAATATTATAACAAAAATAATATCTATGAAATTTCTTTGTTATGAACAGAAAGTTAAAAACTTGAATACTTCTTATATGACACATGACGAGAGTGAACATTCATAAATGATACAATTTTCTTTTTAAATATCTGTGAAGGAATATTTTCAAAATCAATTATTTTCTCATTTAAAATCATGGCCCATCTTTTAAAATTTTAATAAACTTATGTGAATTATATAGTTGAGATTTCAAACTATTATTTTTTGCTTTTGATTTTAAAATTTTCAAATATCAAATTTTCATTTACAAACTTAAAATCATTTTTCGAATAATCCTTCTTAAGTTTCCGTTTATTTTTCAAATTTTTATTTTTAATCGCTTTCTTTTTCTTTTCTTTTTTTTATACAACTCAAAGTTCACCACCTAAACTGATTACATTACAGTAAAAATCGTATTCTTTTTTAAATTTTCATTTTCCAACTCTTTACCATGCAAGTTTCTAAATCACATAAAATATAATTCCGTAAGTTAATTTAATTTTTCTAAGTTGAATGTTATGTAATAATCACAATAACTATTATTTATTTTAATTATAAAAAAATATACAATATAAATTTAAATTTTAAACATAATTAGTAATGACATATATGCAAATTTTTAATATTCATAACTGCATATATGATTAACTAAAATTTAAAAAATAAATAAATATACAAATAATTGTATTTGGAAGGATATATATGTATCTAGGTCTGCAATTTTATTTTTAGAAAGCAAAAGAAATTGAATCATTGAAAGTGATGGAAGAGGCAATAAGAAAAAAGGATCCACTTAATTGTCCAACATATAATTCAACATAATACCATGCAAGAAATTCTAGCTAGATTTTCCCCTTGCTTAAGTATTAAGATAAATAAATTCATAAAACAAACATATAAAAATTAAATATCTCATCCACCTTACCTTCAAAAAGTATTTGCATGCAAAAGCAAATACTCACGAATAAAATTTGTAGCCTACTATTTGGTTGCCCGCAAGTAGAGTTGTAACTTCTATTTGCAAGCGTTTGATTGACCGCAAATGAAAGTTGCAAATACACTTGCAATTTGCATCTTCATATCTAGGGTTGACAATTTTGGCCCGATCCGATAGCCCGACACGATAAAATCATGCTCGGCCCGCTCATTATTGTGTCGAACCAGGGAATGTAGGTTTGGTCTGGGCCTGATAGCCTGATAACCAGAGTCAAGAAAGGGGGTGACCCGTTTAGTGTTTCATAATTGCACTAACGAGCCAAGCCGTGAAGACCAGTTTAGTTTTTGTATTGTGTCGAGCTCGAGTTCTCATGCACAAATTTTTATCGGACCTGGACAGGACTTCATCGGATGAGCCGCCCCAAGAATTGACGGCGCCTGAAATACCCGATGCAATATAGGAGCCTAAATTTGCTGCTTCAAGTGGCGACAGTCACTCACATGGATGAGCAATAATATGCTTCAAGTGGTAGGCTAGATTTGAAAGGTGCAATCCAGAATCCATCCTGAGCATAAATCGATCTACGAATCATTGCAGGAGCAAGCAATGGGCGATGAACGCCGAAAAAATATATGATCTAGCCGAAAATGACCGAAACAACCGCTCAAAATGATCCAACAATAATATGTCATAGGAGTTCAACGAAATTTAGAAGCAATAACAAGCAAATATAGACAAATAAATAAATCTGTCATTTACCCCAACAATAATTCACCGACTACAGCAGAATCGATCTTACTTAGAATAATATTATTTTATACTCTAAATCACAATTTAGTTTAGTACAATATTATTTTATATTATTTAATTATTAATAAATATAAATTAATAATTTTAAATTATTGTATAATACTACAAAATATAAAAATTCTACCAAACGGCATCGGATCTAAAATATGATACTATCATCGCATTCAGCAAACGAAACCCTACCATCTCTATCCAACGATTCTAAGTCACTCAAATTAATTATTTTTTAATACTTCAATTATTACAATATTTGCGGCTTGCAATTTTGTATCGTGGTCTTTTGAGCTGCAATTTATTTTGCAGTTTGCAAATGATATTAGAAATATAATTTGTAAATGCTAAATGCTGAAATAAATTTTTGCCGCCAATCAAATAAATATATTAATTTATTTGCTGCAATTAGAATTATAGCATTCGCAAATTATCATTTGGAAATCGGCCTCAAAAAGTTCGTAGCTTTCGTGCACCAATAATTTGGCGTTGGATAATATCGAAAGAGCGTAATAGCGACTCAGGGTACCATTCCGCCAACGAGGGTGCGTGCTACTCTGCTCAAGCACACTATCAACATAAAAAGATTATAAACTCTTTTGTAATTTCTATTCTACTTGCTATACTTCGTTTTTACCTTCTTTCCTCCCCTTACTTGCATTTCTCAACCCTCCCTCCTAATAAAAAAAAATTGATAGTTGTAGCATGTAAGAGACAGAGGTTCTAGCTTTCCATTTTGTTCTAGTATGTTCGGCGAGTATAAGTGAATAACTACTATGAAGCTTGATTCTGTAAAAATCTTTTTGATGCCAGAAAGTAAATTTACTATTATTAAAAGTTAAATTTTCTTCATTAAGATTTAACCTTAAGTGAAAAATAAACTTGTTGTGAAAGAATGAAAAAGAGTAATATTTGCTTGTCTGCTACCAAAGGAAAACCATTTCTCCTAAGGCAATGAACAGCTCCGGATAAGAGTGTCCCTTTGTCTACCAACTACGAAATGAGAAGAAAAAATAGATTTTTAGCGTGAATCGAGTTCAAAGAATACAGCCCGAGTGCTTCCAATAAATAGCCAAATGAGAAGAAAAAGAAACTATGAACACACAAAAAAATTACAACAAACCACAGCCAATCGAGATTGAGAAGAAAAAAGATTGCAATTCAAGTATGCAAACCAGAGAACACCAAGACATGCTAATAAAGCCGGTGCTGCCCTGTTCATGACAACAATGGCCAACGCTCCCTGTTGAGATTTAATTCATCAAGCTCTTTTTTGACCCTTGGTACTTGTTGGATGCTTACTCCCTGCAGCAAACCTTGGCAATGACAACAGGGTATTCACTCGAGAGACACCCTGTTGATCCACCGACCAATCATCACCTGCCATTGAGTCAATATTTCCATCAGAGCCAGAGCGGGTTGTGTTGAGTCTGTCCAAAGACTCTTGCTTGTTGTCTCCAACCCCGTTGGCATTTGGCGATCCGCCGACTTCACTTTGAGTCGAATTGGAAGAAACGATAGATGCTTCTGTGTCAAGGAAGAGACAAACAACAGCGCAGTCATCAGTTCTGGAAGTTGGGTATTTAAGCTTCCAAGCCTTCACAGCTGACTCAACTAGGAGACGAGCAGCAGAGGACCTCACTGGGGCAGAGGCGATGATGTGTACCACTTCTTCGTTGGAAAGAACATCCCAGACCTGTACTAGTTAGCCATCATAGTTAAAGGGTATCAACTTTGAAATATGAAACAATGCTCTTCAAATGCATTTTGAAAACCAAAAAAAAAGTAGAAGTATATAATACTATGGACATGTGTCAACTACATTTTGCGAGGTTTTGGAAGTAATCATCGGGGTCTAGGCAGTACAAAATTGAAAGAACATTCAATTCTTATCTCACCCCATCAGTAGCCAAGACAACGAACTCATCTCTCTCAGTGATTCGCCTATATGAAACCTCAGGAACAGAAATCAGACCGAAATCCTTCAAACAAAAATCACCAAAAGCCCGTGCCATAGCCAAGCCAGGGACATTGTTATTAGGCAGCCAAACTCGAGCAACATCAGGCTCATCCCTAAGAGCAAAAACTCTGCCCCTGCACAACCTTATTCTTTCTGCTTCACCTGTAAAAGAAACATAGTATGCTTCAAAATTCATCTTAAATTTAAGGAATAAATGAGCAACTTATGTTCTCCAGCAATATCAGAAACAAAGCATTCAAGAATCTGTATGTGATTGAAAGCTACCTTGACTGCAGGAAACAGTCCATATAATAGAGGGGCAAAAGCAGAAAGTTGAGCTAGCTTCTATTCATGAAAGCTTCCAACACAATTTAGTATAGAGAGAAAACCATAAAGGATCACCTTCAAAGTTGATGACCTTCTAACAAAATGTCCTAATGTCGTTAAAGAAAGATGAAAGTTGAAAAGTAAACAACATAATTAAACAAAAGAAATGTGCAAATGATGACATGGGAAAAATCAAGAGATCATAGACCTGATGATAGACAGTTGGAACTCAATAGTGTACAATTACAGCAAAAGATTGGTTGAGTTAACCTTTATTAGATGAAACTGCATGGCTTCTTGTTGTGGTAGAGAAAAAGGAACAAATCTAATTACCTTCTATTGGAAGCTCTGCATAAAAACATAGATTTTGGATCAAAAGGACTATGTTTGATGTTGTTGCAACATGAGAAATGGTCAAGGAGATGAAGCCTTGGGAAATCAATGATCTAGTGGACGAATATTCAGCAGATTTGCCTACATTTAGATGTCTCAAGATTGAGAGATTCACTCAGATATAATTTGATTCCCAAAATCAAATCTTCTTAAGCATATACTAAAAATGGATAGGGCTGTATATATAAGCCTCATCAGGCCCATTGTCAAGACCCACATGCGCTAAGATCATTCCCTAATCAGGTCATTTCTAATTGGTTTATACATTAAGAATATGTCAATTGGCAAGTTTAATAACAGACAAGCTTTACTAAGTAAAAGAAACACTGTAGAGAACGACCAAGAAGGCATGAAAATCAATTTTACTTGAATGCTGGAGACTACCATCTTAGTTTTCAATATGTAAGTTTTTGTTGCATCTTAGAGGAAATAATTGGGAAATAATTAAACGTATAAACAATTCATTTCAGAAATCAACTAGAGAGACTAAATATACACCCCTCAACAAAAAAGAAAGAAAGAAAGAAAGAAATGATACAATGTGTTACAAGTGGGAAAAGTTTTCCTTTATTGACATTATCTACAATCATCCTCTGTATAGATGTTTTCTAAAGTTTTACTAAGGAGATAGAAAGATCGGAAAAATAAAATATAATTCCCAGTTCTAGCAAAAAACTGCCACAAGCCTAGCAAAATTCCTTAACGCTTCACCATTCAGGCATTCACCACAGGGACAGATGATATTGAGACTGCTTCCACTCAGGAAGGTAGGACATGGAGATAACAAACACTTATAATGTTAGCTACACAGTCAAAAGAAAATACAAAAGCATCTGTCAGTTGTAAAGAGAGACAAACTAGAAAAATTAAAGACCAGACATCTGTTTAGTTTTACTAGATGTATGTAATCTGACATACTAAACCCAAAGTCATGAATACATCTGCATGATGAAAGAAAATACAAAAGCATCTGTTCAGTTGTAAAGAGAGACGAACAAGAAAAGATGAAGACCCAGACATCTGTTTAGTTTTACTAAATGTATGTAATCTGACATAGTAAAACCAAACACCTATGATACATCTGCATGACGAAAAAAAGGATGAAATCCATACTTGGAAGATTGGGCTTAAGGTCCACAGTCAACTGAATTGCAGTCAAGGAGTTATCTTTGTCTCTAGTTCCAAGCACTGCTCTTGAGTCTCCAACATTTCCAATAACAATTTCTTGACCCTGGAGAAGCATACATTCAGATCACTAATCCAATACCAATGGCCAAATATGCAGTATACAAAATGAAATATGTTAACAGCTGAAGTGTCTTTTAACCTGCTTGACCAAGGTGACTGCTGTGGTGCCACTGTAAAAGCTATCAATATCAGGATTCTGTCTGAGTTCTTTATCTGTGAGTCCAAAAGCATTTAGAAATGAATCTTTTAGTGCCTTAAAGATCTGAGGGTGATCTTCATTTCCTTCAACATCAACGACAGCTCTAGGGTCCTCCTTGAGGGACATAGTTGAACTTGCTTCTAAAGCAGTACATTCTTCACCTTCCCAATTGGCAGTCAACTTTAGAGGGAGAACATCTCTGACTCTCTTTGAAACCATATGGCCATGTGGACCGTGGCCGTCAAAAACTCCACAAAAAACAGTATCATCTCTAGAGCCAAAATTCTGAATAGGGGAGATGAAAGTTATTCATTCAGAATAAGTAATCTGGCATCACTAATAGTGGAACCCTAGAAAGAAGACAACTCAAAATGGACAACAGACATACAAAGTGATAACAGTAATTCCCACTTAAACTATGCTCAAAATAGAAAATGAGAAATGGCAAGTTAGAAAGAAATCTTTAAGCTTCCCTTCTCTCCACCTCAATTTGAGATATATGGAATAATTTTGGAAGGACTCGGGATTTTCCAAACAGATGCAGAGGGGCTTGAACATGTGAACATATTTTCAATTGCTGTAGATCTATATGTGTGTAAATCAGTCTTTTCAATTGTTGTGGATCTAACCAAATTTTCAATTGCTGTCTCCATGTTTATCATCTGGAAGTGACGAGGCAGCTTCACCATAGGTAAGTGCCACATTCTTATCAACCACAAAGCTCATATATGTATGATATATACAATCAAAACGAAATCATGAGAATTTTCATAACAGATAACACCTTGATCAAAGTGCAGCTACATACTGGAATAATGGAATCACTGAACTGCATTAGTAATAATGGACACAAGAAGGAAAATGTTTTGTATCAAATAGAAGCCTATCTTCGTCAAAAGAGAAACTTCTGATTCATGTAATGTAGTTCAACATGCTAATTGATGAAAATAACAACATAAATCTATCATCAACCTTAATATATTATATAATAATTTGACTGAACATTGATTATCAGAAGGATTTAAGTAACATGGTAGTAGGAACCAAAGATAAGATCAAATATCAACGATATACATATCGTAATGCACCCAAAGAACATGACAGCAAAATAAAAAGATTATCCATAACATACATGAGAGATACAGCACGGTCAATATCAAAATCCGAAAGTCTGACAAACAACAAGATGACATTCAATTACGCATTATTCTAAAGACTCAGAATTGGTGGACATCAGGAAATGAAATAATGAATAGGCTAACCGATCAAATCTAACCTCCCAAACGATCATGGCGTCCTGATTGGTGCCCTTCTTCCCCTGCTGGGTGAAGAGCGAGGCGATGCCACTGGCCCCGTTCAAGAACATCCTCCCGGGGATCCTATGGACCTGGTCCTCCCTCCTTGAGGAGCTCCTGTAACCGGATTTCCTCCTGTGCCCTCTCCGGGAGCGCCTTCCCCTCGCCGCCGCCGCCGCCGACGCTGACGACGACGGCGACGACGGACTGGAAGGGCTGCTGCGCCCGTCCGACGACAGGCAGGACCCCATCCGGAGGGCCCTGACGACGCCCAATATGCACTCCAGACCAGCGGCGCACCCTAACCCACCACCCTCCACCCCTGACGGATCCGTCGAGCACTCCCCCCGGCCTCCCGTCTTCCCTCTCTCTCCCTCCTAATCTCTCCTCCACCGGACCACAAGCAAGCACCTCAATCCAATCGTACCAATCATCATCTCTGACGATTCTCACCAGCAATGCATCGGATTGGCCGCAAGACGTGACTTTTCACCGAAATTCTGATCCTTTTCCTTTCTCCGCTTGGCGAGCGGATCGGGTCCAAATTCTTGCAAGAAGAAGGTGGGAAAGATCATTTGAGAGGGAGACAATGGATTGAATAAAGGGGCAAATCGCGAAGACAAAAAGGATGGTAACGACAACACAACAGGAAGAAGATGCAAGAGGAGGAAGTATTGAAGAACAAGAAGGTGTCAAAATGACTGCTGAGAAATTGTACACGCAAGCTTTTGGAGAAGGAGAGGGAGAAGAAAGGCTTCGCTTATTTTATTGCGAGAAGGCGACGACAACTCGACATCAAGGAGGAGGAAAATTATTATTTTCCTAAATTGTTCATTTATATTTTTCGGGAAAAAGAAATGAAAAAAAAGTTGGAAGGTAAAGCGTAGCTGCTTTGCGGTGGATTGACTTTGACCGAACTAATTTCATACGTGGCAATCCTTTTTTCGGCATTTTTCGGCATTTTTTACTATTTTCTTCTCGCTTCTTCGTATTATTATTATTCTTCATTGTCATTTCTTTGTATTTATTTAAGATAGAAAGCCGCATGGATTTCAGCATTGGTTGAGAAGGATTTAAAAGTACGGAATTATTTGAAATTTCTCACAGCCATATAAAATAACCAAAGAAGTTTGTGTTATTGAATTTGTTAATTAGGTAATATAATAATAAGATTAATAGTTGTATAATTTGTTAATTCATATACTTTCATTTGACATGGCCGACCAAGACAAAGACAAAGACAAACATGTGACTTCACCACAATGGCATATGATGATCTCATTTTGTAACAAAATTAAATGTTATCCACAAACATGTACCCTAAAATAAATAATTCTACTCACATGGGAGCATTAAACTAGTATTATGGTAGGAAATTTATGAGAGTTTTACCATACAATTGAAATTGAGATATTTTCGGATCCATCCAACTCACTTAGATTCAGTGTTCTTTTGAATTAGTTGGTCACTCGTTCATTAGTTTGATCTCATTCAACTAATTCGGAATAATAAGGCTTAATTATATTTTTTGTCCACCAAAATATTATATTTTTTTCATTTGGTCCATCATTTTAAAAAAAATTCTGTTTAGTCTCTCAAAAATATTTTCGTTTCTGTTTGATCTCTCCATTAACTTTCTATTAAATTTTGATGTTAAGTGTCAATATGGAATGCTGACATAGACTAAAGAATGATCAAACCGAAAAAAAAATATATTTTAAAGGACTAAATAAAAAAAATATTTAACCTAAAACATAACAATATACAGTTTAATAACCTAAAATATAATTATATATTATTATATTTTAGATTATTAAAAAAAAATCATCTAGTCTCTTAAAATATCTTATTTTTTTCGTTTAGTCCATCTTTAGTTCATGTCAGCATTCTATGTTGGCACTTAACATCAAAATTTAATAGAAAATTAACGGAGTGACCAAACTAAAATAAAAATAATTTTTGAGGAACTAAATAAAAATATTTTAAAAATGAGTTACCAAATGAAAAAAAATATGATATTTTGGAAGACCAAAAATATAGTTAAGCCGAACAATAATTATAAAAGGATGACTTCAAATAAATGGGTTTTCACTCAAATTAGTTGGTTTTTTAGTAGTCTTGATCAATAAATTAACCCAACATCCGTGATTACTTCACAATAAAATAGGTTGAATCAACCGCTTAGGCCAAATTTAAAGACACATTTATTGACATTAGATTAAATATAGGATGGCAATTGGTACGATTAACCGATTACTGAATTGTAAAATTTGATTTCGGATAGTGATTTTGTAGTTAGGTTTTACTTTCGGTTAATTAATTCAAAAAAATAGTTTACTTCGATCTGATTTTGATTATTGATTTGTGGATAATCGATAACTGAAACTGATTATACATTTGCTATAATATACATACTTATAATTATAAATGTTTTATTTTATTAGTAGCGATTACCCATTTAGCAATCGATTAATAGTTTAATGATTGATTAATTATATCTATTCAAATCATTTAAGTCAGTTTGGTCAACTATCAAATATCCAACAGTTAAACGGTTTCAATTTCATATAACAATATTAAAAATTGATCGATTTTAGTTTCAATTTCCGATAGCAATTTTATAAACGATTTTGATTTCGGATGTCCATAAAAAAATGTGATTAATCGAAAAAGATCATCATCCCTAATATTTAGGGTGACATGCATCCATATAGTTATCAATACAAGTATCCATTAGTTAAAGATTAATTGTGTAGCATTTTTAAATCAACTCAACCTACTCACAATTATTACTTGTAAAAACACATTTTATTCATTAAATTATTAATTTATATATTTTTAAGATGTTCAAGAAACAAGCAATGAGTTTATAACGTGTAAAGACTATTACAAGATTTAAGGTGAGTAATTTTACCGTGTTGTGGATGATGATGAATCCACCAAACAAAAGGACCCAAATCGTACGTAAAAAAATTAATGCCTCAAGCAATGTCAATGACTCAGGGACCCATAAAAAGATTGAATTGTCCTTGCAATTAGATTTATGTTGAATGGAAGGAGATTTTATGAGGGTTTTTGTTGTTTGTGTTGGATCCGAGAGGGAAAGGTTGGATGGAGTCATTCATGGTTTGTCAACAAAAGAGACACGCAGCAGTAGATGAAATTAATGGTTGCACTGCAAGGACAAAGACATTTAAAGGCCAAGTGCAATGCACAAGCCTAGGCAAGAATGGTATGATAATACATTTACAAGAAATAAATGGATTAAAAAGAATAAACTTCGTTCAAATAGGGGTGCAAGTGAGTCAGGCAACTCGTGAGCTACTCGGGATCGACTCGATGAAAACTCGAACTCGACTCGATCTTATCGAGCTCGAGCTAACCAATACTCGGCTCGAGCAGCTCGTGAGCCTAATCGAGCTTATATATAATTATATAAATATTAATATTTCAGATCGGTCATGCATAAACCCGAATCGAGCTGAGCTTAATCGAGCTTGAACGAGTTCGGTCAAGATCGAGAAAAATAAACGAGCCGAGCTCGAGTTGCTCGAGTGTAAGTCGAGCTGAGCTGGAGCTGGAGCCTAGAGATTGAAGCTCAATCGAGCTCGAGCTCGACATTTCTTAAATCAACCGAGGTCGAGCATAGGCAAGCTCAGCCCGGCTCGGTTACACCCCTACATTCAAATAACAAATGAAAAATCTAGTTTTACATATTTTTTATATACTAGCCCTTTTAATTTATTTTCCTATATTATAATTTCTATATTTTCCTTTGTGTCCAGCCCATTTAATTTCTAAATTTAATCAGTGTAAGACAAACAAATAAATAAATAAGAAAAGAATTATGTCAATAGATCTAAACCCTTCTAGGTTTATTGATTTTTCCAATCTAATTTAAATTTTTCAGAACGCTGCATTTTACTTTTTTGTGAACATGTTCTATGGATGCAAAAGAATGCCAAAGTGTGTAGATTTGGAAGTCAAATTGCTCAAAAGTTAAAAGTGCTGCCCAAATTTGCAAGTTTGATAGGGAGATTAAACAAAAGTGAACTTTTTATTGGAACTTCAAAAGATGATTTCAGAGAAATAAATCAAGGTGTTAAAATAAGGTGTTTTGATCTGATTCGAGTCAACAGTTATGCAGAAAATATTTTGATCCGATTCGAGTCAAAGAATGAGGCATGCAACAAATCTTCCGAGTTCCTTTTACGTTGAATCTCGTGTCAAAAGTCAATGGTTAACAAAAAAAAAGGATTTATTCTATGTTGGACTCGAGTCCAGTGGACTCACACTCCATTCTGTCTTTCTCTTTCTATCTCTTCGTTTAATGAAGAGAGAAAGTTAGAGAAAAAAAGGCACAAGTGGGGGTGGGGTGCGAGTCTACTGGACTCATGCCCGGCATAGAAATCACCCAAAAAGAAGAATGAAATGGAAAAAAAAACTCTCAAAAACAATGTAATCCCTAATTTTGAATTCACTCCTGCAAAATAGCAAAAGACCACCAACCTATGGATTTTGTACGTTGGAGAGACACGGAAAATTCAGCATACAATAATACTTTATATGAAAACTCATAAATTATTCCAGGAAAAGCATTTGATAAAAGTAGTACGAAGACTACATTCTGACGAAACAGAAAGATACAAGTATGAAGGAAGTTGTTGCTAACCTCACGGAATAAATTAAGAGACAACAGAGGTTTTTGAGCTTTTCTCCAAAATTTCTGTTCTTAGTTGCATCAGTAGCCTGCCCAAGTAATTGAGGCCTTCCCCTTCCCGTCCTCCGCCCCAGAAGAGATCATGGGGTGATGCTTCAACAAGAACAGAGCCTGCAGTTGAACAAAGCATGGCATTTAAGTGTGGATATGTTGAGAATTTGCATCTGAGCGCCCTGTACATGACATCTATCTTTGCGGATTCCCAGTCAGCACGAACCTGGATGCCAACGACAGTAAATATTAGGCACACACGTCAACCATTATCAGACAAGTAGAAGAAAACACCTATGTGTCATAGACATACAGTTTGCGCAAAGAATATCAGTTCTTTTGATGCCGAAGGCAAAGAAATATGAAGAGAGAAAGATCAACTAGGAGAATTTGGTCAAGGGAAATAAATTGTGACTTTGTGAAGGCACAAAGTGTGCACTAGGAACAGTAGGAATACTTTGTAATGGAAGAGAGGGGAGGGAACACGGGCATATATATAATGTATAAAACATGGAGTACATTTTGGCATTCTATTTTTAAAGGGCACATGAAAATGGTCACACTAGCAATATTGCAAGAATATTATCTCCTTTTCGATATAAAATAAGGGTTTTATATAAGAAAGTCTAAGTAGGATCAAAATGAATTTTGAGAACGGGTGCCACAAATGGATTATTATTCACTTCTTTTTTCTTTGAAGCAACAACCTTCTTTACTTGCCTTTTTAATCAAAACTGACTAAACACTTGAAAAAGAAACAGATTAGTCGCACAGATAACAATCATCAGATTAGGTAATTCAACATAACAATTCATTAGCTGTGGCTTCTGCAGCCCCAAGGTAGCTTTTTAATGACATTAAGAATGTTGAAAGATAACTTTTTTAAGAGGCTAGAATATGCTGCCTCTAGAAAAATTCGTCTAAACTTTGCAGTATGTTCCTACTTTTTCTGGCTTCAACAACATTGGATAAGATAAATTAACAATGCTAATTAGGAATATGATTTTTCCCATGTATTTAAGTTATGTATAGAACCAGGTTAGATTTTAATACCTTCTTCAAAAATTATCTGACAGACTGTAGACCAAATTCATGCTTTCTAGATGGAGATGTCTAACTGTTGGAGGTTTCACATATCATCAGAGTTCAACCAGCAGTAAAGAGAATTTATTATTTATTATCCATCATCCTCAGAAAAATGTTAATGAGATATTAGAAAATTGTTAATGAGATATTAGAGATTACATCGAAGATATACTGCAGTGCAAGCCCATATCACTTTCATATAAAAGTATAATAATTTTAACTTCTTGAATGATATGGAAGAAGCCAAGAAATCTCCATTTCATAAGGGAAAATAAAGATTTAGAAACAGAAACAAAACAAAAACATGAAGATAATAAAAAGATAAGAATGGGGGACTAAGATATAAAGTCAAAAAGATAAGGATGGGTGAGATTTAAATTTATATGCACCAAGTCACCAACAAACACAAATTACCTACATATTAAGACAGAAAGCCAACAATGTTAAAAAAACTTCACCCTTTACTTGTTTAAACTGGCATACCAGTTCGGGGTGTTCTCTCTGCAATCTTCTTCCCTTTTGTGATGCCTCCTCTGGGCTTTTTGCTGTCTTTATCTGTTCAAAAGCATCTTTTGCAAGAGGATTATCAACCCCCACAAACTTGTGTGCCTGTGAACCACATTATATCTCATCTTCACTAATATATTAAACAACACAAAGATAACTACTCACTCTCTCTCTCTCTCTCGTTCACACACAAACAAGAATAACAGTAAGGAACATCATCAAAACTCACATAGTGCAAAGTTCACATGAGAAAATTTAAAATAATAAAAACACTTCATTAATCAGCTCTCACGACATCAGAACAAAAGATGGAAGTTTACCTGATAATAATGCTCCACAGTTGACCATGTCATGTAATTTCCATTTTCATCAGGCATTTGTATAGGATGTGGGGAGTAGTTTGAGAAAGATCCATATCGTTCCCACGTCTTATAGAAAGATATAATTTTTGTATCAAATGGAGAAACTGTTGGATCAAGAGCTGAAATTTCATCTGAGGATGGGATTGTGGGTGAAAGATCTGGAATGGGCTGAAGAAATCCACTTACAAGCATGTCCGGTCCAACCTAATTTCCAAGACAATAATGAAAATCAAATGAATGAGCATGTCAAAAAATCAAGCAAATATAAAATATAGTTTCAGTAAAAGGCATATCTTAAGAATAAGTTTAGTGTTTGTCAAGACCCAAGTCCATAATCACATAAGCCACAGTGTCCAATAGAAGACTTTCAAGGGTTAAAATATAGGAGTTGACTAGCACAAAAAGGAATGATACAGAAGTTAAGAAAAGAAAGCATAATTAAGTCATATTGTTCAAGTCACAAAATAAAAAACAAAACTTCAATGGTGTTACTCTTAAAAGTTGTGGTAATTGCCTAAGAAAATTGCAGCTAGTTAAAAAACAGACAATATTTAGCCTTCAACTAGGATGGTGAAGAAATATAAAGAATAACATGAGAAATAATCATAATCCCCAAATATGAAGAGGAATCCTTATTTTTCTGACTCCCTTTGCTAACTTGTAAATTTACACTAGGAATGGTTCAGAGATACAATTATGGCATGATAGTTGGCTCAGTGATCATCCCTCTTCTTCCGCAGAATACCTTTTACTACTATAAAACTCTTGCATGCATTTAGTACTTAGGTTTCTTCTCCTGCAATGTCCATTCCTCAACTGTTGAGCTTCTCCATCTAATTTGTGTTCTTAACCTTCAGTGCACCTTTTTTATCACCATATAGCAAAATCTGGTGATTTTCACCGCCCACCTCCTTTTTTTACTATTTTATCTATTGTGATAATATAATCGGTCAATCATAAGGTTTAAAAAATCTGTGGTGGAAATTAGAATGTGTCCACTACTCCACTCCATTGTGTAGTTGTGTCCAGGGAAAATATGCAGGGATAATTTCTAATTTGCATTTTCTTGAATGAAGGTCTAAGAGCCTGGTCATCAACTTGCGGCTCAAATTTGGGTACTAGTAATCAATGCACTTAGGATTTGAGCTTCGTCATCTCCCATTTGATATTCTGTTCCTGGATTGCATTTTTAAACAGAGATCAATTAATTTTTCAATGATTGAGTCACCAAATGGATGCCATTTCTATTTGCATTCCAGGCTCATCTTCCTACACCCATCAAGCATAAGACCCTATTATTGCATGGTGCTGGTACAACTGCAGATCCAGGAACTACAAATCTACAACACCTTCATGCTGCAGATACATTTGGCAAATTCATGAATCACTTCAGTTATGGAGCCATCATATATAATTGCCTGAACACCCAATTTCATCTGTCATCCTTTTTTTTTGACATTTTTTCTCTCTCTGTAATCCAGCCAGCTCCGTCTCATCTTCCTAAATAAAATTATATCAGCAAGCATTTACGTTCCAATTTCTCAATAAAAACAAATTAGGTGATCAAGCACATGACCAACCGAATTTGGTGGCAAGAAAAAAATCTAATAAACCATTAAAAATCCATCAGAAAACAAGAATGTTCTTGGGAAAAAGAGAATGTTGGGACTAGTCTGTTCTAGCATTCCATTGACCATGGCTATCAAGGGTGCCGACAATGAGCTAACCTACAATTCTAGTTCCTGCCCATCAAAGTTTTATGAAATAGTATTGTAATTATTATGTAAATCAATAACAAATAACATTGAGACAATCACATGTTGCAAATGAAAGAGTAGAGACCTGACATGACCAAAAATCCAAGATCTTACTTGCTCATACAAGACATTAATTAAATTCATCAAGGTTTTATGTAGTATTGTAATTGTTAAGTCATATAATTATAGGTATTTATGTATTATAGTACATGTTAGCTTAGGTTGTTCCTCTGGTATAGCATATTTAGCTCTAGGCCTATATATAGGCCTCTTTTCTTATTAATAAGATAACGTTTGGGGACGGGCAGCTCCACATAATTTCTCTCCGCACCCAGCCGCCTCTCTCCCTCTACCTCATGCCGGCCCTCTCTCTTGGGTCCGGCCCCTTTCTCCCGAGACGCTGTTCTCCGTTCAGATTCCGAGCTTCTCAAGCGGCGTTTCTCTCACTGCCGTGCTCGAGAAGAATCCTCAACGAGCGCCTGTCTTCCTGCGCCTCTCATTCGCATCTTCTCGCAATCGCAAGAAGCAGAGAGGCAGGGATTCCCTACCTCGTCGTTTGTGCAATCTCAGCCTCATGTCCACGCGGTGTGGTGTTGAAGAGGCCTTCTCACGTGATCGCCTTCTCACTGTGCGGAAATTTCCGCACAGTGAGCTCTTCTCAGCGTCTTCATCTCCAGCAAGCGCCTTCTTCGCTTGCTTGTTGGGGGCTCCTCTTCTCTCATCACCTCACAACGCCTCCTCTCTGTTGAAGAAAGAAAAGAAAAAGAAAAAGGGAGAGGCCTCATCTCATCGTTTGTGCCTCTCCCGCTGCAGGAAAAAAAAAAGAAGAAAAAAAGGAGAGGCCCTCCCTAGGCGTTCGTGCCTCTCCCAGGGAAAAAAAAAATCTTTTCTCAGCCGGCTCATCTCAGCAGCCAGCCGGCTCAAGCCGATTCTCCAGCCAGTTCTCAAGCCAGCTCTACTGCCAAGCCGAGTCGTTTTCGAGCAATTTTCAAGACGAATTTTCTCCACGGCTTTCTCCTCCAACGGCTTCCTCCTGAGCCATTCTCTCATTCTCAACCCAAATTTCCTCCAACGACTTCCTCTCCTCCAGCAGCTTCATCTCGAGTTGTTCTCTCATTCTCGAGTCGGCTCCTCACACGCCTTACGCGTTCTTTTCTCCAACTGGCTCTTCATGCATCGTATGAGTCCTTTTCTCCAGCCGGGTCTTGCGCCTTATGCGCGCTTTTCTTCAGCCCACTCTACACGCGCCTTACGCGTCCTTTTCTAGCATACCGAATCTCACTGCTTCTCCTGGCAGCCCTCTTCTCGCCAGATCTCGCTGCTTCTCCTAGCAGCCCTCTTCTCGCCAGATCTCCTTGAGCCCTCTTCTCATCGGATCTCGTTGCTCCTTGCAATCTCTCACCGGATCCCGTTGTTGCTTACAGCCTTTCACCGAATATTATTGCTCCTCGCGGCCTCTCGCCGGATCTTGCTGCTGTAGACTATTTTGCTAAGCCTTTAAGTATTTCTCCTTTTTAAAACTCCTTTGTAACAAGCTGGGCATGATTAACATCGATGCATCAGCTTGAGGGGGAGTGTTAAGTCATATAATTATAGGTATTTATGTATTATAGTACATGTTAGCTTAGGTTGTTCCTCTGGTATAGCATATTTTGCTCTAGGCCTATATATAGGCCTCTTTTCTTATTAATAAGATAACGTTTGGGCTCTATTCAACAGTAATCATATGGTAATCAATAACAGATAGAATTGTGAGAAGCACAAGTTGCAATAAAAGATTAGAAAGATAGCACATCCAAGGATCCAATAACTTACTTGCTCATATGTAACATCAATTAAATTCAATGCTTGCGACATCTGAACCATCCCTAATTCACCCACTGGAGATGGAGCATTTACACCCCCAATAATTTTTGGGGCAACAAATGCATAGACCTGCCAGATGGAACAGCTAAGAACAAGGATCTAAAATAAAATCAGCAATAGTAAAGAACAAAATCAAGGGTAATCTTAATGTGATAGAATTATTGTTAGTATTGTTTAACTTTAATATCAATCCTCTTCTGGCCAAATTAGTAGTCTCATAGACAAATGGAACAACAGCTACAATCATTACATTCAACAATAGTTGATTGAGCAATAAATCAAATGCAACAGCAAATGTTAGGTATAATGCTCTTGCCTGAACAATCTATTAAAAGCCATCAGGGTCACTTCAACTGTAAATAACAAGAATTAAAGTTTCCTCTCTCATTTCATGCCAATTCACTAGGGTATTGTCTAGTTTGCCAAGACAAAACATATTAAATGATACACTGTAGAAAATCAAGATAACAACGTAAAAAACACCTTAAGAATAAGGTTGAACTTTCAGCATAGCAAGTGTAAGTTGATCATGTTCTAGATGAAGAATATGTACGCATTTTGACCAAACATATATTTCTTGTTCAACTCAAGAATATTTTGAAAAAAATATTCAACTTAATATCTACCTTATGTATAACACCAGAAGAAATAGCAGGTGCAGCAAGAGATCCACCACACTCCCACAAGACTGAGAGGTAGCCACGATCATGGCAATACTCCATGACATCTCTCGGACTAAGAATATCAAACTCCACCACTTCTACGCCTTTTTTTGCAAGCTTTTTCTGCACATCTTTCCGAGCACCTCTTTGTGTCACCACTATAGTGTAGGCTTCAAAGACATCCCAGAGCTTTGCTTCCTCAGGAAGATCCAAAGTTTGTGACATCACAATCCTTACAGGAACATGCGCTCCCCCATGCCTTGCAGTTAACTGTGGATCTGAGATAACAAAAAAAGATGCAGATCACCTCATTCAAGAAACAACACCAATTCTATCATCTTCTTTACTTTAAACATGTTGACAGCTGTTTACCATCACGCCGCACAGTACTTCCCCCTACAACAACAGCATCACTTCTACCACGCAACTCAAATACACGGCCTCTTGATACCTTGCTACTTATCCAAGAAGCATGTCCAAACCTAGTTGCAATTTTACCTAACATTTAAAAGTCTCTAAATAAAATTACAATCACAAAAGGATCGAAAAGACAATCATAAATGTTGCATAAATTTGCTAGAAAACAAGAATGTAAAATGTTTTACAGACAAAAATAAAAAGAACTCCGTAAAGAAAATAAATTTTTTTTCTCACCATCTAAGGTCATGGCATACTTGAGAACAGAGAATGGAACACGAAAGGCAGCTCTATAAAGTAATGGAGCATTAACTATGAGGCAGGACTTCAAAGCATCCTATGATAGGAAATTCAAAGTGTTAATAAGCAAGTTAGACTAATGAATACTTTAGTTCATTCCAACAAAATATGAGAAGATTGTATAAGCTTTGCTAAAACAAAATGTCAAAAAGCATGCTATGTTTTTCATTTCTATCTTTATGCCCATCTTTATGCAAAAAAATTCTTTAGCACTTAAAATTAAAATCTCTAGAGAATATGAATAGTTTGTAAGTAGCTCCAACTCAACCAGATTCTTAATTAGGATAATTTGGTTAAAAGATCATCTTTTTTTAGCCACTTTTACCCTGCATAGCGAGATTGACACTCTCAGTACTCCAATTTTTGAAATTTGGGAGAAACAGTATCAAGTCTTAGAGTAGAAAGGAAGGATCAGAATATCATGTTTGAGAATAGAAAAAAAGGATGCAAAAATCATAAAGGGCAATGTCTTTTTACCACCAAGCATTGTGATGAGAAACAGTAGTAGCTTTGAACAAACCAAAGCAACATAACCTGTGCTTAAAAATGAAAACCATTACCTCAAAAGTTTTACTTTGCAAGTCCTCCCCAAGAATATCAACTTGAACACCTTCGCTTCTCAATGATTGTATTGCTTTTCCTCTCAGATGCTGGAGTGGATGTCTAAGGCCCATTACAACTCTTGAAATTCCTGCCTAATAAAGAAAGTCTCAGATGATAACTAATCATTTTAGTATAGTAAACGAAAATGTTGCATTCCCTTGTTTGAGAAAATAATTTTAGTCACTTTCTAAGTACATTAGAAAAGCACAAGACAAACTGTAATCAGATTTTTAGGGCAAGCTTTCCCTAGTTCCGTCTTTAGAAGAAAAAAAAAGTCCTTAGTTTATTTAACTTATCAGAATTATCAAGAATATAATGGAAAGCTTCATATGCATTTTAAAAGGATGTGGTACCATGAGAGCCTGGAGGAAGGGCAAGGTGAATTGTCATCTTCTATCCTGTAATACCTCAGTTTAGTCCCACGTCGGGAGTATGTTGGATGTGGTGTTGGCTTATAAGGCTTGATGGGTGTGCTACTATCAACTTCAACTTAAGCATTTTAATTAGACTAATAGGTTGGTCTATGAAGTTGATGGGTTAGTCCCACATCGGGAGTATGTTGAATGTGGTGTTGGCTTATAAGGCTTGATGGGTGTGCTACTATCAACTTCAGCTTGAACATTTTAATTAGGCCAATAGGTTGGCTTATGAAATTGATGGGTTAGCTATCCCATCAAGCGAATCGTAACAAATGGTATCAGAGCAGGACCTAGTCCTTGGCATGGTGAGGGAGACTATGTGATAAAGGGCTGCCCAGGTCTTGGGGTGGAGCCGCTACTAGGCTAGGCCTCATATTCCGCCGACTTGGGTGTGGTTCTATGTGTTAGACTCGAGTTGGATCTTGACGAGGACGTCAAGACATAAGTGGGGGAGATTGTAATACCTCGGTTAGTCCCACATCGGGAGTATGTTGGATGTGGTGTTGGCTTATAAGACTTGATGGGTGTGCTACTATCAACTTCAGCTTAAGCATTTTAATTAGACTAATAGATTAGTCTATGAAATTGATGAGTCAGTTATCCCATCAAACGGGTCGTAAAAAATGGTATCATAGCAGCACCTAATCCTAGGCATGGTGAGGGAGCCTGTGAGAAAGGGCTACCCAAGAGATGGAGTGGAGCAGCTACTAGGCTTAGGCCTCACACGCCGCCGACTTGGGTGTGATTCTTGGCTATGTGTTAGACTCGAGTTGAGTCTTGAGTCTCTTGACGAGGTCATCAAGACATAAGTGGGGGAGATTGTAATACCCTAGTTTAGTCTCATATCGGGAGTATATTGGATGTAGTGTTGACTTATAAGGCTTGATGGGTGTGCTACTATCAACTTCAGCTTAAGCATTTTAATTAGGCCAATAGATTGACCTATGAAGTTGGTGGGTCAGCTATCCCATTAAGTGGATCGTAGCAAATGGTATCAGAGCAGGACCTAGTCCTCGGCATGGTGAGGGAGTCTATGTGAGAAAGGGATGCCCAGGTGTTGGGGTGGAGCCGCTACTAGACTAGGCCTCATATGCCGCCGACTTGGGTGTGATTCTGGGCTATGTGTTAGACTCGAGTTGGATCTTGACGAGGACGTCAAGACATAAGTGGGGGAGATTGTAATACCTCGGTTTAGTCCCACATCGGGAGTATGTTGGATGTGGTGTTGTCTTATGCTTGATGGGTGTGCTACTATCAACTTCGGCTTAAGCATTTTAATTAGACTAATAGGTTGGTCTATGAAGTTGATGGGTCAATTATCCCATCAAGCGGGTCGTAACATATCCTCTCTCACTCCAAAATACTAAAAAGTCTCTCTAAAGTTAGGGCAAGCTTTCCCTAGTTCCTTCTTTAGAAAAAGAATACCCTAGTTTACTTACCTTATCAGAATTATCAAGAATATAATGGAAAGCTTCATATGCATTTTAAAAGGATGTGCTACCATGAGAGCTTGGAGGAAGGGCAAGGTAAATTGTCATCTTCTATCCTCTCTCACTCCAAAATACTTAAAAGTCTCTCTAAAGTATTGGGCACCTCAAGACATATTTTTGCATATCTTCACAATTCAAACATCAAAAGATAGGCTCTTGAGTCTTAAGCAATTGTTAAGTATGAATTTATTCTTGTAACATGGTTTGTGTGCACATTATTGAGCCATATTTTTCCTTTTTCCTATATCCAGACTTCCAGAGTGTTAGCTAGTTAAGTATGAATTTACTCTTGTAACATGGTTTGTATGCACCTTCTTGAGCCATATTTTTCCTTTTTCCTATATCCAGAGTGTTAGCTAGTTAAGTATGAATTTATTATTGTAAGTTGTAACATGGTTTTTATTCACCTTCTTTGCCTTGTGTTGGCGGCAATTCCATATAAGTGTACTAAATACTCTCAATCAAATTATATGATTTCATAATCATCTTCCATTTTCCTATATGCTAGTTATTCCTACAATATTTTATAGATAAAGCATTAGGACTTCAAGAAAAGGCACCCAAAAGTATGTATAGAGATGACCGACATGTATTCTTCTACTCTAGTTGAGCATATTATCAAGCATGATGGAAGACCTCTCACAGAAAAATAATTTGGAAATACAGACAACAATCATCTAGTTTGAGATTAAAATAAACAGATAATGGCAAAATACTAGGCGAATGAACCTACTAAATATTCCAAATTTCCAATCTTTGGTACAAACACAAGGACCTAAATAGATAGTCAAGTGTATGAAATATACCAAATTTAGGAGAAAAATATTATTATGAGATGTAGTTGGTATGGCAAGCTTTATTTACTATAATGAGATTTAAATGGTATGGCAAGCTCTTTGAGTTATTTTCACAAACAACATCCAAGCAAGTTTGTAAACAGTCATGGGAACATGAAGAAAGCGACAAAAAAGTAAGATAGATACGGTGCCAACCTGAACAAGGGAAGAGACGGCGGTCTGATCCGAGCAGCAATCGCCAGGCTCCATGTTGAGGTAAGCGGTGGCGCCACGTGCGAGGCCACCGGCCATTTCGACGGCCTGGAGTTCGGCGCACTTGGTGCCTTGCGCGTAAAGAAACCCCTCGCCGACGACATCCCCGCCCCGAGCGATCACGCACCCGAAGTTCGGGTGGGGCGACGAGTGCCCAGCCGAGAGGTCCGCCACCTCCGCCGCCCGTCGGATCAGAGCCGCCTCCTGCACGGGTGCGGCGACCATCCCGCCGCACCGGATGATCGGACGGCTTCGCAGGCCGACCGCCGGAGCGGCGGAGGCGACGGGCACCCCAATTAGTGGCATAGTTATCGTTGGCGCTAAGCCTTTTTGTGGTTCAAGACTTGAGGAAGAAAGCGCTTTAAAATGTCCAGCAATTTCCTTCTCAATTTCTCAATTTACTTTTAATTTTATCGTCCAAAAAATCCACGAGCCATTTAGAACACTTTTAAAATATAAAAAGTCAAAATATTCAGGGTGTTTTACAATTTCTACGTTAAAGTCTCACGTGTGGTCAACATAATCTTTTTAGTTTGTACCGTTCTTTCGTGAGTTATCTTTTTGGACGTAGCTAGACTCACTAATTTATTAATATAATATCAAAATTTATCCTAGGATTGATATGCAATTTTACAAATTTCACGTTCTTCATGTCCAATCTTAAGCATAGGAATGTCAGCAAGACGGGATGGGTAAGTATGCCCATTGCCCAGCCCGCCCCTTGGGCACAAATGGGTCGTGCTCGTCCCGGCCCAAAATTCTTCGGGCCAGGTCAGGCACGGCCCAAAACCGGGCCCGGTCCATTGCCATCTTTAATTTAGACGTAAGTGGTATGTTAAAGTCTCGCATTACTTAAAGATATGGTCAAAATAACATTTAAAATTTCTTTCTTCTTGGACTAATTTTTTGGAGTAAAATTAGGTTCACTAATTTCTTGACATTTGTTTATTTTTTTCTACTTCTCGTAATTTTACTACTAGAATCCAGCAACGAAGGAGGAGCACTTTTGGTATATACCGGACTAATTAGGCAAACGAGAGGAGGGATTGCTATGATATGTTCCCAGTCACGATTTGGATATATTGAACTGATTTCTTGAGTTGATTATGATACACGATAAATTAACTACTTTAATTATTTTTTTAAAATTGGCTTTCACATTTTGGCCGATCGTAATAAATATTTCAATTTTTTAATATATACATAGATTCACTAATGTTGAAAATGTGCTAATATAGAGAGACCTGGAGGATGAACATGGCATGCTCTTAACTTTTTTTTTCCTCAAGTTAGCCTGGATGCTCGTTACCGTGGATTAATCGAATAAATTTTGCAGTCAAAAAAATATCAGACTATTATAGCGAATGAAAATGCTAGTTCATATTTAATTAATTACCGATGATAAGTTGATTACATTGAGCCTACAGCAAAACAGGAAATTATATTGGCAAATGAGTACCAACTGGCAAGTAAATAAATGTGTTGTTTTACCAAATATGAAGATAAAAAATCTTGTTCATCGAATATGACGGTCTGAAAAGAATTCAACCTTGCTACATACAACCACCACCCCTTATTGGGGAGCAATGACCAATTAAATAAATCTCACAACTCCACCGAACTGTATAACACAACGCCCCACAAGCCTCTCATAAGACATTGTAGCATTTTGAATGATAAAATATACACTATACACTCTATACCTAACAAGATTTCTTCCTCAAACAAAACCCTCTCAGAGACAGACCACCGATGAATTTGTTCCATATAGATCACGCTTGTGCAATGTGAAGGAAGAACGAAAATAAGGGTCATGTGATTGGGCGACGACTTCATTTACAATGGAGCTGCCAATCCCACACAACAAACCCTTGACAAAACTTATAGAAGATAACAGAGCATTTCCCACAATGCATCCATTATCTTGTTTCTCTTATCACAGGATAGCCAAAAATTCTAGGAGCCTAGCAAGCCATGGCAATCATCCATCCCTCACATGGAGGACGGAACCATGAACA
The DNA here is from genome assembly GCA_034359265.1 of Canna indica. Lineage (NCBI taxonomy): Eukaryota > Viridiplantae > Streptophyta > Magnoliopsida > Zingiberales > Cannaceae > Canna > Canna indica. The sequence goes on along the minus strand of CP136896.1, from coordinate 3,452,427 downwards.
CAAATGAGACAAACTAGGACTGGACACCATGACCTTAGTCTGGATCCTCCCCACTAAAGCAATAATCTAACAATGTGAATGTCAGGGATAGTTCCATAATGTATAAGAGCACTAAAATCACTGTTTTGCCAACTTCTCCAGCTTCTCTTTATCAATCTCTACTCTTCTTAGTTCAGCATGTTGAGCAACACCACTCGCCAGAGCTTGGTGGTGGAAATCCAAGGTTCGTGTTAGGTTCTGAAACCTAGCGGGATTGGATACTTGAACAGCTGTAGGCATCAATAATGTCAAAGGTAAGCATTTCAACAAATGAAATATATGTTGAAAAATAGGTGCCATCAAAGGATAATTTTTACCTTGAACAGTTTCAATAAAGAAAATAAAAGGGTCCACTTCATCAATTGGTGATTGCAACTCTTCGTCATCACTGTAATCATCATCTGAGTCATCATCTGAGTCATTTGACTGAAATCCTCTTGCCTATTTCATAGTAAGAAGATCAACAGAGATTTAAAAAAAAAAGCACAAAGGTAAAAGCCAACATCAAGGAATAACATTCACCACAGTAGAAAAGACGAAAATAGATGAATAGATACAATACATGATATTTTTACTCATAATGATGTAGTACATATCTCACATTTACCTCCGAAGAAATGGAAAAAAAATAGAGATGGGAACTAATTTGTGTGGGACAGGTAATCATGAAAGAGGTACCAGACCATTTGATGCAGGATATTTATAATCAGCATACAACAGTTAATAAGAATCTAAACAATCATACCTAGTTTTCGAGGCAGGATCAATATAATCAGGCATAGACCACTACTTAAGAAACTATGCATTCACACTTGGAGTTCCCTTAGCAATCACATTAGGAAGAAAGAAGGCAATCACATCTTTCAAATCTTTCAGAGGTAAAAAAGATACTAATCCTTCACTGCTTCAGAAAAAAGTACAACCCTTTATGTAAGCATTTCGTTCATTGATGGACCAAACAAAATAAGGATAAAACAAAGCCACTGAAAAAGTCTGACAGAAAAAAAAAACTACCAATGTCACTCTGTTATGACAAAATGGCGTTGCTTTCCAGTTACCAAATGCTCTTAACATCAAACTGATAAAGGATGTTTGGCTATCACATTTTTTTTCTAATTTTCCTGTGGAAAAATTACTTCGTATCAAAAAGTTGATTGATGGTTATAACAGAGAGGGTCAAATTTGGCAAACAAAGATAAATGAGAAAATCGCTCATATTATTTTGGACAAATTATCTGATAGTTTCACCATAATTTGGGTCAAGAGAGCTTCTCAGTAGCACAAATTTCAAAATCATTCTAAAACAGTTTTTGACAAAATATGCTTCTAATAAATGTTATCAAAAGTTGCGATCAATTGAATTCAAGCAAAATTTATTTGAATTTAACTACCTCTGCTGCTAATTTTTGGAGCTTCAAACTGTCAGCTTCATCCCCATCCTCAGCATCATCTCCCATTTCATTGTCAGATTCATCCTCCTCGTTCTCATCATCATCTTCAAAGCCATCCATATCATCATCGTCGTCATCAGCATCAGCCTGCTTCTTCGCATCTGCACATGAATACAATTATGGTTAACTAATAAAATTAAAAATATCATAGCCAGAAGCTTTCTGCATCCACGCTATCTCAAGGCAGATATCAGTTTTTAAAAAGTGGGAAAAAAACACAAGACAGAAGAAAGTACATACCAAAGAAGCACATTTCTTGATGTCATATTTTACTAATAATATAGTATTATAGACAAAAGACCTATATAGTGATTGGCAAAGAGCAAAATAATAGCAATGGAATATTTGAATACATATGGTGAAGGAACAAAGAAGATCATCTGGATTAAAAGATTACTAAAAGATGAACAAGGAAATTATAAAAAATCAATAAGCAAACATTTGGCAAAGGTTTATTCTGTTTGGGAATAATGCTTCAGCTTTTCCATAGCAACTTATTGAAAGCACCTGCCCATCTACATTGAAAAAGCTGCTTTGAACAGTGAGTTTTGGAGGTGAAAAGTACATTGGCATATATTTACCAAACACTTTCTTTCTACAAGGTCTTTTTAGACTTAAAAGCACTTTGACAATGCATTCCCAAACATTAAATTGAAGTCCCCAATCTCCCACGCCAGTATCTGTACGTATGTACCCCCAGTGAACGTTATCTATCTTGGCTGACCTAGCGTTAACTTAATGAAATATCATTTTCTATTTGATCTAAGGTTTAAAATCTCGGTCGGTACGGTACGGTAAGCCCGGTATTTACCGGTTTTTTAGGTTTTCGGTATACGATATACCCGGTATTTGAAAAAACCGGGTATATTATGTATACCGGGCGGTATATGGCGGTATGATGCCATATACCACCCGGTATGGGCGGTATATGGCACATACCGCCCGGTATGGGCGATATCGGGCGGTATGTCACGAAAAAAAAAACGGCCGGTATGCATTTTCATACCGGTCCGTACCGTGTGTCGGTACGGTACGGTACGGTACCGGTATATACCGGTACCGGCCGGTGACCGAAACCAGTACCGGTACCGAGATTTTAAACCATGATTTGATCTTGATGCAAGATGTGCTACAAGGGGTGACATGTCCAATTCCAGGAGGTGTATGACTAATTTAAAAAGATAGATGGGTCATCCAATAAATTAAGGTATAGATGTGTTGGAACAACTTACCCATCATGTTTTTGGTGTGCTATATTCTTGATTTTGGTGTTTTTTCTATTATAATTTCAATAAACTTTATGTAATAGGATTAGTTTTATAAATTACAGTTATGGTTGAAAATCAAGTCCAAGTCTGACTCCCTTAACTTTCTTTAAGATCAAGACCAGCTAATCTTGGGACATTTACAATGCTAAACGAGCTGTACCTCAAGCTTGGTTTGTTTTAGTTCATTTATGTTGTTAGATGAGCTCATGCTTTTAAACCTCGGCTTTCTCGAGCTCAGCTCCAAGCAACTTAACTCAGTGCAGCCTAAATCGTAAATGCAATAAATAGGACTTGAATACATGTGAAATTCACTACCATTCAATTAATTTAACAAATATGCAAATTAAGTTAATTTGAATTACATGATATCCAAAATTCTGAGTAGATATCCACTTGAGATGTGCACAATTTTCACCAGAATAAAATCACCATACCTACAATAAGTATTTATTTTACTACCTGAAAATCTAATTTAGGTGATACTTAAAATAACTTGATCAATCTTTGTCCACATTTAACGATAAGAGTTATTTACCATCAGTGACCCTTGGGTCCTAGATTAGCCACTGTATGAAACAATTTGCATTACCTGATAGGGCCAGTACACTTCTACACCGGTACCAGTACTTGATTGCATATTTTGACCCAAATGTACCATCTATCAAGCAGTGTATTCATACTTAACCATGATACTGGCAGTCTATGCAGATAGTCAATGGTTGCTTTAAAGAGATAAGAAAGGGTGTATTAGATGTTGTACCAGCTACTTGATCTTTGTAAGAGACAAGAAGCTCGAGTGTTGCTTTAAAGACACGTCCAAATGCATCTTCTGGCAATTGATCAGCTGGAAGGCCAAGAACTGAAGTCAAACCTAAACAGCAAACCTTTTTATCGTGTTCCCTGCAATTATAGATAGCGATCAAAAGTGGCTATTCAGTTTTTATATTTCTTGACCTGGAAAAGAATCCAACCTTTTAAAATTTGCACGAAGACCGCTCTTTTTAACTTCTTGTAGCATATGGAACCAAAGACTGAATACTTCTGCAGCAACCCCAAGCTTATGTAATATCCCCAGTGTCAACGAGGGATTATAATAAAGAGCATCTGCAATCTGTAAAAGCAACATATTGGTGCAATAGAATGGAGATTCAAAGTGAAATTACAAAAATTGATCAAAAGAAAAACCCAAGATAAATTTCCATTAACTGATATATCATCAACAATATCAATTTGAACAAGAAAGTGCAATAACAGAAGGACGTGAATTTAAAACAATAACTAATTATCCAGACATGCCATGCAACTGACAGAGTAGTGAGAACAAAGTTAAATTTAGACAATAGCAACAGAGAATAAAAACTTTAAAGAGCTGATCATTTAAGACAATTAGATTATTTAAACAAGATTGTTACTCTAAAGTCTCCTGGTAGTCTGGTTTGAACCAGAAAATATTCACCTGATGATGATTTATTGAAATGGATATTGTATATGGTCTTGGAATAGACACTAGTTGCTAAATTGTGATCTACAATGTGGATTTTTAACTAGGGCTCCAGGCAGCACAATTTGCAAAATACCAAATCACTACAATTAATATAGAAGTTATAGATCGTTATAACAGAAACCATCATTCAAATTCATCCAGCTTAGAATAAATAACTGGGTTTTATCATCTGAAGCAATATGTGAAAACTAACCAATCTAATCAGCTGAGTAAAATTTTGCCATCTCATAAGCAGCAGTACTATGATTTCCTTTATCTATTACTGATGGAACAAATAACTAGTATTCTAATACCAAATTTCGTAGTTTGCATTGTTCTCTATATGCTGATGTAAAACAAAATTCCATCAAATATTTATTATAACCATGATATTATAGCAACTCAAAACCATTTAGATTCCACCGATATAGTTTTCTTTCTTCAACTCTTCAACAACAAAAAAAACACAGAACAGCATAGTGTTGCCATTCCACAGCATGAAAGAAAAATATACAATAGCTACACCGTTGATCATATTACTGATCACTATAACTATACATGCCCCTTAATATGTCACATTAGTTGAGGATTTAAAACTAATCATTTTACTGCTAGCAAAGAATTAGAAAGCGAAGGACATCAAGAACTTTCAAGGTTTTATACAACCTACTTCTTGGCAAGACCACGTAAAAACAAAGTTAACCAGTAATAGCTTGTACACTCTGACATAAGTTACAAATGAACAAGATGTAAAAATAAAGTTTAGCCTAATTTTCAGCTGTGGCTTAAATGCTATCAAGAAACATAGAATACATTCTCTTGTTCATCAGAAAAGAACCTATCATACTACAATTGCTACAAATTTCAGTCTGAATAATTCCTCACAGACAATGGAATAGTATATACGAAATACATTGGGAGAACATAAGCAAACTATGAATCTTTCTTAAACTCAGACTTGTGCATTATTTATTATTGCATTGTTAATTTTTGAGGGAATTATTACATTGGCAATTGCCGATATGAAGGATATTATTAAAGCTGCTAGGATTGGGGAGAGCAAAAATAAAAAATAAAACAATGGTGCATAGTGTCAAGTTCCATACCACTAGCATCAAGAGGCACTTCAAATATGACCTTTCTGCTTGGCGCAATCGTTCAATGGTAATCCTTAAATAAGGCTCGACCCAGTGATCTACTTGCCCTTTGCAATTTTGAAATACTACTTCAATGAGCTTAGGAGCAGGCTCAATATCAGCATCATCGATGTTTTTATCTGACATTATCTGCAATTGAATCACCAATTACATTACTTGCAATTATGTTATGAAATATTACAATCCCTATTTCACATGTATATTTTTTAGTTGAGTCAAGCACACATCTAATTAATGATGAGAGCACGGTTTTAAATACCATACCGCACCGCCTGGTATTTTTGAAGAAACAAGCACCAGAGTACACCCCAATACAGCTCGGTACTGGGATGTACCGGGCAGTTGAAAGATAGTACCGTTGTACCAGGTCAATACTGCCCAGTAGTACGGTTTTTTAACCGTTTGGCTTTTTTTGCCGGTCCCAAATGACTAATTTAGCCATTGGGGCTTGTTTTGAAGGCTTTATAAACCCTCAAACCTCTCATTTTGGGGTACGACTCAATCTACTCTCCTAAACTCTCCCAAACTCTCATTTTTATGTTTTTTCATCATTATGTGTTTACAGTTTGAAACTATATTCCGGACCTTACCGTACCCGGTTAAACACCGAGATCGGTACCGGTACGAGATTTCTAACCATGGATGAGAGACCAGATTTGTCTATAGTAGAATACAACTTACAGTTGACAGTGTCTTCCATAAGCTTTGCTGGTAGTCAGGATCTTTGCACGCAAGATAATGTGATGTGCCCCTGGATATGTAGTTATCTAATGGGACAAGAATATCTGCGACAACATGGCACTCATAAATTCAATACGCACTTGCAAAGTGATGCATCAAAATGTGAGAACATTGACAAGAGAATTACTAAAATGGAAATATATGAAACCACATGAAAAAAAAAGGTAAAATATCTGCAGGTAATCTAGTACAAGGATAAGTGCACATTAATGTGTGAGTGCACATTGACATATGGGTAAATTTGTAGAGGAAAAACAATGAATCCAAAGGTGCAAGGAGAACTATAAAGAAGAAGTCATACTAATTTAGAACATAGCTAATGTTCATATCAATACATGACAAGCTAAATGAAACTTGGTAGAAGAATGCAAATATATTGCAGTGTGAAATAAGAAGGAATTCAAAATAACCACGATATTTAATGTTTGAGAAGCAGACTTACTGTCAAAGAAATCAATAGCCCATTCTGCAAGTGCATCCATAATTAAAGGCCAAAGGGTCCACATCTCCAATGAGATTGATGGTGAGTAAAATGTCATATAGGAGACAATTTCTAGAACTTCCTCAAAAACATCTGCAATAAACAAGATATTAGACAAAATAGAAAGAAATCGAACCTTTAGAAGAGACTGCAAGCTTGTCAAAAAGAATCCATCTTAGGCTCTTAGCTTACTAGCTTTAAATGAGTATTTGTTCCAATTGGAGAATGAATATTTGAATAGATTAGGAGACTATTTCTAACACTTCCTCAAAGACATCAGTGATTACGTTCGCATAATTATGTTCTAAAAAAATATTGCTTCAGACTAATCTACTTAATAGTTACTATGTATCTCCCTAATTCTAGTAATGTCATGCATGCTTAAATAGTTCAATTTCAATTTTGCTACTTATAAAGAACACATTTGGGGAAAAGAATGAATACTTTAACCATTTAATATTCAATTTTTTAAAAAAAATAATGATATAAAAATCAGTACTGTGATGTAAAAAAGAAAATTTTAAGTTGAAAATATTATCTAGTTCATACAAAAAATGGAAAATCAATGAGCCCTACTAAGCTCCCAATCATAAAGAAGACAGTGTTGGAAATGCCATTAGACAGAATAGCGTATGATCCTTTGACATGTATCATTCTGGAGCCTTGGTTTTAAATACGGAACTGTACCCCATACAGTAGGTATTTACCAGTTTTTTCATGAAACTAATATTTGCATCAAGTGGTATATCTAAAATACCGCCCCTATCGAGTGTATGATAGGGTACAAGCCTTGTACCAGATTGTAATGGACCGGTACAATCCGCCACAAGGCTTGTGAGGGTTTGAGGCTCATAGAAACCCCTCAAATCCCTTATGGAACTATTTGCATTCGTCTACATCTTCAAACCTCTCAAACTGTCTCTCAATCTCTTATTTTCATCATCACACACTCATTTTTTAATCATTTTAATGAAGTAATCTATGAAATACATTGTTTAGACTATAGAGTGTATAATGGAAAAAAAAATCTCGAACAGGTACAATCCAATGTGTTATCTGTTCCAGACTTACACTATGGTACCACTGTACCAGTACATACTGTCCAGTTAACCAGATCAGATTTAAACCTTGTCGTGGTATACATGAATAGGCCTCTACATAATACATCGTTGAAGACTTATACTGCAGTCCATTGGTCGCAATTGCATTATAAAAATTCGGAACTTGTTGTGACACATGCAATAAAAGCAAAATAGATACCTTGGCCATCTGTAGTCAGCATTTTCCGCATTATAGGTAATAAAGTAGGCTCAATTTGGACAAAAAGATGAGGGAGCCTGTTTACAGATTCAAGAATTGTGCTTATGGCACGCAAACATCCAACAGCTGCTAGAGCACCTGAGTCATCAGTTTCATCATCTGATCCAGAAGCCTCCAAGCACCTCCAAAACGCAGCAGCCTACAAAAAGAATATTGGATAACAGCTCAAGAAGAATTCATGAAGAATCAGATAAGAAATAATCTAAAGATGCAAAGCTACCAGATTCTGGCACAATCCGAGAGCGTATGGTGCCATCTCTTCACCAAATTTGTCAACAATAGTCTCAAGAGTGAAAACAAGGTCCTCATTTTCCACTTCATTCATAAGTTTAAAGAACTCTGCATGGAGAAAATAGAAAATTGTACAGCATACAAATTTCAATCAATTAATATACAGAATCTCAGATTAAGCAGAAAAATACCATCAAGTAGTTGAGGGAGAATTGGGCGTATCTCATCCAGATCTGTATAGGGAAATAAATAAGTAAACCAGACTTGCTTGTTTTGTTTGCCAATACGAAATATTAATGATCAAGTGAAAAAACAAATGCTCATTACCATAAAAACTTACCTTTGCATGCCTCAACAAAAGCACGCAATGCAAAGACTGAATCAACACGCACAGGAAGCTCAGGATCTCGCAAGCCAGAGATAACACAGTGAAACACTCTACGGAAATTGTTTTGGTCGGAAAAATTGATATGGGCATATTGCCCTGCAACCCATGCTGCCTAATAAACCATATTTTAAATAGTATCAAATTAAAGATTTAAGGAAACAATAAGTTAAAAGTTCCAAAAAAACAAAAAAGAACCAATGTGTTTTCACATACATTAGTCATCAAGGAATTTCAGTATTGAATTAAATAATGGATTGGAGAGAAAGCTTTATCAACAACACCAGTGGACATTAAAGAAAAAGAATAGTGACATGTTTTTCTGTAAAAAGGTTTCTTCCATAATGAAAAAAGCATACATTGCATAAAGAGACATGGATGCACTTGCAACACTCGCATATTTTTTTAACTAAAAATTCATCAACTTCAGTTCGGCTCAATTGGGCAAAGCTTTAGCTTTTGTAAACTGCTTTTAAAAAGCAACTTTGGGAAAAGGAAACTCGTTCATCTGCTTTGAAAAATGAATTTGGAAAAAATTTTGGAATAAAACACTTTTAACATGCATTTACCAACCACAATTTTCTGGGAGGAAAAGTTGTGGCCTCTACTGACTCAACTTGAAGTTCAAATGTCTTTGCATCAACATGTTAAGTGGTTTGAGCCTTAAAAGCACTTTAGCATACACTCTCAAACAAAGCCTAGGAGACTCATAACCATCTCAAATAGATGGATGAATATATATATGTAGACCATTCAAAATGCATCAGAGCAATAATACTCTTGTTCTTCCATTTTTCATTGATCTCTAAACTTAGTTTCTATTATCTCCAACGATCTTTGTTCAATATGATGTTGACTAATAAAAGCAAATGCAACATAAGATATATTAATGTCATGGAGAGGACATACATGGTGAAAGATTTTATGGATAGTTTCATTCTACATTCTAATAACTATATGCTCTCAATATGAAGCAAAAACTAGTTGATATCAAATGGGAATGGAGCAAGTACGAAACAGTCTTTTTGTCTTTGTTAATAGCAATCTTGAATAGCACCATCGACGCAGAAAAGAAATGATTGTCCCCATTTGTATCAAGTCTAATAATATAAATACAAAATTGATTTAGGAATATAAAATACAGCATAGAAATTAGTTAGAGAAAGATTTCCCAATTGGCTCATGTTGGCATTTAATTTACTTGCACAAAACAATTCAAGAACACTTTCCATTTCCTTTCTCAACACTTTCCATGCCCAGAACAATTTAAATTACTATCACAACAAAATTAACTAAATATTTTATTATGGAAATCTCTGAATACAATTTTTGCTATGTAGGTCATCCACCAAATAAAGGAGATTCCCAAATTTAAAATTCAAATAACATTTGGTTAAGGGGCACCATGTATTCTGAGTTGTTGATCTATAGCTAAGCATAGTTATCAAAGAAAGGACTTGTTTCATGAGGACAAGTGGACAAAAGTAATGAACTTGCTAACAGCAATGAGACTTAAACTATGAACTATTTACCCAATTAATTGATAGGCCAACAGATAACCTCTACTATTTTCTATTTGGTTCTAACTAACCAAAATATTTGCAAGTTCGGCATTGGAGAATTGCAAAATTGACCATGAAAGAGGAATACTGAAACATCAGTCAAAAAATTCCATATGTTATGAGTCATCAGATCATAAAAACCAGCACATGTACTAGGACATTGTCAGTAAAAGCTATTTATTAGCATTTAGCAACACAAAAAAATAAACTTTGCCACAAATATAGAACAAAAAAGAAGAGAAAAAAAAAACTTTGCCAGTTGATACACACAACAAATTTGTAGGTCCACATAAATGGGACATTTGTAAACCACAAAGTCAGAGTTTGAATATTCAGTTAAAGTAATGAGAAAGTAACCTTAGCTCGCAGATGACCAATAGGACTTGTGAATTCAGGAACAACATGTTGCATTAACATGCGCTCTAGCTCTGATTTATAAGGCTCATTTTGTTTAAGCTTATCACACAATGTTCCAATAGCTAGAAGAGCACCATCTTTCTGGCGATATGGCTTCAGTTCAATGGATGCCTCATCATATCTAAGTTACAAAATTATGCTCAAACAAAATGTCTCTTGTAGAAAAATATGATTAATATAAAGGGTCTGGAAGAGAAGATACCTCCTAAAAACATCCACAATGAAATGAACGAACTTCTGAAAATTTCCCTTCCCACGTTTTCTAACTAATTCACTCACAAAGTCCATCGCCGCAGTTCGAGGACTGTACAAATCTTCTATAATATCTATATAAAAAAGTATTTTAACTAATTGTCATTTTTCCCAAAAGAATACCATATTTTTGTTAGTGTTCAACAAATAGACTAAAAACTCACCATAACCTTTCCTGACATACTCATGTGGGTCTTCGTTCCATAGTTTCTGATCATTGTCGTTGAAACACATAAGTGGAAAAACAATCTCAAAGAGAATGACATCAATCTGAGGCTGCAACATTTGATACATGCTATTCTTTGAAATACTGCATAAATAAAGAATTGAAGGATAATCTAGAATATTGATTGCTGAAATTCTATTGGAAAAGGACAATGAAGATAGTAAATACTTGGTTGGTTATGGACAATGAGTGAAGTCACTAGAGAAATAATAAGTAGAAGCAATCTCACAACACCACATTACAGATCAACAAACCTTTTGACATTTATAGATCAGCAACAAGTGAGCTATTATAATACTAAGATCCAAGAGCAAAGAAAAATATTATAACTCCTCAAAAAAAAAATTATGCAGTACACTGCATGCATCACACATTATACATGAAAAGTATAATCACACCACAAGGATCTTAAAGAAAATGAAAATGTGGAGCATTGAAAACCCGGGGATGTATCAAAAGAAGAATTTAGAGTTAGCTGCTACAGAAGTAGAAAAGAATGAATTTAGAGTAGAAAAGAAGAATTCAGAGTTAGCTGTTACAGGGTCTATAAAAAGTCAATATTAAAGAAAAGAGGTTTGAGCCATCTAACTAAGGGACAAATTGATGCAAGTATATAAGTAACTATAGTTAACAAGACTAACCTGCTACTAAGATATTGGAGTATAAGGTTGGTAACTCTATCCGGTAAATATTCACCTATACGAATAGCATTAAGCAACTGAAGGTAGCACCCCAAAATTCTTCCAGCATAATTCTTTTGAAACATCTGCGCAAATACTTTGCTCTCTGGCTTCTGTAGCTTGACATCGCCAAATCTGTGGATCTTAATCACAAGTTAATTGAGAACATAACATATAAAAAATCAAATTTCCAGTCATTACCATTTAACTCACCGGGTGTATAGACGATTCAAGATGTGGATTGTCCATTTCTTTACCTTCCACCATCCCCAGGATTTTCTAACCTCTGGATCAGAAGGTTGGCCTTCCAATGGAACAGGTCGTTCCAAAATATTCAAGAACAGAACCATCCATGATCCAAACACATTGGCATCATACAGTTGCCTTGGGATCTCTAACTGAAATCATTTCAAGCCAAAGCAGAATAAAAGTTTATAAGAATTCTTAGATAATCTTGTGAAAAAAATAAAACAAGCATATCTGGACGTACATATATGGATGACCAGAATATTTTACAAATGAGCTTGATTAGATCAGCTACTTCAATTCTCGGATTAACAACCTGGACAAGCTCGCTAAATACATTTAATAAATGGGGAAATGTTTCTCCAACAATAAGATGAAGTGGTGTCCGCTCTTCATCTGATTTGAACCTTAAAATCAATAAAAATAAACTAGTTATTAGACAAATAGGGATCAAAGCAAGCATTACAATTATAAGTAGATCTCTGATAATTAACTGCATTTATGATGAAAGAGAAAAGACTGATTAATCACTGCTAACCTACAAGCCTCACAGATACAATTATGTCAAACCAAAAGAAAAGCACTTAATCAACTAGCATAGATTAAAAAAAAAAGAGATTTTATAAAAGAACAATAAGCATAAAACACCTCCTAGCAAAGGAAGAAGTTAGATTCATGCAGCATACTCACTCATATTTCCTAGCAAGAACCCGCAATACATATAATGCTCCTAGTACTTGGGGATCTTGTAAAACGAGGTGGCCTTTTATCCAGTGAAGAAGAATCGGCCACTTTTCTGGATAATCTGCTTGGACAATTGTTTTAATGCATTCTCCAAGTTGAGCTCTGTTTGATATGTATAAAATGTTAAGACGAACAACAATAGAATCCACAAATCATCATAAGTTACAATGGTGCAATCAATAGATAAAGATAAATAGATAGTGCTAACTCGGAAGATGCAATTTAATTGGTATACATGACAGCAAAAACCTACATTGCCTCCCCAGACCATACAAATGCACGGCGAGCCCATGCAAAGGGTTTGGTTAAGATATGCCAAATTCCACCAAGTATACAAATGGAACCTAACCATACATGACCCACAATTATATCTTCTAAATCGTCCACACTAACAATCCATCTTTATCCTATTTTGATTGTTCAAAAATCAACCAATGGAAGAAGAATGAAGAACAACTAACACTTTAATTTACACCAATAAATCCAATTTCGCATGAACCGTCAAGGGGAAATATGTTAGTGCATCCTTGACACAAATAAAAAGACTTTTGCATAATGTTATTATGTCTCAAGGGATAGAACATGGTTGAAACAATTTAAAATTTTGCAAGACCCACTACCATGAATAAAATAAATGAACTATCTATGCATGACAAATAATTATTGCAGAAAAAACCAAGAACATGCATATAATCAAATTTGATGGAAAATTTTTGGCACAGATAACATATGTAAGAAAAATGGTAGCAATAAAAATACTTATCATGAGCTTAAAGATTGACAAAATAGGCAGCCAAATGCATAAGCACAGACAGTACCCTATATCTGATAAGAATGTACCTAAGCAGTGGTGGAACTTCGGCAACAAATCCAAGAATATGCTCACGAACCATGCTCTTGTCACTCTCAGATACTTGCTGAGGCTCGGCTAAAAAAGGACAACCGACAGTCATTTTGTAGTCTACTGTGAGTCAACTGAAAATAATACAATCATCTATACTCCTACCAGGCTCATGAGGTGACCAGTGTTTTGCCACAAAGTTCTTGAAATGAATACTGGCAACTTGCCTCACACCGATATCACAGTTACCATCTACTATAATCTGCAATAACCTCACCAGATGCTGTGGTGTATGTTGGAACTGCGCAAGAAAAAGATTTGAAAGTACAAGTCAAAAGCAATACTTCATCAACAAAGTCCCATGTATATTTCTATCGCGTACACATATCAAAATGAATGCAAGAAAAAATTGAGACGAGCATAGTCAGTGTCATCTATGTGCTCATATGACAAATATGCTAGTAACCATCAAGCTTAAGAGGGGAGAGGGGGTCCCAACCCCAGGGGGCAAGTTCCCCACATTGTGAAATATCCTCAATAGGTAGAATTATACTGCAAGCTTTTAAGCACAAAACTTTAAGTAGAAGAAGGTTGCACATAATAGCCATTTACTTTATAGTAGAATATTTCCAACTCAAAGCCAACTCAATGAGAAAATTATAATAATAAATGGAGGCAACACATTGACTTCAGGCATTTTGTCTACCCACACCATATGTCTAAATATAACAGGAATATCCTGGAGAATGGCAAAAGAGAAAATGAAGCCTCAAGAACTCAATCAATCTCCTGTTAGAACCAATTCCTAAATTTTCTCCCCATCAATCCACTTAGAGACCTATTTATGTTTGTTAATTCTTTTGGAATGACTGGTGCGCTTAAACCAATGGCTATTGTAATGAACTAAACTTGTGCAACATAAATGAAAAAAAAAAAATATCTTTTTCACCAATAACCGAATTTAGATTCCAAGCATTGAAGGAAAAATGTCTTTTTTTTAATTATTAGAATCAGCAGAAGTACCCTCTAGAAGGAAAAAAGAAGGGTCAAACAACAACAAAACGAAATAAGAGTAAACGACCTTCACAGAGCGAAATTTATTGTCGTCCTTAAGACTTATGACCAATAATGAAGTGGATAAGTCCATGTCTGAGTCAGATATTGCTCGGATGGATCACAAGGTAAACACCACCAGTAGCAACCTAAAACCCTTATACCCTACCCAATCAAATTTCAAGAATCATTCAATACAAAAATATGACACCACAGTTCCCACGATCCTGCACTGACCAACATCATCGCCAGCAGCAGGATCCAATCAAGAACAGCAAACCCGGCCAAACCGATCGATCGAGAAAAGATAAGTAGGGAGCAATTCACCTGAGTTAGGCTCTCCTCAGCAGCCTTGCGCTCCTCTGGGATGGGGCTGAGGGCGGCGCGGAGAACGACAGTGAGGCTGGCGAGATCCATCGCGACACTGCGGGAACCCGGCGGACGGCGGATTCCCAGGAGAGCTAGGGGGACAAGGTCCTTGCTAAGGTTTCGGATTCACTCAGTAGGGTTCGGAAGAGGCGAGGTGGCGAGCGAGAGGAAGATGATCTCGCTCCTTAGAGAGAGACAGCAACAGAGATCGAATGGGTATTTAACGCTAGGGTTAGAAGAAGGGGTTTAAGCTCGCCGCCGTCCCAACCGGTCCAAACCGGTAATCAAGGATCCTGTCCAATCCCAATTGCAATCTTGCACACCCCAGGTGTTGACGACGGCAGACGTGGAGTTTCTCGGGCCGGTCAACGCAACAAATCTTGCTGCCGCGAATGGAGGAGATCCCCGCCAGACCGGCTCGACGAGCCGCAGGTTTGTGCGTTGATGCTGCGCGTCCCGCATCATTGGTCTCCGGTACATACGAGCAACGCTCCGTCTACTCATTCACATCGAACCCCCGAGATACCAGCGTGGAACCGAGTGCGGGGCCCGTCGGTCTCTCTGACGGGTGAGGGAGAAGGTAAATTTGAAACGTGAATCAAACATTTACTTCGCTTACGGCTGCTCTGCTCCCATGTGAGCGAGCATGGTTTTGACTTGTGATCAGGTTGTGGTAATTGGGAGCGCCGTAAAAATATAAAGGTATTAACTTTTTCTGACATTAATAAAAATGGCTTTGTGGTAAATTTTGGAGTGCAGCTAAAAGGGCAAAAAAACACATATTAAATATTAATTAAAATAGCAACCAAAATAATAAATTTTGTACTTAGAAAATACACTGCTTTTTACAGTGGCAATATTTTACTTACATGAGCGAGAATGAATTAATTTGTGATGTCCAAGTCAGGTGATGATGTAAAATTGAAATATATTGAAGTGAAGAGGCATTAATTAAGAAGTGAAGACAAAGAGAGGACAGATTGTAATTGCAGGGAATAGGGCAATGGACAAGTTCATAATTGTGCATTGGAGGCTTTTGGCAGCAGAAACATCTGTCTTCATCATAGCTACGTATTTGGAGGATGGTTTGGTTAGATCTGACTGTAAGCATTTTATTTTCATGGGAAATGTTTGATAATTAGTTGATTCAGAAAGAGAGAAAATTATTTCCATGCACGCAGTTAACAGCTTATTTTATTATATATCTTCAGAGTGCGCCGATACGAGTATTTTATATTTTTCATAATACATGAATTTTATCTTATATAAGATCAGTTTTTAAATTTTGAATTCAGCTCCTATCTTTTTAGGACTTGAAATCAAATCATACCCAGAAACATATGATATAATACAAGTTTCGAACATCCTATTGAAACTTGTACATGTATAAGTTCTAAGATACATGTCTCATGTATCACGTTAAAATTTGTTCATTTATATATTTCGAGTATTCTATTGAAATTTGTTCATTTACAAATTTCATAGTATAAATTTCGAATATCAATTCGGTTCTAATTTTGGATATCTGATATGTTAAACCTGGAACTGTAATAATTTTTAACTGGTTCCTTAATTTTAACTGGTTCCAATAAATCTTGGGTCTAATTGATACTCATGCACACCCTAATATATTATGCATTTTTAGTGAGAAAACGTGAAAAAAGTAAGAAATTTTTTTTGTGCAATTATTATTACTTATTGCATGTAAACAAGACATGTCTGACCGTCAATGATAATTTTTAGGATTAAAGGTGATTTTTGCCCTTGAACTATTAAAAATAGGGTAAAAATATCTTTAAGCTCCTCTTTGATTGATTTTTAATAGTTCAAGGGTAAAAACATTAACGATTGAAAAATGCCCTCGAACTATTAGAAATTTGTAAAAATATTCTTAAATATTTTTTTGATAATTTTTTTACTTTTAGACAAACGAAAATAATTAAAAAATATTAATATTTATACTAGAAAGAATTTTTTTTTTATAAATGGGCAAAAATATTAGTATACAATTGTATATAATTTACTTTGAATTTTTATATATTTTTACTATGAGGTAGATAAATTTTATTATTTTTTCAAAAATTATATATAATTGTTATTATTTTAAAATTTACTTATGATTTTAAAATATTTTACACCTTAATTAAAAATAATTAGTATACAATATACTATTTTATGCATAAATGTTCAATGTGGTTGACAAAAATACTTGGGAGAAAATTGATTTGAGAGAAAAATAAGTAAAATAACGTATAAAGTTTGATATGATTTATATTTTATCCTATTCAATTTATATTTATTTTTAAAAAACAATGAAGGTAACTCAAACTACGGCAAAATTGATAAATTTAATTTAATTTTTTATTTGCATCAAATCTAATTTAAAGTTTTGCATTAATATTAATTATATTTCACCGTCAAGTCATTGTTATTGAAACTATTAGTTATTAACGTAGCATCGCAATCAACAACTAATATATTAATTTTTAATATTTATATACACAAGTTAGTCGTCAAAAAACTATTTTAAAAAAATGCACAAACCGCTACCCAATATCTGCCCTCATCTGAACTCTCTTACTACATGCTTACTAATTTGACTTGACAATATGACGTGGCATCCCAATTTGCAACTATAGTGAATTATCAAGTCGTATTATTAAATGATTAGTACGGGAGTTTCGGGTGTTTTTTTTATTAAAAAAATCATAATTGCTAACTTGAGTATTAAAAATTAATATATTAATTGCTGATAAAAATGCCACATCAACAACGAACAATTTCATCAAGCGACTTGACAATATGATATAATTAATTTTAATTTAAAACTTCGAATTAGATTTGATATAAATTAAAAGTCATACTAGATTCATTATTTTCACCGTAATTTACGTTATATTCATTATTTTTTCCTATTCATTTTAACTCAATGGATAAAATTTGTAAGGGTCTGTTTGGTTAGCGAAACCAAGTCTATTTTCATGATTTCAATTTTACTGAAACCAAAATTACTTACGAAAGCGTGTTTGGTTTAGTGTTTTCGTGAAACTGAATCGAAACCAGAATGAAAACGAAATCAGTTTTCTTAATAAAAATGAAAACAACAAAATGTTATTTTCTGTGGTTTCGAAACTGTCGGTTTCGTTATCAAAATGCTGTGACAACTTTGTAATTATAAATATTTTTTTATAAAACTAATTAATTTAAAAATAAATCAAACTATATCGAATTTTTAAAAATAAAAATCATCATTTTTAACTCAAACTTTTATCTTAAATTTATAAAATAATTAAACCAATTTATATCTAATTGACTCAAACCCAAATTTTAAATAACTCAATTTTCTTAAAATTGGTCTATTTATAATTTAATCAAACCTAATTTTAGATCATTTGACTTATTTTTTTTAAAAAAAATTATAATAACTATTCATTAATTTTTATATCTAATTGAAAAAAAATCTTAAATTACCAATAACTTAATTAATTAAATCATTTAAATATTTTGTAACCATATTAACAAATATTTCATTTTGTAAACTAACTAAACATTTAATTACTACTAAAAATATTCAAAGAAAATTAATATTATTTTTATAATCAACTAACTAAAGCTGATGTTGTTTTTATTAACCAAACGCGTTTTCAGAAAACTGAAAACTAGAAACCAAAATCAAGTTTTTGAAACCAAGTTTTCAATTTCACTGAAACCAAATCAGAAAATAATTTTCGCTAACCAAACAGCACCTAAAGATTTTGTACATTCTCCCGTATGAATAATTAATTGGTGTTGAAATTGTTGCAGGAACTCGATCGATTAATAGCGAAGCGATAAAGTTTGGAAACTATTTAAGTATCTTGTCCTATAATGAATTCATTGAGTTGTGTATCCGTGCATGTGTGTGGTTGGTGCAGCTGCAGCTGTATTTTATTTATTTATTTCTATTGTAATATCTAGTTGAGTTGTTGCCTTGTTGGTGACTCGGTGTATGATGACAACTTGCTAAATTAATTTTACCCCAATGCAGGGTTTAAATAAAAAGAAAAAAATAATAAATATATCTGAACCATACAAAATTATTAACAATTCTATCTCTTAATTTTATTTAAAATAATTATATATTCTATCTTTGAATTTCATATCAATTATATATTTTTATTGGATGATTGTTAATATATTTATTATACGGTGACGCGAAATCCTATGTAATATAAATATCAAAAAAAAAACTAAATTCAAATTATCGTGTCATTATAATTATGTTGATTTTTTTTTATTTAATCAAAATATCACGTCATCAACAGATATGTTTTTATAATAAATCTATCACAAACTTTATCTTTTGTAATAAAACTATCTCAACTTTTAGTTTTTTCCCATGCTATCCCAAAATTGATTTTTTCAATAAAAATATAAGGGTCGGTATCTAAATGTAATCTACATTATGCACATTTTTATTAAAAATAAATAAATTTAATCTTACGTTAAATTATTTCAAATCTATCATGGATTATTAAATGCATATTTGTTTCATCGTATCATATGACCGATAGATTTGAGAAATTCCATCTAACATTAGTGTCGAGTATTAGATTTCAAAACGGATGGGTACAAACGGATTTAGTTTCGGTTAGAAGGGAATATAGATATTTCTTTGAGGGAGAAGAGAATTAAAATATTATGAAATGTTAAAAATTTAATAAAATTGTATTTTTTAATAAAAAATTGAAATTCAACTTTTTATTTCAAAGTAAATGACATGTTATATTGAAATAAATTTAAATATATTTTTTTCGTTACTAAAAAATTTAAGAGATCGTGAGAAAATAGTACTAGTGTATTTTTCATTAATTTATATTTATACTAAAAATAATTTAATTCAATTTAAAAAATTATTTATCATATTTATTATGTCAAATTTAATTATTTGATTTTAATTTCATAAATTTTAAAATAAAATATTATTATAATTATATTTAAGTATTAAATTATTAATATCAAACTATCATATCTGAAGTCAAAATAAATATAACACTTGAAAGTCTAACTTTATATTATCCTCTAATCTAAGATCTAAATAAATGCGAGATAGAACATAAGTTTTTTCCCATGTGATTTTTAATTAATATCAACTAAATTTTTATTCTATTAAAATTGTATGCCATGAAACATGCAAGCCATAAATTTGTTGCAAAAATATTTTGAATTTAATATATTGTTAGCTTAGGTGAGGTGGCGTGCTTAGGTGGAATAATTTATCTATATCATCGTTATCATAATTAAAAATAATATTAAAAAAACTAAAGCACCTAATCTTTACACGCAAGCCCTCCAAAATTTATGTAAATAAAAAAATGTCACCTTTTACCGAAGCAGTAAAACAAAAATGTTTCAAAGCCTTACAACGTGTAGGAATATGCATATAAAGCCTGGCAATTGTCGATTTGATTGATTTTGTAGAATCTTCTTCGCTAATGTCTTCTTTTTTTGGATGAAAATCCTCAATAAGATTAGAAAGTTAGATGAACTTGAGCAATTTAAATTTAAAAAAGAATGATCTCAGCATCTATGGTTGCGAGATCAATGAAGACGAGTTAATTATTCCAAAGGGATTGAATTTGTACTTAGGGGTGTACATGGATACTGAATGGACTTGAAATCGATTAAAATTTATCCAATCGGATAGATTCTAAATAGACCCAAATTAAATTCGAATGGGTCTGAAACAAAAGTTAATGAACTGGTTAAAATCGGTAGGGGTGTTCAGTGTTCGATTCAAATCGAACCGAACCGAAAAACCGAATCAAATTTTTCGGTTCAGTTCGATTTCAGCCGTTGCAGGTTCGGTTCTTGACCCGAACCGAACCGAATTTTGGGTTTCGATTCGGATTCCGTTCCCGAAATTCGGGAACCGATCCGAACCAAAAACCGAATAATTAAAAAATAATATATATTTTTTAATTATTAACCCAGGTAATTAAATGGGTATTAGGAAATAATTTTTAATTTTTAATTTTTAATTTTTAATCAAATTAATTAAAATTTTGGTTTTCAGGTTGAAAATCGAACCGAACCGAATAATTTCGGTTCGGGTTAGATCGATTTAGGCATAATTCGGTTCGAGTTTGGGTTGGAATTCAAGTATGAAAAAAATTCCGATTTGGTTCGGTCTGGTTGAACCGAATGGACAACCCTAAAAATCGGTTCCGGTTCTTGATCCAGCACATCGAATACTCAGAATTAGAATCGGTACCCGAAATCGTACCATAGAACATATTCATTTACATGTTCCAAGGTACATATTCCAACATGATATCCTGTTAGAGTTTGTTCATTTACATGTTTCAGTGTACAGGTTCGAACATCATATCATGTTAGAACATGTACATTTATAGGTTCCAATGTATATGTTCTGACATGGTGCCCTGTTGAAATATGCTCTAGAACCTGTAAATGAATATGTTTCAACAGGATACTCGGAACCTGTATCTTGAAAATTAAATGAACATCTTCCAACTAGGTATCCATAATCAGAACCGAAACTTGTGATTTTGCGTAGGGTCTAGTTTCAGATTCCAACGTGGTAGTCCTATACAATATAGGATATGGGTATCATGAAAAATATAGGATACCCGAACTCGCTCACCCATAATTTGTACAATATAATTTATTTTGTATATTATTTTTCATTTTTATCCTTTTTTGTTGTGATTCTTTATTCTTATTCCTCTCGATTTTCTGTGAATTGTGATTTATTTCTAATACTAACCAGAAAATAAAATAAAATACTTTCTCTATTTTATTTTAAAATCTATTTCTATTTATTTTTATAATTTTACGTGTGTCAATTAAATATCTCCTTATGGTCCGTTTAATTGTCAGAATAGATAAGAGAAATGAAATATATATTTTTTCAAATTTCTACTCCTAGTCTTTTTCTATTACCTTATTCAATTATATTTTAAAAATAATTAATAATTTTTTTTACAAAAAGAAAGAACTATTATTAATTAGGTAATAGCAATAACAATGTTGAATTCTTTTCGGATTCAACCTTTGTTAACAGAGCTCAATAGGCAATTTTGTTTGCAAATCTATTTACAAAAGAGATAAAATAATGAGAGAATTTATCTAATATAGATCGAATATTAATACAAAATGCATGAATAGACCAAGGCAGCAAAGTTTTATTGATGATGTTGTTGACTACCAATTTGCAATTTGACTCGAGATTAATGCATTTGAAATTCAAAGAGATTGGCATAGTTAGAGCTAAATAAATAACATACGCTTCACAAAAAATAATGGAGTTAGTTTTAGTAAAATTTGAAGCAGCAAAATTACATTCACCAAGATGGTTGCGAAAGATAAACCCAGTGTCTTCTTCATCATTTAAAATGGAACCGTCGCGGTTAATTTTTATACAATGACTAGGTGGTGAGACCAAGAGAGAAGATTGGATGAGGAATACAATTTCTCTCGGATAATACTAGTGTCATATATTGATTAGTATATGCAAGAATTCAAGCCACATCATTACTAATAGTAGGCATCTCTTCACCATGCAAGATAGATTTTCGAAAAAACCAAATGAACCAATATGTATTAGCAACAATGGCTAAGAGTTCCTTGTCTTTGAATTGACAAGAATCCAGCAGTAATAAGCTACCAAAATACCAATAATTTCTACATGAAAAATCCAAATTGAGCTTAACAGCCAAAGCCAACCATAAATCCAAAATAATAAGACAATCAAAGAAAAGATGCTAAATAATTTCAACATGAGAACCACAAAAAACACAGTTATCAAAATTCAAAATTTTAAAATAAAATAAGCGAGATATAGTTAACAATTTACCATAAAAAAACTTCATATTATTTATCTATTCCCGATGGATAAGGAATAGTCATTCTTTGTCTCAAGAGCATGATTAGTCATTCGTTGTCTCGAGACAAGGAATAGCTATTTGTTATTTCTTATTTGTTCATAATGATATTTTTTAATTTTGGCAATTGTAATTCATCATAATTACACATCATAATTATAATTTTTACTCAAGCCCACTTCAGCATCTAAAATCCCAATAGAAATTCATCTCAAAATTTATCATATGTTAAATGGAATCCCCCACCACATGACAAACTTAAGATAAATTGTGACGCTTCCTTCTTAAACTTTGCAGGCGGCATTGGATTTGTAGTCAAATCGTCTGAGGGTCTATGTAAGTTTGTTGTTGGTTCTTGTTTGAATGGTGATTCGACTATCTTTTTGAAAGCCATGACAAGCAAACATTGTCTCATTTTTGTCTTCGAACATTCTCTCGCGCGTTTCCAAGTGGAGACTAACTCCAAGATTTTGGTGGATGCCCTGATTAAGAAGATCGACATCCCGTGAGAAATTAACTCAGTGGTCGCTGATATTTTTTTTCTCGCATCTCGTTGTAATTTTGCTAATTTTGTATTTTGTTATAGAGAGACTAACAAAATTATTCACTGGTCAGCAAGCCAGCAAATAGAGCTCGACATCATCATGATGTCTTGGTATGATCCTCTATTTGCTCTCCAGATTTGGAGGAGATTTTGTATGATGACATTTTCGATCCTAGCACTGGCAGGGTTTTAATCTAGTTCCAATTTTTTTGGTAAATAATAATAATAATAATTACACAATATATTATACAATACTCATTTGTGATATTTTAAAATTACACAATAGTTAAAAATTATATTTATTATATTTCAAACTAATATGTTGTTTCAAAAAAAAACTACACAAATTCATGTTATTTTGAATTATAATAAATTATAATAACGTTGTGAACTCCTTCGAACGCTTTCCAAGTTGTCATATTTCTTTAATAAAGTTGTAGTTGTCCATCAATTATCACTCAAAACCCTTGACCCATCTTATTATTTTAGAGATTTTGAGTGAATTTAATTGCTAAATCAAATGTTTACTAAAAGAAGTATCTGATTAATGGACCCATCTCAAATCGTTGAGTTTGAAAATACAAAACATGAAAACTTCTTTACAAGAGAGATTTGATATTTTAAATTAAAAGATAGATAACTCATTCAAAGGATGATGGCATCATATGTTACTCAAATGAAAATTTAATAAATAAAAAATATTTATATACATTTATTATCTTTATATTGCATTTGCCAAATAACGTTAACATCCAATGAGAATAATTATTATGATAATTTCTAAATGGTCAATTACATTTTAATTTTCAAAAAAAAGTTAACATATATTGACATTTTTATTTGTCATTTTACACATCCAAAATGTTAATAATTATTTTTATCATACATATTCATAATTTACCTAAGAGCAAAGCTATATTAGTAATCACTTCAATGGCAAATCTATTATTCTCTCAATAAACTAAACTATACATGCCAATGAGAAGAATACCAGTAAACAACACAGACAAGTTATATATAATAATTTTATTATATATTAGTATAGTAGATATTTTTTCTTTTTCTTTTTTAAATTTTGAAATAACATATTGCAGTAATCCATATTGAGATAGCTGCAGGATATAATATAAGCAACAATTCGGAAGCAATAATAATAGTAATAAAACAAAGGTTTATTTAGTAAATAGCCATCAGAGTCTTGGACTTCATTCATCACACCATTAACTTAAGCGAGCAGAGTAATGCAGAATTTCACTGGCCACCGCGAAGGCGAAGCACAAGGTGGAGAGTCGACTCCTTTTGGATGTTGTAATCTGCGAGGGTGCGTCCGTCTTCGAGCTGCTTCCCCGCAAAGATCAGCCTCTGCTGGTCTGGCGGAATACCCTCCTTGTCCTGGATCTTCGCCTTCACATTGTCGATCGTGTCCGAGCTCTCCACCTCGAGGGTGATCGTCTTACCCGTCAGGGTCTTCACGAAGATCTGCATACCACCGCGAAGGCGGAGGACGAGGTGGAGGGTGGACTCCTTCTGGATGTTGTAGTCGGCGAGGGTGCGGCCGTCCTCGAGCTGCTTGCCGGCGAAGATGAGACGCTGCTGGTCCGGAGGGATGCCCTCCTTGTCCTGGATTTTGGCCTTCACGTTGTCGATGGTGTCGGACGATTCCACCTCGAGGGTGATCGTCTTGCCGGTGAGGGTTTTGACGAAGATCTGCATGCCACCGCGGAGGCGGAGCACGAGGTGGAGAGTGGACTCCTTCTGGATGTTGTAGTCGGCGAGGGTGCGGCCGTCCTCGAGCTGTTTGCCGGCGAAGATGAGACGCTGCTGATCCGGGGGGATGCCCTCCTTGTCCTGGATCTTGGCCTTCACGTTGTCGATGGTGTCGGACGACTCGACCTCGAGGGTGATCGTCTTGCCGGTGAGGGTTTTGACGAAGATCTGCATGCCACCGCGGAGGCG
Source organism: Canna indica (assembly GCA_034359265.1). Classification (NCBI taxonomy): domain Eukaryota; kingdom Viridiplantae; phylum Streptophyta; class Magnoliopsida; order Zingiberales; family Cannaceae; genus Canna; species Canna indica. The sequence continues at coordinate 3,427,095 of CP136896.1, read as the reverse complement.
GAGCACGAGGTGGAGAGTGGACTCCTTCTGGATGTTGTAGTCGGCGAGGGTGCGGCCGTCCTCGAGCTGTTTGCCGGCAAAGATGAGACGCTGCTGATCCGGGGGGATGCCCTCCTTGTCCTGGATCTTGGCCTTCACGTTGTCGATGGTGTCGGACGACTCGACCTCGAGGGTGATCGTCTTGCCGGTGAGGGTCTTCACGAAGATTTGCATGCCACCACGGAGACGGAGGACGAGGTGGAGGGTGGACTCCTTTTGGATGTTGTAATCAGCAAGGGTGCGTCCGTCCTCGAGCTGCTTGCCGGCGAAGATGAGACGCTGCTGATCCGGGGGGATGCCCTCCTTGTCCTGGATCTTGGCCTTCACGTTGTCGATGGTGTCGGACGATTCTACCTCGAGGGTGATCGTCTTGCCGGTCAGGGTTTTGACGAAGATCTGCATGCCACCACGCAGGCGGAGGACGAGATGAAGGGTGGATTCCTTTTGGATGTTGTAATCAGCGAGGGTGCGGCCGTCCTCAAGCTGCTTGCCGGCGAAGATGAGGCGCTGCTGGTCCGGAGGGATGCCCTCCTTGTCCTGGATTTTGGCCTTCACATTGTCGATAGTGTCGGAAGATTCCACCTCGAGGGTGATGGTCTTGCCGGTGAGTGTCTTGACGAAGATCTGCATCTGCATCCGGAAACACACACATAAAAGCATCAGAAATAGGCGAAAGAAGGCATCCTTCAGACAAATTACCAAATATCAAAAACGAAATTCTTAACAAAAACATTTCTTCGATTGAACTTAAATCAACCAAACTATAGAATCTCGAATAAGATTCACAAAGAGGGCTTTTGATAGAAATTGAACAACCTCTAGAGTTGAAACAATTTTACTATAAGGGGATTCTGATCGGATGTCCAAAAAATTAAACCTTATAATCTAATTTACCATAAGAAGGCTTCTTCGATCGAAATCATACAAGCAAACTACCATAATTTAAAAAATAATTCACACCAAACGCCTTCTGATAGAAATCATCTAACCAAACAAATACGATCTCGATAATAATTGACAAATATAGGGGTTTTCACCACAATAATCCAAACATATAAAGGATCATCAAAACAAAAACTATATCATAGATCAAAACTAAAAGATATATCGCAAATCTCATAGATGACTGGGGAAGAAAAAAAAGGATAAATTTAGCAACACCTATATACGACGATGGCTAAAAAACATCACGATAGATCAAAATAACACAAAATAAAAGATGAAAGTAAGAAACAAACCTTGAGACTTTGGCGAACGCTGAGATTACTCTGAGGCGGAGAGGGATGATTGTGATATTGGGGAGCATTGCAATCGGGGCTGACTTATATATACTGGGAAGGGCGGTTCGATAGGTTGGGGATTAGGAGCGGTGGGCGGACTGCCACGGAAGAACAGCCAATGGATGCCGAACACGTGGAGATATGAGCTGGAGAAGACTTATTCCACACGCTACGTTAGGCACCTTCATAATTATTTGCCCGGGTCGGAAGTCACCAGGAAATATGTGTGAACTTGCAAGGAAGGGCAACCTTTACCTACTCAGCCTGTCAATCTGGAATCAGTCAAACCGGTTTAGACCAAGCCCATCGGATCGAGCCACGTGTTCTAGCTCGGTCAGGTTCAAAGCCCGCCCAATCGCAGGCAAGTCAAAAGGTACCAGGCTACTCATGGGGCCCGATAGGCCCTACAAACCCAATAACCCGAGTTTGGGCCTCGCCCAAACTGACCTATGACAGCCCAATTGAGCACAGAAACGATACCGTTATGAAAAAAAGACTAGACAACCCATCGAGGAAAAATGACTAAAATATGTTTTTACATTACGTAAAAGGTAGACCGGAGCGGCAACAATTCGATTAATCGCATGTTTGATGGACAATTCAAACCAAAATTGCTTGTAAATAATATTATCCGAAACTGAAATCAATTCATTGTCGGATATCCAGCACATGAGTGATAATTAAAATCGATTAATCGAATCGTAAAATTTAATTTCAAATAGTGAATTTGCAGTTCGATTATCGGGTTTCAATTATTGGTTCGCAGATAACCGATAATCGAAACCAATTATGATTTCGGTTTTGATTATCGAAATCAGTTATAATTAATTATTATATATAATTAATAATTAGATAACTATTTTTTAAAATAGTTATCCGCTATCCGCTAAATAATCGGTTTTGGTTATCCGCTAAATAATCGGTAATAAATCGATTTCGGTTTCGGTTTCGGAAATTATTTTTTAAAATCGAACGATTCCGGTTTCGATTAACAGGTTTATAAACAGTTTCAATTTCGGTTAATCATAAAAAAATACGGTTAATCGAATCGTTACCATCCCTAATCTAATGGTTAACCGAACCAAACTAATTGGTTCGACTAGATACGGTTATTTGTTTGATCACCAAATAATTAATTACTAAATTGATAATGGATACTTGGGACTTCATATATAATGTTCTTGGGACTGCATATTTAGTAGAAGAAATACTTTTTACATCTTCGATTAAGTTAACTATGGTTTTTTACATGCCAACTGTGCTATTCATAGTTGGTGACAACATCTTGGATGTTTCCTAGAGATTTAAGATTTGAATTCTAGTATATACTATTTGTGATAACTACTACTTTTCGACGCCTTGGCAAGCGTCTATATATTTTGATATTTTCAGTTAAGAAAACATCGAAATATTAGGCTAATTTGGCGTCGAAATTTTCCTGTTTTGTTGTAATGTTAATGAAATAAGGACATCAGGTTTCTGCCAAGCTAATTTGATTTCTTAGTTAGGTCCAATCTTCTTTGATATTCTTTTACATGAAATTAGATAGTCCAACCAGAAATTATTTTTGGAATAAATATTAGCTTTTTGTTTTTAAAATGAAATTAATTGTTTCATCAAGGGCAACTCAATGGTGGAATATACCTGGTGTTAATTCAAAATTTTAAGTTAGATTTGATGCAAATAAAAATTGAATTAGATTTGTTAATCTTACCATAGTTTGAGTTAGATTTAAAGAAGCAGAACCAAACCAACACAAGAATTCAAGATGCAAGGTCATGGTTGCTTGAATCTTCTTCCATTCCCCTTCTCTGAAAGTTCATATCCATATTGCTTAGCATTTCTCTCATGGTTTAAGATTAAAATAGATAGTCAACTCATGAGTAGCACAGTTGATGACAACATCTTGAATATTTTTTAGAGATCTGGTAGGGATGTACATCGATCGGTTCGATTAATTTACCGAACCAATTGACTACAATTCTTGTTAACCGTTTACCGAACCGAAATTTTTGATTAACCGATCGAATTAATCAAAAAAATCCGGTTCGGTTCGGTTAACCAACCGAAATTACTGAACAAAATTAAATAAATATATAACACCTTAACCACTGTACCGGTGATTATTATTTGTTAATATCTTTTATTTAACAAAGATAGAAAGTCATAATAGATGATCATACTAAGGTTCAAATCCTAGATTTCTAGGCAACATACAATATGTTGCCACCAACTATGCTACCCCCAGTTGGCTTATTTGTTAATATCTCTTGCTAAGTTTATTATAATTATAACTATAAATTAAAACAATAAATTACTAGCATTACTGAGATTCAAATCTTGACACTTTAAATAGTAGCAAATGAACTTAATTAACTAGCGTGGCAGATAACTCTATACAATATTTTTTTATATTTTTTTAATACTTAATATAGGATTCGGTTAATTCGATAAATTAACCGACCGTTGGTTAATTTACCGAATCAAATCGAAAACCGAAATCCTAAATTTTTTTAACCGAAAATTGAACCAAAATTAATCCGGTAAATTCGGTTTGGTTAAATCAATTTCGATTCGGTCGATTTCGGTTCAATTTCAGTGAATCAGAAAATCTTGCTCACCCATAAGAGATGGGGTTCAAACATCAGTATACACTATCTTTGCTAAAAAAAAAAGTTAAAATCAATCATAGCTCGGTTGGAATTGAATAGAGTTAATTACATAAATGATCCCTAAACTCTCAGAATATTTTAATTAGGTCCCTAAACTAGTTTATAATTTCATATTCAATCTTTTCATTTCATCCTAAATTGGTTCAACTATCAAACTTTCTTCACAAAATGCTAATACAGACATCATATTAAGCCCAATCGATCAAACATAGAAAAATATGCGGAAGTAATATAATAATAAATAATATTAAAGTTATTATTTTTATTTTTTTCAACTCTCTTTCTTTTTTTCTTCTCTCTTAGGTTACATGGTTGACCTCCTCTAGATTACAAGTATTAAAATTACTATTAATTTGTGACAATTTCAGGATATGAATACCATCCTTCTTCTAATTGGTACTCAAAATTTGTCATCATATATAATAAGTTTTATAATATATTAACTATATAAGTTTTTTTATGGATGAAATTGCAAGGGGTGATCCTTTTGGGATAAGGATTTTAAAAATGGACCCCCCTCATATAAGTTTTTTTAAAATGATTATATATTTTTTATTTTGGACGAAAATACCATTGGAACCAATTTTTAAAATCTTAAAATTTTAATTAAAGGCAAAAGACGTTAATTTTGTTCGAAAATAAGAAAATTGCATTCCAAAAATTTCGAAGTTGTCATTATGAATTCGCATTGATCTCTTCAACCTGTATTCTAATTTTGAAACCGCTTTCTCCTCAACGTGTCCAAGAATTATTGGATTTTATCGCTCGTGGCTAAACCAATATATATTGTTGGATTTTAGCTTGTTGACATCTTTTGCCATTTTTTTAAAGTTTGTGTCATTGTTTCGTGAAGCGATACTTGAGAACCACCGTGAGGGAATCATTCAATCATTTAGCTTTAGTTTAAGTTCTATATCTCAGAATGAGATTGAATTATACTTGTGAGATGTTGGAACGTTAGATCTGGGCGGGATGTTATGGACGAGATGATGTTCTGGACGCAAATGCTTGTTGTGAGAGTGGGTTGTATGTTATAAAATGAATTAGATGTTGTGGAAATGATGTTGTGAGAGTGGACGAAATGTTATAACCACAGACGAAATATCGTGAGAGAGAACGAAATATTATAATCACGAACGAGATGTTGTGAGAGTGAGTGAGTTTGTTATGAGAATGGACGTGAGATATTATAACCACGGAATATTATAATCACTGACCGAATGTTGTGAAAATGGACGGTATGTTATAACCATTGACGGAATGTTGTAAAAGTGGATGAGATGTTGACTTAGTTATTTGACATATAGCGACAATGTTGTTCAAGAAATAATTCAATCATTCTTTTTGTTAAGTTTATATTAGACGTTATTTTTCATTTTTTTAAAAAATTATCCAAATAAATCATATATGAAATCAAATCGTCCCTTTTTGTATTTAGAATGTTTGTTTAGAATCAGGCGAGTCAATGTTCTTTCAGATGTTAAAATAGAAATTCAAGATACTAAATTAGATTTTTCTTGATACGGTGGGAAAAAAAATCTTGCCAAGCATGAGGAGGTAAAGAAAAGGAATCGTACAAGGAATCCAACGAGCAAGGTCAACGTCAGCAGAGTCAACCGTCAAGCGTCACAGTATCTCTCATGGATCAGCCAACACAACTTCTGCTCACCCATGAACACACACAGAGAGAGAGAGAGAGAGAGAGAGAGAACCCAATTATTGGAGTTGTGCAGGTGAGCCTGAGGAACCCGAATCGACAAGCTCTGCCGTGGGGACAATTGCTATGAATCATGGCGTATCTCCCTCTCCTTCCCTCCTCATTGGATACTTCGATTCCCTCTCACTGTCAAGTGTCAATGTCCTCCACTCCTCCCGAGTGTTTGTGTTTTCTTCTTCTGTCAGCTCAAATGGTTGGTGGATCTCCGTAGATGCACGCAATATTCCATATCTGCTACAAGGCTCTCTGATAGAATCATTCTTCTTTGTCTCTGTGTGCGTCTCTTTCCCTCTCTCTCTCTCGGAGGCTGATGGGGAACTTGTTGGGGTGCTCGGCCTCCGGGGAGCGGCTGGTGTCGGCGGCGAGGGACGGTGACATAGTGGAAGCGCAGAAGCTGATGAAGTTGAATCCGGCCCTCGCCAGATACTCCACCTTCGCCGGTCTCAGTTCGCCGCTGCATGTCGCCGCCGCCAGAGGCCACGTTGAGGTCCTCCTCCTCCTCCTCTCTATCCTCAGAACAATATATAATTCATAATTGTTATTGTCGACCAAGTTTTCAACAGTATTTGCTCGTGTAATTTGGCAATAGATTTGTTGGATTACTGCATAGGAATTCCAAATTCTTTTGTTCAATCACTCTCTTTGTCTTTGTCAATGAAATTGGATCTAATTTGTGAAGATTATAATTGGAAGTGTCAAAATAATGGAGTCTTGTAATAAACTACCTAATTATGAACAAGTAGATCATTTTTCCACAAAATATTTTCTTACAATGATGAAGATGATGACAATCTCAAGTATTTGAGGCTTAGCTGCATGCATGGATCTTTTCAGGAGAGCAGGCTAAATTTCCAGTTACACCAAAATCCTTTAAATCACACTTTATCATTTCAAGTAAAATTCTCTTTGATTTTCCTCTACTTCACTGATTTTGTTATGAGTCCTTCCTCTAAAGTAGGAAAAGGATGTATCTTTTCTTTACATGATTACGAACAGAGGATTCTATTGGGAATACTAGACCTTTTTCTGAAGCAAGCAGAGTTTCTTCTTCTCTCATTAGACAATGCATATAAAGACTCAAATTTCTTGTCAGATCCTTACGATGTTGCTGGAGAATGGGGCAGATGTGAACTTAAGGAACATTTGCGGCCAAGTAAGCAACTTTAATCATTTTATCATTTACTTAAAGACTAGTTTTATTCACATATCATACTTACTATTCTCAATTCTCTCTTTTTAACCACAAGACACCTCTGATGGAAGCATGCTGCACTGGGAAATGGGAGGCAGTGCAGACTCTACTACTATTCAGATGTAATGTATGTGTATAATATATATGTAAGCATTCATATTTCAGTTAAATGACAGCTTAATTTGGTGAATTATGAACTGTTTTATGAACTTGAAACCTGATTTGGTTAAAAAGGTCTCAAAGATAGAGCACCTGAGTGGAAGAACAGCCCTTCACTTTGCAGCCGCTGGTGGTCACATTCGATGCATAAGGTTGCTGGCTGCAGATCTTTTGCCTGATTCTTCCAAGGATGAAGAAAAGGAAAACACTTCGCAGTACTACGATCCATTGTAAGTTCTTTAAGCAAAGAAAGTAGTCTTTGACAAGATTCCAAATTCTGATAGAAAGATCTCTCATTGTGTGCTACAGTGCACTAACAGGGTTCATCAACAAGGCTGCTAATGGTGGAATAACTCCCCTTCATTTAGCAGCACTGAACGGGCACTCGGATTGCGTGCATCTGCTACTTGATCTACATGCCGATGCCGCGGCCATGACACTCTCTTATGCTTCATCTACAATGGCAATAGGTATGTTTGCTTTCTCTTCTTTGTAGGTGAAGCAGTGTTGTCAGTGATTGAATTGCAATCGGTTGTGGGGATAATTTGACAGGAGCAGGAAGCACTCCTTTGCATTATGCAGCATGTGGTGGAAACCTCAAGTGTTGCCAGGCAATGCAACTTCTACTGAATACTGCTTTAACATAAACTGTTGAGTATGATTCATTCATTTAGACAAGTCAAGCTAAGTTTCTTACCTTTGGGTTTTTTTAGGTTTTTCTTGCAAGAGGAGCAAGCAGGTCAATAGTGAATTGCAATGGGTAAGACCACATTTGTAGCAAGAAATTCTGGAAATATTTATTTCTAGTAAAAGAATATATAGTGAGAAGAAATGAAAATGATTTCGGTTTTCAAATCTTTACTATTTTGAAAATGTGTTCAGTATATAAAAATTAGAACATCCTAACAAGTACAATAATGCCACAGCCCTTTGAAGTTTTTGAAAACTAGAAATGAAAACTTGAAAACATCTAAAATCTATTTTTCACTTTCTTCCCCCATAAACATTTAGAAATTTGTCATTACCTTTTTGTTTTCTTTATTTTCATTTTCTGAAAATAGGATGGAATGCTGGTTCCATTGTTTCCATCAAAAATGGAAATTTAAAACTGAAAACTCTTCTCAAATTAGATAGAGCAAAGCCTTCCTAATTTTCTTTCTCTGATATCAGCTTGAGAAAAGTGATTCTTTTTATAATACTTTTTTTGTCTTGTTATATAATTTTCAGGTGGCTTCCAGTTGATGTTGCAAGGATATGGGGTTCTCATTGGCTTATTCCCTTGCTAACACCCCACTCAAGCCAATTAGTGCCTGCCATTCCTACATCAAATTACTTACCCTTGCCTCTGATGAGCATTCTCCAAATAGCAAGGTACATTATCTTAACAAATCACCAACAAGTCATAACTCTTATTAATGCATACCCATCACCAGATTCATTTATAACCATGCAGAGTGTATGGAATGCATTCTTCAGTTGCCCCTTCTGATGACAGTGATCTATGTGCTGTTTGCCTAGAGAGAACATGCACTGTAGCTGCTGAAGGCAAGTATTATGTCACCCTTAGTTTATGTCAAACAGTGGATTTCAATGTACATCTATAGATGTAGTTAGAAGAAGAAGGGTCAGGTTATTGATGATTTGGAGTTGGTCTATTTGGTTTGAGAGAAATTCCAGGGTGTTCCGAGGCGATACTTCTTCAGCTTCTCCTTTATCTAGGGCTCTATCTGCCGCTACCTTCTACTCTTCCTCTTTGGGTTGAGACTATTCTTTGTGGCTCTTGTGTATCTTTTGTAGTTTTGTTTCAGTTATTTTCTTTGTTTTGTTTCTAGTTTTTTATCTTCTTGCTTTTTTTCTTTCCCTCCTACTTACCTGTAATTGCTTCATAGCTCTTGAATATATTACAGGTTTCTATTGCTAAAAAAAATGATCAATTGGAGGAAGTAGGCTAAATAAAGACTTGAGAAAATGTTGATTGACGCAATACAAATCGATTTGAATGCCCTTGGTATAACTAGACATTTGACTTTAGGTGGAGCTCAATGATGGTATAAAATCCATGTAGCCGATCCCAGATAGTTGGAACTTTACAACTTGTTATTATATCGGTTAATTGACATTAAATGGAAGAACAACTTCTTAGTAATCTAATATGCTTTCCTGTGTCTTAGGTTGTGGCCATGAACTCTGCACAAGGTGTGCACTGTGTCTATGCTCAACAAGCAGCATCAAGGCTGAGATGTCCTCACCACCTGGTTCAATTCCATGTCCTCTTTGCAGAAATGGAATTGTGTCATTTGCAATATTACCTTCTTCTCCAGTAAATGAAATCAATCCATTTGCCACTGCATATGGATCTGAATTATGCAAGAACCAATTTGCAGAGGCTCCTCCAGGAGTCACCGACTCGAACTATTGGCATCCGCGAATGGCAGATGCAATTTCTTCGGCTACATGTCACAACCATTGATGCTACTGAAAGTAAATTTTCTCATGATTTCAAACAGCATTTGTCTGTAAAAAGTCCAAAAGGATGAAGTAGTTTGTGGTGCCTCATTAGAGTCTGATATGCTAAAGCTGCTAGGAATTGCTTAGGTGTGCAAGGTTAAAGATGTGTTTGATGTCTCACAGATTTATTCCAACGTCAGGTGGCTAAGAATATTAGTTCTAGTTGTGAAAAGATTTAGATTAGTGCATTCTTTTAATGGACTATAGAAGAAAGTTTGTTTGTAAATGCATATTGTAAAGGTGTCTGGTTTTAATTATTATTTTCATTCAATATGGTTGTTCATTTACATGCATTACACTGTACATTGTAATTATTATTTTCGATCAGATATTTATGGTGCATTGGCATTGAACAAATAGCTATGATTCATATTCATAAATTCTGTTAAGCCAGCATGCCATCTTCTGCTGGAGGTGGCAACGGTGCTGTGCCTGGCACGGCCCAAATTCGCTGGGGGTAAGCCTAGCCCGAGCCCGCGCCATTCGGGCTTGGACCGGTCCGAATAATTAAATATTTAAATTTAAATTTAAAATTTTTAAAGGTTTTTTTTAATCGGTCCGGCCCGAGCCAGACCTAGGTCTGGCGCGCGCCAGGCCTGTGACTAGGCCTGGCCCGCACCAGGCCTAGGTTGGCGCGCATCGACCTACTGCCAGCACAGTAGCGCGGGCCGTGCTGACTGCGGGCCATGCTTCGGGCCGGGTCAGGCCCGGCCCATTGCCACCTCTACTTCTGCTACACCAGACTGTTAAGCAAGCAGCCACAACAAATGATTATGAATATGAAGAAACAAATTAAACAGCGATAAGGTGCCAATGAAAAACCAAAAGGAAGAAATGCATATTTGGTCCTATAAGTTTTTAATTTTTTGGACTTTAGTCCTATAAAATTCATTTTGGTATTTTCGGTCCTATAAGTTTGCTCCGTAGTACATATTTGGTCATATCCGTAACGGTTTGTTTTAACTATCCGTCAATGTGGACTAACGCCATTCATACACGTTGACAGATTTGGTCCTATAAGTTTCATTTCGAAATTTTTAGTTCTATATGTTTGTCCCATAGCACACATTTAGTCCTATATATTTGCCCCGTAGCACAAATTTGATCCAATATATTTGCCCGATAGCACAAATTTGATCATATCTGTGATGATCTGTTAACTCTTCGTCCATGAAACAATAAACGACGTTATGCCTATGTTGATGAAGTTAACGGACCGTCATGAATATGACCAAATCTATGTTACGAAACAAACTTATATATGTTACGGAGTTAACATACCAACTTGTCTATATGTCGATCCGTCATATAAATTTGATCCTATCCACGACGGTTTGTTAACTCCGTCACGTTTATTTTTTCGTGGACGGAGAGTTAATGAATCATCACGAATGAGACCAAATGCGTGCTACGAGGCAAATATATAAGACCAAATTTGTGTTACGCGGCAAACATATAGAATTGAAATTTTCAAAATAAAACTTATAGGACCAAATCTGTAAACGTGTATGAACGGTGTTAGTCCACATTGACGAATAGTTAACGGACCGTCACAGGTAGGATCAAATCTATGCTACGGAGCAAACTTATAAGACTGAAAATACAAAAATAAAACTTATAGGATCAAAATCTAAAAAATTAAAAACTTATAGAACCAAACCTACACTTTCCCAAAACCAAAATGTAACAGAAGCAACACAAAGCAAGAATATTATCATAGAATGTATTCACTTTGTTTTCCAATAAAACACAAACTTTTATCGGCAGCAAAACAAAATTACAATAATTAAGAAGACAAGCGTCAAAACCAATCCAGTTACATTCTCTTATTTATTTCAAACCCACTTGCATCATCAATTTTTTATATTCCACATCCATTTCCCTAGATGGTTATTCTACTTTTACATCTTTTCCATCAAAGCTTCGCAAGCAATCCACTCTGTATCAGTTTCGGTGATCCTCCATCCTTGTCCATCTCACTAGTACTTGGTGGCACGTCCACTGCTGGGGAGCAGTTAAAGAAGCCATGCGGCTGCAAAGTTCAGTGGCAAAAATAGCTAAGTCATCAATATGGCATACAGAAGACTCTGGTCTTTGTCAAAAGTGTTAAATCCTCATAAAGCCCTCTTATAACAATAAGGTGGAATGCAATTCGTCTTCAATATAAAGATAATTCAGAGGCTATGGCAAGGAATATAACTAGAATCATTGTAATCAATAACTGTACTATGAAGATTAAGATTATTAAGAGGCTGTCAATGACAACTTAACAATTAATCTGAACCCATCCCGTTTTCCATAGCTCTGAAATATAAGCCTGTTCAGAAAAACGGAAACAGTATTGTAAGGCTCATCTGGTTTCTTCTGAGGCTATCAAATTGTCTGAAGTGATAGAAGTGGCCAAAGCCCGGAATTTTTTTTTAAGAAAGAATCCTGTATGCCATTCAAGAGAAACGAAAGGGTACAAGTGCAATAGGGAGAGGGATAAAAAGTAAGAAAATACAAACAATCCTAACAAAGTTCGAAATAATTTGCAGCCGACACGGCTAGAATTTGTGAATTAGAAGACGTTTGGTTCTAATTCATTCTAACCCTTTTTTTAAGTATTGACACTGCAAAGCAGATGTTTTTTGAAATTTCCTAACAGTAAAGTATCATATTTAAAATCTCATACAATCATGGTGTCTAGCAAACAAAAATAGAACACAAATAAAATGCATACACACCCAACATAATAAGGCTGTAACTGGAACCCCTCCTAGTCCTAATGATGAACAAGATCTGTGTTCACCAGAAAAAAAACGTAATCCTAAACTTGCTCAGTAATTTATTTCGATTAAGGTAATTAGGTATAAAAATTCATGGTCATAAAATTCAAGGACTGACTATCAGCTCATGGAAACAGTTCTAATCCATGAACTAAAAGAAATTACAACATGAAAGATGCATTACCATGAGCATAAAGCCTATTCTTTCGACGGGCATAACAGGCCAATCTTCCAACCTGGGAATGTGGGTGATTCCAAACACATACCTGCAATTCAAGCCAATTAGTTAGCGAAATAACGAACTTAATAAAGAATCAAGCACAAATAAAAGATGCTCGCTCGAAGGTTACTATTTAAAATTAAATAATTAAACAACAAAACTAGCTTCAAACCTTAGGACACAGATAGCTGATATATGGAGAAAGAAAATGTATAAATATTACGTAGGAAACTAACCATAGAACAACATTAGTTTCTTCAAGCGACCTATTTTTCTTAACCCATGTTGCCAATCCCTCATTTATTCGTGGATTTTGATTAGGGAACTCTCCTCCAGGATGCATCTCATTGTGACTGTAAGGTGTAACCCACAGATTATGCTTTAAAAATGCAGCTCTTCTCAAGAACTTTGCTTCAGGACCAGCTAACGGGAGGCAATTCAAGCCAGGCACAAGCTTGTAGCCTGTAGGTTGACCAGTTCGATTTACTGTTCTTGTGTTTCTCACCTGAAAATCATAATTGATTGTCAGTGGTTGTTTTACACAAAAAGAAACAAATTATCCATCAACTTAATGCTTGAAATGGTGGTCAAAGCAATAGAATAAAAATGCAATATTCAGTAAGCCATTAGATGTAAGAAAATGGATGATGATTCTTACGCTAAAATACCCCTCTTGTCTTTTGCTCTAGAGAAGAATTAGAAGTTTTCATTGGTCAAGGTGAATTTGATAATCATGTTGCATACCAATCAAAGCAAATTTGATAGTTCAAGTGCTCAGGCTTTAGTTAGCTTTTATCAATTATGATAATCTCAGTTTTTATTGACAAATAGTCACAAGACAATACCTGACATACAGAAGCATCTTAAAAGACATAATCTCCTTAAAAACTGGAAAGTAGGTACTAAACCTCCTAGGATCATGTATTCCAAGATAGCAAGACATCATTGTTCATGCAGATTACTGACAGGCTTAAGAAATCAGTTGTTTTCCAAAGACATGCAAAAAGACTAACTTGATTGAACAACAAGAATTAACTAATACAAAAAGATGCTAGGATGATGGGAAGAGTAAGGAAAGATAAAACTACACTTGAAGGATGAAATAGTGCTAGCATGATAATAGCACCTAGTAGGACTAAACAAGGGCAATTAAAAAATCTTCCAAATCCCCACAATTCGTGAAAAAATTTCCATAAAAAATAAGACTCATAATTGTTATGGCTAGATGTTCGCCCACATCCGTACTAGGTAACAGAGTTTTAACAAAGTTAGGATTTTGTTCATATGTAAATTCACACACACACACATTATATATATATATATATATATATATGCAATTGAGCAATTCCACATAAATGAATATATGGGAAGCTTGCAAGAAAATAATATGGCCCTCACAATCCAGTGGCGTGCAGTTAAAGGATCACAATCACGCATGGCCTCCAGTTCTGATTTGAGCAGCTTTTCCTCAGCATAGAAGGCATTGTTATGAACATTATCTTTGCCGGGCTCTTCAACTTTGACATTTACCTCAATCACCTATAATGAAAAGAAGATAGCATCATCAAAAGAACAAATACTTCTTTGCAACCAGAGCAATTAGAAAAATAGTCGCAATACGTAAGATGTGCATGGTTAATACATGTTGAATAATAACAAAAAGATAGAATGACACAATGGATGAGAATGTATTTTCAATGGCTTCAATATCTTAACATGTGAAACAATGAAACTATGCATAAAACGTATAACAGGCGAGCATAGCCTTTAAAACAAGACAAAAATGGTTACACCACTGTGAAGATGTATAAATTAAATAAAGGTTAACCACTTTTCCAAGACAAACCTAAATTCCAAAACAACTTGTGAATCTGGTACAAAATGGAATTCTTCTCTACTGAAATAGTCAAACTTACTCCTGTTGGAATAGCATCATTATACCTGCACATGGTATATGAGCATAAAAGAGTTGTGGTGGAATATAATACAAATAAATCCACTGATCATGATTGCCATTATCCAAAGACATTTGTGGATCTTGTAGAAGTTCAAAATAGAATTACGTAAATAACTCACTAAAATAGCTTACTTGAGTGCCTAAGGTAATTTTTAAAAGATATATACATTGGTCTGAGCCGGGCCTACCCTCCACCTCTTTTCTTTTCCTTGAGATAACAATGTACAGTACTTTTTTGAGTACTTTAAAGACTAAGGAATTTCTAAACTTGTAATATTGAACAATCAAAGGAATCTTAATGTATCCACGTCAAGTGGGAAAAAGCAACATGGCCTTTGTTCTGCCTTAACATGACCTTTATTCTTTAACAAGAATCTCAGACATGATTAGATATTTAACCAGCATGCAGACAGATGACTTGGTTTTGTGCTATAAAGCAAATATTTCAAGACCCTACAAAAAGTTGGCACCACAAAGTTTCAATTTTAGATAACAAGGGATAATAAAATTCATAATTACTTCTAAATAATATAAGTCCATAATGCATATAACAGATGTTCAAGAAGACACTAGCAATACCTGATTGAAGGCTTCAGTAGGTTTACAATCAACAGCCATGTCCATGCGAGCAACAAAAAAATGTTGATGAACTGGAGCATACAAGCCTGGAGCAATGGTTGTACCATATTTCCTGGATTCACCGGGTTGTAAAGCTCCCAAGCTGAGAATTCCAGTCAATTTCACTTCTGCTTCAATTTTACCATCCTACATTGAAGTCACAAGTGCTGAGTTTCAAAAAGATGAATTTAGTGACAAGAAAACAGCTTACATATCAAGAGATTTATGGACCCCAAAATATCCAAAAACCTATGTATAATGGCAAAGCAGCCTGTATGTGGAATAGCATTGTACCTGTGGTATTTGGTAATGTTATGAGTATTAAAGCGTACCCCATTCAATAGTGCTCCAATTTAACTAATAATATCACCATGATGAGAACATTTATGATCTACCCAAAGTAACATTAACCTTACTTTTCTGGATTTCGTCATAACATTGATGGATACACATACACGGTAGAGATAAAGTTGAAAAGCTAAAGTAGGAAATTCCTCGATATAACACCGATGACTATCAAGGAAGATGATAAGGCTAAAAAGACCTTGTTGCTAGATAGCTACAATATGCATAACTAAGTGGAAGCACAGTGTAAGAAATATTAGTTGTATAGGCATTATAAGGAATACAAATAGTCAAATACCACATACAGTATAAAATGCATATATCAAATAAAGTGTCGTTGCAGTCTTAAACAATAATTAAACTGTTAAAGAGAAAAAAGTCCAATTAAAATGGAAGAAAAAAAAAATACCAAAAAATAATTATACAAATCAAAATTGTTTTCCCTAGTTACCTGATAGAAGTGCCAGAAAAAGGCATATTCATAATTAGCAACAGTACATATAAAGGACACAGTAAGCCTTCTTGATCGCCTGACTTCCGCTAAGC
Source organism: Canna indica (assembly GCA_034359265.1). Classification (NCBI taxonomy): domain Eukaryota; kingdom Viridiplantae; phylum Streptophyta; class Magnoliopsida; order Zingiberales; family Cannaceae; genus Canna; species Canna indica. The sequence continues at coordinate 3,411,074 of CP136896.1, read as the reverse complement.
CTGTTCTCCAGTCTTGATGTTTCCATAAGATTCCATGATCCTCCTCATGCAAGCAGACAACATTTTCAACTGTCTCCACCCCACCAGTATAGTTCGTAAAATGAGCATCAAAATATTTGATGTAGCCCAAGCAGTCACAACCCTGGAACATCCACATTCATAGGATAATTAATAGAAAAGATAAGCAACAAAGATATGGCGAATTCAATAAATTAGTAAGAATAGTAATCATTACCCTTTTAAGAGAGTGGGCATTTTTCCCAAGGCCATCTTCGCCAGCATCAAATGCATTCTTGCGATAATGTGGTTCATTTGGATCTCCATAAGGAACTACCATCTCAACAAAGCTCAATCTATGTGCCACAGGTCGCCGACCACGACTACCATCAATGTACGCCAGAGAGTGTATAACTAAGCCCTCCCTTGTGGTGAAACCAATTCGGAAGCTCCACTGAACAGTAGAAATGCAGAAAATTGAATTTAGAACACCTCACAAAGACATAAGAATAAGATATCAAAGAGCAAAATTGCTGGATATTACCTTTTGCCATTCCACAAAATAACCATTTATACGAAAACTTGGGCCCTCGGGCTGAAGAATTTGCAGAGGCTTCACATCACTTCTGTCAACACCTCCACGAGTTTCTCCAGGTGTATAATTCCTCAATGGATCTGCTGGAGGTAGAGGAACCAATTTTCTATCTTCAAACTCAATTATCACGTTGTTTTGTATATCAACAAGAATATAGATGCCTTCTACAGGACGTGCATAACCATTCTCCATCGGGCAGTCACTCTCAGTTCGGCAAAAAATTAGAGGTTTTGCAAGTCTGCGGCTGGGAGCATCAGCTTCACTATGGTAACCAGCACACCTGGAGATCACGAAAGACATAAAGAACTTACAGCAATTAAGAATAGAATTATTTTATTGGTTCAAATGCTTAGCAAAGAAATGCAACAAATTCAACTTACCAAGCGTCTACCATTACAAGATCCATATCATCTACTCCTCTCCTTCTCATTGCCTCTATGAAAGGAGGATAACTTTTAACAACAGCTTCGCACTCTGCATATTCTTCAGCATCCTGCAGTAAAAAGATATGAGCAATGACTTTCCATCCATAATGTGCTCTCATAGTAACAGAATCATTAACAGAACTTGGGTTGATAAATGTACCAGATAAGGCGAGCAGCATAAAGCAGTGATAGTATCTAACATCTTAAGAAATGAGAGAGACAAAGGAGGGTATGATGTTATATCAATGCATACATTGTTGTGTGCTTGTTTTAGAGGGATGAAGGACATGAAGGATAGGAAGGAGAAGAAAATTTTCCTATCTAGTTCTGGATGTGCGTTTGTAGCCATAAAGTACACCAGAATCACATATAATATAAAGCTCAACATCATGTGTGGTGCAATATTAGTAAGTTTAGTGCATCATGCATGTTCTACTCCTGAATGGAGACAAATTTAGAGACGACCCTAAAGATGAATGAATTAGTAGAGGAACATGAAGATTTTTCAGTTAACTACTTCCTAATATGTATTGTGTAGCTATGAACTACTCCAGAAGTACATACCATAGGAGGCTGAACATCAGGAACAACTTCAGAGAATATGACTTTCCCCCTGTGATGCCCACCCCGTGTTGCGGCATGAACTTCAGACAGTTCAACAACCCAGATGCTGGTCTCATTTGACTTTTTGTTGTAGACAACAAGCCTGGCCCTCCTAGGAGGAAGTTTACTCGGGATAACAGCACCACCTTTCGTTCTGGGAAGTAGTGATGGTTGAAAAGGAGGAAAAAAGTAGGCATCAGCTAGTGCAACAATACTTTTCTCCGGCTCCAACAAAACAACTTCAACAAACCGCATACTATCTCTGACCTGAAAAGGAAGAGAGTATTCCTTTCTATCAAAGCAAAGCACATAGTTATTATACAATTAATGTGACAATCTAGACTATTCAGTATCCAACCTCTGGCGTTGCACCAGCAGCCCTAACAGTTGCTACTGCAACAGAGATTTCAGCAGCAGATAATGGATCAAGCGGATGACTTGACTGAGCCCTCGTCATCATAGGGATCCCTAGAATTAACCATCAAACATTAGAATCAATCACTAAGATAAATCTGTATGGCCTATTTGTAAGCTGAGCAGACTAACAAAGCACTAGGAACAAACAAGAATTAAAGATAAACTGGATTGAACTACCAAAACAAGCAATATTGATGTTTGACAAATAGACTCTTAAACATAGGCAAGGTCCAAGTACTGGGCAATTCTTAATGAATTAACAATGAAACACTAATTTATCTCAAGACAAGCTAAAGTGAAAAAGAAGTATAGCGTGAGTTGCACAGTTCTACATTGTACTAAATACTAATTAATCTCAGTTTCAGCATGAAATCATAACAACCTTTTGTTTTTAAAAGTAATGAGACCTTGAAAGTGCAGAGATCTAAAATGTCCCTACAGAGTAATAAGGATGCCCTTCCTGTGGGAGTGGCGGAAAAATAACACTAGAATGGTAGAAGCGCAACACTAGCATTTGAGCAGCCTCAAACTAAAGTCTGCTGTTAAAGGAAATATAGGAAGTACATAATCACCAACTATTAGGGCGATAAATACATGATTTGGAAGTATACTGACATGGCCTTCAATTAGGATGTATACATCAAACATGACAATATCAACAGAAAGAAATATGGAAGGAAACAGTAGTGATCCGTCAGATATATGACTTCTGAAAAATAAGCCAAATCTACTCTGATGCTCTGCAAGAGAATTTAGGAGAGGAAGTGTAACATTTTGACTTCAAAGAATATTCAAATAGAAGATATCTTTCTTCTGCTTTCTATAGAAAGAATGAACACTATAAAGCAAAGTTCATTATCTAAAATGTCAAATGTTTCCTCAACACCAAGAGGAAACAGGAGATGGATCCTGATAAGATTTTTACCTCATAGTAAGAATGAGATTTGAACTGAGCACATATACCAAGTCAAAAATATGAAAGGATATCATCCGCCGAGGCATTCTCTGAGGGCAGAATTCTTCAGAGTTGGAGGGCTTCATCTCCAACTGCTCTGAACCCCTTATCTTGGGGGGTGACTTCAATGTCACCATGGGCTTACATGAGAGGTTCAACTGTGCGGAACACTCTGGCCCCAGATGTTCTCAAGTATTATTTCTAGCTCCTCCCTATTAGACCTACCTATTTCGGGTTTGAAATTCACGTGGAGCAACGGCCAATCTCCTCCGCGGCTTGCGAAGCTTGATAGGGTGCTATTCTCTCTAGAGGCTTCTGTCTTACTCCCGTTGGCTTCGGTTAGAGGTGGAGAGAAGAAGCTCTTGGATCATAATTATCTTCTCTTCAACTCTCATCCTTTGGTGCAGCTTGGAGATAAACCTTTCAGATTGGAACTTAATTGGCTAAGATTGCACTCCTTTCGGGAGGTGATTGTGAGTAGTTGGACTGAAAATTTCTTTAGCAACCACCCTCTTGAATCATGGTTGGCTCGCTGGAAGCTTCTCAGGCAATGGTCTTCTCTAAAGACTAAGGACCGGAGCCGACAGAGACGTGAGCTTGAGGATCTTGTGGCCAATCTCAGCACTACTGATGACTCAGATGTTATGAATGATCAACAATTGGGGACTTACAGAGATGCCAAGCAGCGCCTCGATTCCTTGTATGGGGACGAAGATTTATATTGGAGACAGCGCGCTAAGCAACGATGGATTAGCCAAGGCGATCGTAATACGCGCTTTTTTCATCAATGTGCTTCTAACTCCAGGAAACACAATTGGATTCACTCTATTAATGGTCCTGATGGACTGATTGAAGACCAGCAGGTTGTTAGAGAGGATTTCAAGAGGTTTTACAGTAACCCTCATGGGGCGCTCTTCTAAACAGCTCCTTCAGTTAAATTGGAATTCAATCTCAATTGCTCGTCTCCCGGATTCGACGGAATTGGATGCTTGCTTCTCTTTGGATGAGATATATCAAACCATCCTTAAAATGGGGTCTTTTAAATCTCCTGGGCCGGACGGCTTGCCCTCAAAATTCTACATCCATTTTTGGGATGTTATTGAGGAGGATATACTCGCTATTTTTCAACAACTTTACTCGAACCCGAAGTGTCTTCGTAAGGTGAATCGTGCTTATATTGTCTTGATACCTAAGCATACGGGGCCAGCAATGTGACAGATTTCGGACCCATTAGTTTGGAACATAGCATTGTACGTATCTTCTCCAAACTTCTTGCTTGCAGGATCAAACCTTTCATGGCAGGTTTAATTAGCAAACACCAAGGGGCATACACCGAAGGCCAGAGTGCACTTGATTGTTTCATGACCGTGCATGAAACAGTATGGGCTTGCCATAAGCGGAAGGATGATGGTTTTCTTCTCAAGATTGACTTTCAAAAGGCCTTTTTTTTCTTTTATATTTATGATTATTATTGTTTGTTATATTTGTTGTATGGATTGGTCATTGATATGAGATATTGATTCTTTCATCTGATTACATACAAGTATTATTTTCCTTGTCGTTGGACACGCGTTGCGTTGGCGTGTGTGTGGCTTCTCGGCTCATTGGCTTGATTGGATTAAGAACCTCCTTCTAACTGAATCGGCTCTGCTCATTAATGGCATTCCTACAAATACTTTCCGACATCAGAGGGGGGTGAGGCAAGGCAACCCCCTCTCTCCATATCTTTTCAACTTGGCAGTAGATTGTCTTTCCTCTCTTCTCTCTGGGAGTTGAAAACGGCTGCTGAAAGGGGTCCTCAGTAATGTGGTGTAGGGAGGTGTTACTCATTCCTTCTATGTTGATGACTTGATCATCTTCTCTTCTAACTGTGGTTCGGTCCTATATAATCTCCGGGTGCTGCTTCGATGTTTTGGTATGGCGGCGGGGCTTCGGGTTAATGCCAATAAGACTTTTGTCCTTCATTTACTTGGCAACTTATCTTTAGATCAAGAGAAAGCGGTCTTCTTTGGCTTCGCCTTAGATGCCTTCCCCACCTCTTATCTTGGGCTACCATTGCACATTGGAAAACTTCACAAGGAAGATTGGATTTCAATTATTAATCGCATTGACAAGAGGTTGAGTAGTTGGAAAGGTCTACTGCTTTCTCGTGCTGGGCGCCTTACTCTCTTGAACAGTTCTATTTCAAGCAGGCCAAGCTATATGCTTTCTATCTTTAAAGCTCCTACTTGGGTTATCAATATGATTGACTGTCGAAGAAGGGAATTTTTTTGGGTTGGTCAGGATTCTTCTTCTTGTCGGGGCAAATGCCTCATTCGTTGGGATTCGGTCACTTGTCCTTGATCGGAAGATGGCTTGGGAATCATTAATTTGCAAGCCCTTAATCTTGCCCGTCTTGGTTCATGGATGTGGAAATTTATCAATCGTAAGGATCTAAAATGGATTGAGGTGATTCAAAAAGGCTCTTCTGGTTCCTTGGACTGGTATGATTCGTGGAACGGGAGACAAGCTTCACCTATTTGGAGGGAGATAATCAAGTTGCAAGATATCTTCAAGTGTGGACTGGAGTATAGGGTGGGCCTAGGAGTGGATATCAATCTCTGGAGAGCACCTTGGAGTGGCAGCTCTAGTTTGGCTGAGAGATTTCCTCTACTTTTCAGATTCGCCAACAATAAGAATCTCCTCATTGTTGATGCTAGGATTACAGATGACTTGGGTAACTTCGTTGGATGGGACATTTCCTTTTCTACCTTCATAAGCACTGCTCAGCTTCATGGCCTCTCACAGGTTCTCGGCAATATTGAATCCTCGGTTGGGGATGATTTAATTTCATGGAAATGGACTTCGAATAGGCTCATTCTCTACCAAATCTTTATATCAAATTCTCACCTTCAGAGGGATTGATGACTCTTTTCACCTTTGGATTTGGCAAACTTCTATCCCTCCTAAGGTGTCGATATTTGGGTGGATCTGGGTCCGAAAAAGACTACTGAGTACTGACCCGTGATAAACTGCTTAGATGGGGGATGTCCTTGGATACCTCCTGTGCTCTTTGCCACTTGCAGATGGAAACTCACAATCATCTTTTCAACCTCTGTCAATATTCTCAAGACTCTTGGGCTTCCTTACTCAACTTGCTGCAGATTCCTTATGTTAATTTGTCTTGGCAGCTGGGCATTCATCATCAGAGGATATTCACTAACAGAGCTACACTTCGGAGGTTGAGGATCTTTTTGGTGTGGAGTTGGTTCATTTGGAGCGAGAGGAACCGTAGATGTTTTTAGGATTTCGTATGGAGGTTCAAGAGCTCACCTGCTCAATGCTCTCTTTCTTGGACTCCTATAAGATTATCTACTGGCCATGTACTTGTCCCTGTTCTCTTTTGTATATCTTTGGGTTGTATATATATATATATATATATATATATATATATATATATTTACTTTGATGTTTTATTTCCCTCCTTCCCCTATTGTATTCAATTCTACCTCATGAATTAATACAAATGCTTCTTCTCAAAAAAAATATATGAAAGGATATCAATAGAATAAGAACAAGGAAAATATAGATGGTTAATTATAGTGATTGTCTTCTTTCTATTCTAGAATACCTACTGATAATACAAATAAGAGTCTCGTACAAAACCTTTTATTTATGGCCTGATGCCCACAGTTATCTTACCTTCTTCATTATAAGATCCATCGAATGTGAAGCCCCTGTTTCTCTTACCAAGGCCTTGTATCCCTTATCCTAGCTGTAGTTTTCTGCTTGCTCCACTAATAGTAATAGCTCACGGTAATATAAGGTTACTAGCTACTAGTTGGTTGGAAATCAATATTGCAGGATAATTCGTACTGTGAATGTGTTCAATCAACAGAGAGATATTTGGAGGATGCAATTGCATGTGTAAGGTAGGTAGAGTCAACAAAGAGTTGATCTCATGGACGAGAACTTCACTCACACAGCTGATAAGATTGATACGGGAGAGGGAGGTAAAAAGCAACAATACTAGAGGAATAAAAGGTAATTATTACACTTTCTTATGCATGATATCTAAAGGACAATAATGTGTCATTTAAAGTCTAATAGGACTGCGAACTCATTGTAAAAAAGATGCGGGTGAACTTCATATTCACACCCTAAGCACTACAATAAACAAAATGGTAAACGACGACAACGGTTGATCTAATCTAGAATAAGCCGTTTGATTCGTTTGCAAAATCAAGACGTAGGAGAACCATGTCTTATTTTTGGTAGTTGGCACCATCACAAACATTATTTTTCGAACAAACATAGTATAGATCTGAACTTTTCCATTTATTTCGTACATTTCTTTTCTCGTCTATGTTCTTATTATGAAAACTAACATGAAATGCATTTATGTACTCTAAACACCTTATCCCCGATTAAAAACGTCACAATAATCTATAAAACAGCGACGATCAGATCCAGACAAAGAAAAAAACCGCCAAGAGATTATCAATATGTCAAACAGAGAAACAATATCAAAACAGAGAAACCGGGTTGCAGGATCGCTACCCTTGGCACTAGAAGCCTTGGTGGGAGGGTCCTGGATGTCCTCGACAGGGGGGATGAGGGAGCTCATGGCCGTAGCGGCACCACCAGCCGCGGCAGCGGCGGAGCGCTTGGGATCGCCCGCGGCGATCCACTCTCCGATCGCCGCCTGGCGGCGGGACATCCCTCCCTTGTCCCCGACTGCAGCGGCGCCAGCCGACTTGGCAGGAAGGACGCGCGGGGCGCAGCAGGGCGTCGCTTTTTCCTCAGTTGCGGCCATTGCAAAGGGTTGGCAAGCTCACCGAATCCGCCGTAGTAACCCTCACCACCGTTGCCACGATCTGACATGCAGCAGCCCTCCGTGGTCTTTCTTCTCGGTCGAATCCCCCTTCCCCAGTTTCTCTCCTTCGACCACCCTGGTTGCCCTTGATGCTATAAAGGTTGTGAGGGGAGGAGATGAGCCTAGAAGAATCCACCACCTTCCAGGCAACCTTTGCGATCGAGAATGGTGTGAGAAGAGAGATATGAATTGGTGAGATACGAAAGAGGATGTACTTCATCTCTCTTTTCACGTGCATTTATAGAGAGGGGCGGTTTCGATGGCGGGTGATGGCCCACAACAGGTAGACTCGAGCGATAAGCGCAAGCAAAGATGACTATTCTTATTTTTATTTTTTATTTATAAAAAATAAAACGCTGATTTTAGTTTGTTTTCTCCCTGGAAAAAATATCAAAATTAGTAATAAATGAATATGTTTAAAAAACCAATTCCCTATAACCATAACAACTTTATTGAAAATTCCCACCATATTAGTACTTTCAAAACGTGAGAAATACATATTTGATGATATAAATTTTATTTTAATATTTTAGATTTTATAAATTTATTTCGCATCATAGATTTGATCCTATTTGTGACGGTCCGTAACTCGTCGTTAATGTAAACTAACATCGTTCGTACATGTTGGCATATTTGGTCTTATAAATTTTATTTCAAAATTTTTAGTCATATATGTTTGTCACGTAGCACATATTTGAATCTTATATATATATGTCTTGTAGCACAAATTTGGTCCAATATATTTACCTCATAACATAAATTTGATCATATTTGTGATGGTCTGTTAACTCTCCGGCCACGAAAAAAATAAACGACATTATGTCCATATTGACGGAGTTAAGGATCGTCATGAATAGAACCAAATCTATATTACAAAGCAAACTTATATATGTTACAGAGTTAACATATCAACTTGTCTATATGTCGGTCAATCATATAGATTTAGTCATATCAACGACGGTCTATTAACTCTGTCAACATGGACATAACATCGTTTACTTTTTCGTGGACGGAGAATTAATGGACCGTCGCGGATAGGACCAAATATATACTATAGTGCAAACATATAGAACCAAATCTATATTACGAGACAAATATATATGACTGGAAATTTTGAAATGAAACTTATATGACCAAATATGTCAACGTGTATGAACGGCGTTAATCCATATTGACGGAGATTTAATGGACCGTCATAGATATGATCAAATTTATGCTACGGAACAAACTTATAAGATCGAAAATCCAAAAAATTAAAAATTTATGGGACCAAACATGCACTCATCCGTTTTCAAAATTAAAACTTTCTCCATTTTTAATTCTTTTCAAGTAATTCAAAATATTTTTTTATTATGTATAATATAAATATGTTTTTAGCAATCATTTTAATATTTGTCTGTGACTAAATATTACTTTAGTAACTAAAGTTATTATTATTTTTACTTTTAAGCATTTAAAGTTTGCTAAAAAAAAATAAATGGTTGCAAAAAAAATTTAAGTAGTTACAGAGATGGTTAAAAAGTAATTTTAGTCGTTAAAATAATTTTTAGCACTAAGAAAATAAATATGGATTGCTAAAATTAAATTTATATTATATACAACTTCAAAAAGGACACAATTTATGAACTTAAATATTTTTGCCAAAAATCTTTAAATAACTAAGACATAAGAAAATAATAATTTTAGCCATGCAAATAACATGTCACCACTAAAAATACTATAATAAAATTGCAATAAAAAAATACTATAATAATTGCAAAAAAATAAATTCATACTATATTTAACAAAAAATATACAATTAAGGTACTTAAAAGACTTTTGACAGAATTGTAAGAAATAAATTCATACTGTAATTAACATAAAACATATATAATTAAATCCCTTAAATACTTTTGACATAATTGCAAAAAATAATTTCATATTATAGTTAACAAGATATATATAATCAAGACACTTAAAGAATTTTATCAAAAGATATGATAAAATTTAAAAAGAGTATTTAATATGATTTTTCTAATTTGATATACATTTGGTATAATATTAATTATATTAATTTTAATGTTATTTTATTTTAATTCAGGTACTAAATAATAATTGATTAAAATTTATTTATTATTCTGTCATCTTTTATTTTATAAAACAAGCCTGCCTTAAGTGATTATATTGATATGAATAGTTAAAATAAGAGAAAATTGCGATGAGTGACTTTTTTTGAGATAATTATTTTAAAAATTGATCGCTCATATAAGATTTTTAGAAAACTGTCATATTTTGTCATTTTTGACTAAAATTCTCTTGGAATCAATTTTAAAAATATTAAAATCCCAATTAAAGGCAAAAAAATCATCCATTTTGTTTGAAAAAAAAATGTGTTCAAAAGGTTCTGAAGTTGTCGTTCTGAATTCATATTGATCTCCTCAATCTGCATTCCAATTTTGAAGTTGTTTTTCTCCTTAACATGTGTTTCAAGAATTATTGAATTTCATCGCTCGTGACTAACCCAATGATGTTGGATTTCAATTTGTCAACATCTTTTCCTCTTTTTTGTAGTTTGTATCGTTATTTCGTGAAGCGAAAGTTCAATACCCGAGCGAGATAATTAATCATCCATTTTGCTCAATTTAGGTTTTTACATCTCGGGATGAAGTTGAGCTATGCTCGTGGGATTAGAATATTAGATCTGAACAGGATGTTATGAAAGAGATGTTATAGTGGGGGACAGGATATATATGATGTTCTGAATGCGATAATATATCACGAGAGTGTACGAAATGTTATAAAAGGGACGAGATTAAAATTTAATTTGAAAAATAAAATTTGTATCTGTTCCATCCGTCGGTAATGCAAGCGCGGATAGGATGGTTTCTATGCTGGGTGCGATCCGGTGGACTCACATCCTACCGGTGTATTTTTCTCTCTTCATTTAATGAAGAAAAAATAAAAAGAAAAACACGCAGTGGAGTGTGAGTTTATCGGACTAGAGTCTAGCATAAAATGAATTTGCAGACAGATTTGAGCACCGAGTTGTCACTGACTAGGAATTTTTATAATTTATAATAATAATAATAAATAATAATAATAAAAGCAAATGTGCACCTCATCGCCCACTTATATCCTGAAATGGCATTCTGCCAATATCAAGAACCTCGAATTAATCAATCTGTCACATGACCGCCACAATTCATAGAAGGCGTGCTTCGTATCATTATCCTCTAATTACTATTATTTTATTGCATAAATTAATTCTCCCATTAATCTAATGCACCCCCACTCACGCCTACCCAAAGCATTTGGGCCCACTTGCCTTCTCCGATGCCAAATCTTGGGTGCAGTGGACATTATTGGAGCCACTTTATGTGGCTGAACCAATAATGCCATTAAACAATCGATTTAATTAATATATATATATATATATATATACAATTCTGCAATACGCGTAGTCGCATACGACAAGGTTCAACGCAGGAGTCATTCAATTTCACAATTTGGCGCATAAAGAAATAGATACGTGGAAGAGAATCTGCTTGCACGACGTGTACTCACGTGCGGTTTCGGAAACCGCTCCCGGTCCGATCGGCGCGGTTCGATTGATTGTGAGAATTCGGTCGAGAACCGAGCTAAATAGCTAATGTATCGGTTGCAGATTGAACTGATTGAGCCGATTGATTTTTTTTTCGGCCGAAATCGACTGAACCGGGTTTGGCAAAATTTGATTCGATGGGCTGCGAAGTGGTTATGGAATCTTATGGCGATGGAATGTCTGCGGGCTGGGAAATATAAAATATGTTACTTGCGTGGAAAGAGTAGTTAATTTGTCGGTATTAGCGTGGGGCTGACGTGGCACCAACAGGCGTCTAAAGTAACATTAATGAGTGGTTGACAATAAAATATAGAGAATTTTGTAAAATCATAAAAACTTTTTCCATAAAATCATAATTACTTTAGAGAATTTTAACAAAATCATTAAAAAATATATATGATTTATTGATAAAATCATAAATATGTTAGGGTATTTATCAAAAGAATAATTTTTATTATAATATAATTAAATTACCATGCAATTATATTTATTAACTTAATTATAATTATGTTAACAAGTATGAACCTTAATTATAATTATAAATTTGTTTGATATTTTTTAAGAAAGAATGTATTATTAATCTATCCTATGTGTTTACTAAAAAAAATTTATTTGTCATTTACGTTTTTTTTCTCTCGTACCCAAAAGATTTTAAACATCATTGCTATAATGCCCATGCAGGCCGCCTAGAGATGTTGTGGCCTAAGACGAAATCTTAAAATAAGTCATTTCTTATTCAATAAAATTAATATAAATTTTATGTAAAATTTAATTTTAGTTTTATGTTAGGTTTTATGGCTATGTTTTATAGTTGGAACTACCTAAACTCCTAAAGATTAACTAGTAGTGTAAATTTTAGCAGCTTTATATTAATCTACAAGACTACCTAAATTAAATTTCTATATAGATTGATGCATTTACCTAATCAAATTAAATGGCATAAATAAGTGGCACTTATAAAGACATAATTTTCAAGCCTATCATACATCAGACAAATGAAATAAATGATTATCACATGAAAAGAGGCCCTACATAGATTTAAGGAATCATAAAGCATAAGAAGCCATGGAATTTCATGTTACTTCATAGCTTACATGGACATATCCCATTGCTAATTTAGTAACCTGTCAAGGTTGTTGAAAGTTCCATTGTTGTTAGTATCAGTAGCAATTGTTGAACCTTGATGCTGCAATTGGAAGAAGCATTGAGAGCAGAACAGTACCAGAAAGAACCAATATTGCTAAAACTGCATCAATGAATTTATAAACTATTTCAGGACATTGAATTGCATGACTGGTGGGATTCCTTAGACTTAAATAAATCATATGAACATACATTTTTTTTGCTAATTCTCTGTCAACAAAGAAGTTCCAACAACAGAAAACCGATACTTAAGTGTTCATTTTAGTTAAAAAAAATAGAGAACCAGTCTCCACTTTGTGAAGCCGAAGACTTCTCAGAATATATAAATTGAAGTATTAATATTGTAGTAAATAACTTTCAAGGTGAGTGATTAGAGCAGGCACAACTTCAAGTGAAAAATTTTAGTTCAACTAAAACTTTCGTTGAGGGAAGTAATTAAGTTTGAACTCAACATTTGGAGGAAACTTATGCATTACATATCCCATTATTTTCAGTTCCTTTCTGCGCATTCGGAATTTGGAAATTCGTTGCTAAAATTTGAAGTTACAGATAAAAAGTTAGAGAAGATGAACAGACAACACACCTGTTGTCGCCTATCGGAGGGTCGGAGGGAGTTCGGCTGTCAGGGAGAGAACTCGAGACTGAGAGGGCTTGGAGGATAAACTTATCGCTGCCAGGTTGCAGCACCGAGAGGCGAAGAAGCGGAGAGGGCGAGAGGCGGAGATTTAGGACTACTTGGAATATCCGGAGTGAAAGGCGGGGAGGGAGTAGAGAGAACTGGAGAAGATGAGCAATTGTTGATTTTCGTCGGACATTGTTCTTAAAAATATGGACTTGTGGATGACAGCCTGTTGGAGGTTGGATCCAGCGGAGGTGGAGAAGACAAAGAGTCGGAGATGGAGCCAACAAAGATCGAGAGATGGAGAAGATGAAGAGTGAGAAGGGGCACAATACCATTCGAGAATCAGGACATTGGTAATCTCGTTTATGGGATTTGGGCAGAAATTTGATGATCCCAAATGTTGAATATTAATTAATTTAGCTTCTTCATCAATTTGGAGAGTTGGAGGCCTAAGGCCATTGCCTTACTGGCCTTATGGACAGGCCGACCCTGCGCCCAAGAGGCCATGATGTTGGAACGTCGTCAAGAATCCATTAACGGGGCCAGCATGTTATGTGGCGTGTCATTTACTAATACAACCACCCGACACGTCATCTGTCAAATGCACTATTTTGTTTCTTAGAATTTTTTAAGCAAAAAATGCTCCTACAATAATAATAAAAAGATGCACAATTACCTCATTTTTGAAACGTTGTCCATGTCTAATTAACGATACTGATGTAACATATAACAAGTCCAATTCTGACTAAAATGACATCCACATCAACGCATGACTCACATCTCTTTAACTCATCATCCCATCGGTGTCACTATCGTTCCTGTCGCGCCGACCACATCACCCAGTGCGCAAAGGGTACGATGCTGATGTAACATCTACGACTCCATGTCTAATTAATGAGTCCATGTCTAATTAATTTTTAAAACGTTGTTCATGTCTAATTAATGATGTTGATGTAACATCTAACGAGTCCAATTCTGACTAAAATGACCCAGTGTGCAAAGGGCATAATGATATAGTCGTAGGCCGGTGCAAGGAGGATGATGAAGATGACGAACAAGATGTTGATGTAACACTCCTAACGTACTTCAAAAATTTAGTCAAAACCAAAATGATAAAGATTCGATTCAATATAAACCAATCAAAACAATTTAGGGCATATATTGTAAACCAATTATAAACCAATCAAAACAAATTATTAAAATTTTGATTATTTAACATAATTGTAAACTTGACAATAAATGCAAATGCTCCTAAGTACCCCTAAACTAAACTAGGTTAAATTAAAATATAGATTCGATGCAATATAAACCAATCAAAACAATTAAGAATTGTGATATAGAACATATATTTTTAATTTTTTTCTGTTTTTTTTTCAGTTGAAATTTACTAAAAAGAAACGGAACTAGTAAAATTAATCATGAATTTACTCAAATCTAGTCAAAAGAAATAATTTTGAGTAATTAAATTCAGTTGAGCCCATATATATGTTCTAAAGTAGACTAATTTAGGGCAGTTTCAACACCAAGGCCTGGCCCTAAGCCCATGTTTACCAACTCAAGTCTAGTAACAAAATTAGTATTCAAGATTCTGCATTTTGTGACGAATTTTTTTTTTTGTTGACTTTTGCCCAACGTTTTTTCAAAGGTAAAAACTTGGAGGGGAATAATTGAAAATTCCACCCGCTAAGTTATATTGTACTAGGAACTTGTTTGTTTCAAAAGATAAAATGAAAAATGAACAAGTACTGACAATAAAATTAAGGATTGAATTTAGTAACTTAATAATTGTACTTGTTTTTATTATTTTATAAAATAAAAAATAAACTACACTGCGAGGAGTGCAATTTTTATGGAGACAGACTCCATAAAAATTCTTATAGAACCCCCTCGTAAGAATGATTCTAGCATTATTAAAATTGAACCTAGTATGTTTAAGTTTGAACACAAAGTAAGAATTAACTTGTGTCGTGAAATAGTGAATGTAACACTTTCATGTTAAGTTCACTCATAGTAATATTAAATTCACGATCATGCGTGGAACTCCATAAAAATTTCATGAAACCGGCTCCATATTTTGTTTTTTCCCGCCTCGAGGAGCATCGGTGGGTGAATATCCATGACTTTATGAAAATCCAAGTATCCATCAGTATTCGATCATCACCTCTCGACTTGGTCCTTAATCATCCTCCCACAAAGTCAACTATATATTATTCCACTTTATTTTATTAATTTTTCCTAACCTTCTCCATAAATAGAATATATATATATATAGAGTGAAGTATGCCATTTATTGGTCAACTCTCAATTAAACTAATTTCCCAAATCCCAATTCTTTTAATATCAATTAAACTAATTAATCAATATATAATAGCATACAATGTGGCAATTCTTTTATCTTAGCCAAAAGAGAAAAGGAAAATATTCATCTAACTATATATATTCAGCAAGATTATGACATATGTACTATTTTTTTGGTGTGAAAATTAATAATAAGAGTACAAAGCCAAATCTTCTCTCTTTTAAGCTATTATTTTCCCTGTTTCTATTTGCTCAATTAAGCAAGTTGTGTTTGATTCAGTCATATATACTTGGTTAATTCCCTAGTTTGAATATAAATAGAGAGAGAGAGAACTTCATTCTCTATCTATTTCGTATACCTCTACAATGAAGAGGAAGAAGATCTTCAAGATGAAGATCTGCTGGACATGGAATGAGGATGTTGCTACCATAATTCTCGCAATATTATTAGTTTATCTTCTATGCCTCCTCATCAATCGACCCGGAACGAGGTGCTCATCTTATTAGATTTCAATTGATATGTTTCGATATATGTTTGGTTCTTAAGGTTCAAATATTTGTACATTAATTTATCAGTCTTTTATTAATTTATGTCATGTACCTAGAAGCGCTAATAAAATTATCCATTGATCAACAAATAGAGCCATAAGTTATAAGGAGTCCATTGTTTGGATCACCGTCCGACCTCTTGAGCTCAATGATATTCTATATATGGATGTTTTTCATCATGGTTAATATATTTTAATTTTTTTTTGGTAAAAAAATATTTGTAAATTTTGTTATCTCTAATTATACAAGTTTGTCTTTTTTTTTTCTCTTATTATTTTTGCAAATTCCATTCGTGTTGAAATGGAATTTGGGTGTGGTTTGCAAAAACTTAGTTTTGTCTTCTTCTTTTTCCTCGTATTATTGTCGTTATTTATCATTGCCAAGCTTGATTTATTCTAATCGATTTAAAATAAACGGTTTTGATAAGCTTCGTCAGTTTTTGGTTCTATACTTTATCTCAATAACTAACTTCGAGGTTTTTTTATTAAAAAAAGATAAAATTCATTTTTTTTATAATATCAATTTTTTAAACTTAAAATTTAATTTTAGGATAAATAGCAAAAACCTCTCGTAAACTATGACTCATTTGCAATTACTTATCATGAAATATGAAATTAGACAAAAATGAATTAAACTTTATGAAACTAACAAAAACACATCATTTGTTAACTCGATATTATTTATTTAATAGAATATTTTTTAAATGACACGTGACAAATATGAAAAGATAAATAAAAAAATTAATTATAAATTAATAAATTAGGAATTAGGAATTATTAATGGGTAGGAAAGTTAATTAGAAAATAAATTTATTATTTTTATTTATCTTTTAATATTTGGATCAATGAAAGATTGTCACATGTCATTTTTTTTAAAAAAATTATTAAATAAATAGTATTGAGTTATTAGAGAGTGTATTTTTATTAATTTCATAAAGTTTAATTTTTTTGTCTAATTTTAAAGTTTACTAGTAATTACGAATGGATCATAATTCAACCGAAGTTTTTACTATTTATTCTTAATTTTATATTTAATGAGGAATAAAACATACCATGCGAGAGAAGCAGAGATTGAACCAAATTAAGACCCATATATAATACGCTCAAATGTCTATATATGGGTGGAATGACAATGACCTCAGGTAGTTAATTAAGTTTTCCTTCTTGTTTTGTATTCTTTCTTGCTCTTGGTAGATACAAATCACTAATAATATTCTATTATGGCAAATATAGGTAATCTCCGGACTGTCAATTCTATTTATGTATTTCTAATTCTTTGTTTGTTGGCACCTATTTGTATTACGTGGATTTGCGGGGTTTTTTTTGAAAAAAAAAGTGAGGCTACCAAGCCACACAACACGAGCATCCGGGACGGGGATGCAAGGATTCCTACCCTACTTTACACAACCAATGGGACCTCGTCTTTGATCCAAGAGCAAGAATACAACGACTACTCTCGTAAAACCCTCGAGTGAATACGAGTCCGGAATCGAACCCCTGAACCAATCGCCAACATTCAAACCGTAGGTTTCTCATTAAAGATGCAATCGTTACGTAACATCCAGATGCTCCAACACTAAAGCATAGAGAGTGATATCTGCTCGATATTCCAATCCTCCTCCCATGGGATTATTTGGAGCACTTGCTTATTAACCGTGCTCAAGAACATATGCAATGGGCACTCTAAGAACATATGCAAAATCGGTTCGTGGTTGACACGGTAGAAAAATGCAGAAAGATTCTTTCAAAGGTGTCTCGTGTTTTAACAATTGATCCTTTTGGTTTATGAGTTACCTCCAAGAATCGATCTGTTCCCTAATATGCATATTAGATAGGAAATAAATGAAATCAAAATTCACTTGTTTAATTTTTCACAAATGAAAGTTGTTGTAGTAGTATATTAATTCCCATTTCTTTATTTATAGAGCCGATTGTGATTTTTTTTCAGCTCAAGCTAAACTTGGTTTGCGAGAAAACTAAAAATTGGTGTTCATATGATCATTGGCATCTATAATTAAAGAGGAATGTCTTACGATGTTTTTGTGATGATCCAATTAAAAAAAAAAAATTCTATGGAGCTCCTCCTCCGAGTGAATCTAATTTTTTTAATATTGAACCTATGATCATTAATATTGAATCTAAAGTGAAAATGCTAGATTCACTTATTTGCAACATAATTTCACTCTTACTTGAGATTCAGTATAAATTATATTAAGTTCAATATTAATAAATTTAAGTTCACTTATTGAAGGGCTCCATCAAAAATTTATTCTCCAATCAAGATAAATTAATAATATGTTCACTGAAGCTGCCGTGTATGATATGTGCTGAGAAAGATTCCTATGTTGACTTTATTAACAATTAAGCCGACATAAAAGGATATGTCGGCTGTTATGGTCAAATTAGATTAGGGCGTCAGAATCACATTGGCAACCTTATATAGCGCTTAGCAGCCAAATATTCCTATTTCAATGTGATGCATGTCCTCCTCAATTGATCCGTAAACTTCATTTTGTATTTTAAAGATTTTAATAAGGATAAAATATTGAATCTAATCCAAATGATGGTAAGACTAAAACTAATGTATCTAATCTAATTTTTAATTTACATCAAATCTAATTCAAAATTTTGAATTAATATTATTTGTTAATGAAACTGATACTTGCTGCCGTGCATCTTAATTTGTAACAAATATATTAATTTTTTAATGCCCTTATACACAAGTCATAAGTCAAAAATTAAAAAAACATAAAATCTTAATCTGATATTTATCTCTATTTGAATTCTCCTACTCCTACTCTCTAATATGATTTGACAATATTACATGGCGTCCTAATCAACAATTATAATGAATTATCAAGTCATATTATTAAGCAGATAATAGGAAAGCTCGAGTGAGGATAAATATCAAGTTAGAATTTATTCTGATTTATATAATATTAAAAAATTAATATATTAATTACTGACTAATTAAAATGTTACGTCAGTAAATTAACGATTTTATCAACATCAATTTCACGATGAAATATAATTGGTGTCATTTGATTTGACATAAATTCCACCTAACGTATTGAATTTTAAGTTTTTTTTTTAATTTTTTAATTCAAATTGAGTTTTGAATATATTATCAAATACATCATGCCAACCACCTTCATAAATTGAAAAAAAAACTCAACTCAAAATATATTATTATTATTAAAGTAACTTTTAATTGAAAAAACATTAAGTTGCACTGAATCAACTAGAAAATTTTAATTTGACTTGATACAAATCTTACATTCTTACTTACCAAAAATTGTATCCAAAGCCAGGACCAAGTCAGGTTGGGTTACAATTTCAAAAATATAATTCAATTTTAGACTCGAAAATTTTGAATTAGATTAAATTTGGATCACACCCAACTCGAGTCAATCCCACCACCAGTTTAATTTTTAACCTTTTAATTTGTAAGTTGCAAGAGGAGGTGCATTATAAATTGAATAAAAAGTAGCTTGCTATCTCACCCACCGGACTAGATAATATTTATCTTTTAATTTTTTAAAAGTTACACTTAATCAAGTCACATTTTTTAAAATATACAACTTGCAACATTTAAAAAAAAATTCGGCCAAAATATATCACGTGCGTGACACATGAATTTTTGAAGGACAAATGAATTATTGTAATCAAAACTTGAAATAAAAAATTAAAAAAAATTAAAGAAAAAAGAAAATCAAGGCACGACTATGCGTGAATTTCACGATGGTGGGATTACTGGTGGGGTAGTAGCATTGCTCTAATTTTTTATTTTTTATTTTTATTATTCTTCTTAAGTCTTGATTACAATGATCCAATTACTCTTGAAAAATTCATGTGTAGCACGCATGATATATTTTGATCGAAAAAATTATCGGATGGTATAAATTATCTAATTTTTCAAAATGTGAGATGATTAAGTGTAATTTTTAAAAGATTGGAAAGTAAATATTGTCTACCCCGTAGATGAGGGGGCAAAGTAGCAAATTATTAGGTAAATGCATAAATTTAAAAAATTTAGATGAACTAAGGGCAAAAAATATTATTTTTGACAACCCTATATTTATAATTTAAAAGATAAGATTTGATGTCTATGATTTCGAAATTTTTGAATATCCGAGTAAGGTTCAATCTGAATATGTGAGCTTTTGATTTCATTACACTACACTACAAATCATGCTTATATTAAAATATAAATATTATAGAAAACAAAAAATGGAATGAAGAATTAAATTCAAACGCGAGAATTTTCCACAGTAAAGAAATGTTCAATTTTAGCATATATTTGTTTGAATCTTAACTATGTTTTTACATTGGGCCTGAGCACCAAAGAAAGAAAAACTATATTCCAATAGGACGAAAATGGAAAAAAATCATCCATTTGGGGTATTATGTTAAATTGGAAAACATCAAAATTCAGAGACTATATATTGCTACTTTTTTTTTTTTTTTAAAAAAAAGAATTGTTCGAAAAACGTTTCCGTGAAATCAGATGTGTTTGTTATGTGCGAAGGCTCATCCGTGGGCGCACAGCGCACTCGCCAACAAAAATGTTCCGAGATGAGACGTATTCATCCACCAACAGGCAACCTGGGAAGACAGACAAAAACCAGTAATTAAATAAATATATTATTCACATAAAAAATGCAAGAAAATAAGATAACGTAAGCAAGTTTAAAACGGTAAGTAACTGACACGATACGAAATAGAAAAGAGGACTGAAGCAGTTAAGCACTGTAACGTATCCCAAGGACTCATAACGACACTCACGTGCGATGTTATGTTGTGCGCACGCGCGAGTGAGGATGTGAAGGAGAGGTTCAATCTTGTGACAGGGAAAAATATTCTCCAAAGATGAAGACGGTGAAGAATTTTAATCAAGTGTTCCTTTCAATTTCTGTGTTGAATCTTTTAATTGTTTCAAGGGTTCTCTCTTTTGTTATTAGTAAACACAAGTGCTACAGTTGTCCATCCTCCGTTTACAGTAAAAAAATCTCCGTTTCGCTCCGTTTATTTTACCTTTTAAGTTCAGACTGACGGTGACGGCGGCAGTGACGGTGATGCTATTGCCAGTGGCTTCCATTATGCACGAGGTGGCACGGCTTCGGCATCTCTTGGTGGCCATGGAGATAGTGACGATGATTGTGGTGGCGGTGGAAGTCCGCGGCAGCGGGATTTGCGTACCGGCCAGTCAACCTCGACGGCGCCGAGATCCGGTGGACGAGGCGCTGGGCGGGGGTCGAGGGCCGCGCGAGGAGCGACGTCGAGAACTGCGGGGCTAGATGGGCTGGGCTCTTACAATCTGAGGGCTTGGCCGTTGGCGGGAACAAAAAGACCCGTATCTTCTGGCATGCGGCGAGATCGTACGCCTCCACCACGTTGGCGAGGTCCTCGTCGGACTTAACGGAGACGAGGGCGTCGATGTCCTCCGTCGGCAGCTTGCACCGTAGGGCCACCGCGCCCCACCCGCACAGCTCCTTCATCTTCTCCTGCAGCACTGCTCACCATCACGCCGATCTAGCGTCTCGTTAACCGATCCTCTTCCGAGGAAATCAATCGGGACGAAGCATCAATTAGTAAGGGATTAAAGTACCTGAAAAGGTTACGGAACGGTCGACGGCGAGTATGCGAGTGTCGCCGCCAACATAACGGAGCTTGCCATCTGGGTATCGGGGTAAGATCTTGCCGCCATAGCTGCAGAGGAACTTGATTGCGACGGGGACGGAGCCGGAGGGCTTGGCGGAGGTAACGACGTCCTCTTCGAAGGAAGAGCCGAAGGAAGCGCAAGAAGACGACGCCGATGAAGAAGACCCCACCATAGCAAACTCCAACCTCTCCTTATTTGTTGGTTGGTTTCGGGTGGAAGAAGAGAAGGGAGGTCAAGGCAGAAGAGAAGAGGGAAGGAAGAGAAGAGGGCTTGCTTTCTCTGAAGCCTTCTTCAAGACTTGGTATGGCATCCTCTTACCGTTATTTATAGCGCATAAAGCAAGGAAACCGTAACACGGTGCTACCTTTATTTAATAAAATATATAAATATTAAATGATAATAACTACTTGAGCTATCTCTTTATAGAATTTATTTGATAGTAATTATGTGAGTTGTCTATTTTATTGAATTTAATTAAGGAGAAATAGCTTCATTTTAGTTAAGCCCTTAATTAAAATGAAATAAAAAGTCGAAACATTGAAACCCTTAATTTAAAAAAAGAAAAATTAGAAAATGAGATAATAAAGGGGCCGCCATCCGCGTAGGAATCGACGAAGAAGACTAGTATGGTGGGTCCCACGAGGCGGAATCCCATCAACTCATGTCAATTTCGCATTCGCGGGTAGTGACAGTTGCCATTGTTCTTCGGTCATTTTAATTATATTCCTGAAATGAAGGGTTTTTTAGGAAAAAATATATAAGCCAGATAGTAATTTATTTTATATCTTAAGAAAAAAATTGTCGTGCGATCGGATCCATATAACTTGTCAAATTACGAACCGATCCTCGGCCGGTTCAAGAAGCATTGGTTGGGCCGACCCGGTCAAAGATATTGGAAGAGATTAGTTTGAAAATTCACAACGAACCGAAACAGGATCGACTCGAAGAAAAGGTCAAAAATTATAATATATTTTTACAAAAGATTAGAAAAATATTGTTCATAATAAGACTACATATTCCTGCATAGGATGTGAATCATGTTGGTTGGTCAATTTGTGCTGAACTTTGAATCAGATGGTTGGTTTATTCAAGGTAATATTCCTCTAAAAATAAGGAATATAACGAGGAAAACACTCCACTGGCGTAGATTCTCCAGAACATTCCAAGCAACCACGCGTTACGTGGGCAAGACTCTGTAGTCGAAATCAGTGTCCTAAAATTGTGTAGCTTTGCTCTCCACTTTCCATCGCCAAAGAATCTTCAGATCATCATCGTCATTATTTTGAAATTTTATATATATATTTAAAATCCTTATCTTTTTTCTTCAAAAATGGTGGAATCTGATCCTCTCGTTAATTTTCTAATAAGTCGAATTTCGAGGTCCTCGCATTAAATGAGACGGAGGGTAGAAATGTGTGTTTCAGTACTGGATCTCCTTATCCGAGTGGCACCGGGAATAACGCGATTGCCCGGCACGTAGACCGGCGAGAAGGCCCACCGCGCAGCCGCGGCTTCCGCTGGAAGAAGGCGCCAAATTGCATTCATTGCAGACCGCAGGTCGGTTTGCTTCTTTCCAGTTTCCACGGCTTCCCCCACTCACTTTCGGTTTGAAGATATGTCTCCGTTACAGCGCTTTGTCGTATCGGCCGAGTCATGATCCGGTGGCACTGTGTTGTCGTTTGTAGCATTTCTGCTGGCTTCTGTGTCGACTAATCGGTGCCAGTACGCTGCTGCGTTCGTACTTCGTTCCCGATTTAAAATTTTATCGGGTTTGGATCTTAAATTATATAGCAGATTGAATCCGTAATCATTTGTGGATCGGATTTTACGGTGGAAGTATGCAGTCTACTGTCTACCATCCTTGTGGGTCGCTATTGGCCCACGTCAATCAATGCAATGTTGATGGTGTACGTGTTTTTGGGTGGAGAAATTAATTAAAAGCTAACCTAGTAAAAGATGTGCACATGGAGACTTTTCCTTTTCGGATCCTACTAGGTGTTGCAATCAATGCACTTGAATCCATAACAATGGAAACTACATTATTGTGACAATTTTGATTCAATTTTTGAGCCAGCGTTGTGACAACAGATCCAACTGCCTTTTTATAATTCGAATTCACGGACCTGCAGGCAGTATAATTTCATTTGCTTCAACGGAGGGTTTGGATATTCAATTTTTATCTATTGAAAGCCTCGTTATCATTATACACGAAGGATGTGTTCGGTACAATAAGAAACAAAATATTGGATTTGGACAATTTAATTTGCCCCGCTGTTTGGTACTCAAAATGCATCAAGGGACATGACAAACATTTATCGTCTACGTTTGGCTATGTGTATATGCTTGCCGAATGAGCAATATCATAAAAAAAAAGTATTTGAATGTTAAATACCGTAGTAGTTTTTTTCTCTAGGAACATACTCTCGAGGTGCCAAACATATTAAATTAAAGTATTTGAATGTTAACGAGGAGGTTCAAAAAAAATAAAGTGTTTATTCAACACACACTACTAGAAACTTGATCTTCAGCAACGGCTATCAGCAACGGCCGCTCAAGCCGTTGCAGATATCTGTATCTGCAACGGCGTTCTAACGGAAAACCGAGCCGTTGCTGATTATTTTAATTATCAGCAACGGCTTTGTGACGGAAAGGCGAGCCGTTGCTGATTTTTTAATTGTCAGCAACGGCTTGCTAACGGATAAGTGAGCCGTTGCTGATGATAACTTATTAGCAACGACTTTCTAACGGGCGAGTGAGCCGTTGCTGATAAGTTTATATAGGGCACATTCTCGCGCCCGACCCTTCTTCCTCCCGCTGCTGCCGCCGCCGCTCCTGCCGACGCCTCTCGCCGCTGCTGCCGTCTTGTTCAGGTATGTTGATCGGCCGGCCGGCTCTTCACTATGTTTCGGCCGGACTAGAGGTTAAATTCCGACCGAAACCCTATTTCTAGGGTTTCGGCCGGCGGCGGTCGGCCTATGGCTGCCGCCGGACCTTCTACAGTGGCCGGACACACTGTCCGGCCACTGTACGCCGGCGCCGGAGGGTGGACTCCGGCGCCGGAATTTATAATTATATATATATAGTTTTATAATTGTTAATTAATTATTTTATAATTATTAATTAATTGTTTAGATTAATTATTAGGGTTTAGATTAATTTCGGACGTGCGCCGGAATCGTCCACTTCGGATGCGCGCCAGAATCGTCCAATTCGGACTCGCGCCGGAATCGTCCACTTCGGACGCGCGCCAGAATTGTCCAATTCGGACTCGCGCCAGAATTGTCCAATTCGGACTCGCGCCAGAATTGTCCAATTCGGACTCGCGCCGGAATCGTCCACTTCGGACGCGCGCCGGAATCGTCCAATTCGGACTCGCGCCGGAATCGTCCACTTCGAACGCGCGCCAGAATCGTCCAATTCGGACTCGCGCCGGAATCGTCCACTTCGGACTCGCGCCGGAATCGTCCACATCGGACGCGCGCCGAAATCGTCCAATATGGACTCGAACTGTCTCGAAACATTTAGAAAATGATCATCCATCCGACGAGTTGATATGTTTCACGTACGCATCGACGAATCAGATATGATTTAGCAAAACCTTAGATCCGTTCGGGAATTGTATGTTCGTGTAAAAGAAGTAGATGATCTTTTATACGACGTACAATTCTTGAATTGTCCCTGATTGGACAATTTGGAAATATAGTTATTTGTACTGCACTTACGTTTTTATTTT
Source organism: Canna indica (assembly GCA_034359265.1). NCBI lineage: Eukaryota > Viridiplantae > Streptophyta > Magnoliopsida > Zingiberales > Cannaceae > Canna > Canna indica. Next base: position 3,385,641 of record CP136896.1, on the reverse strand, counting down.
AACTGTTAACTAATTATTCTAAAATTCGGCAACATCTCTCTTGTTCTCCGATACGCGCCCAGATAATATGCGTATTTGGAGAACTGTAGGGAGATGCTGTCAAAATTTAGAATAATTAGTTAACAGTTAAAATAAAAACGTAAGTGCAGTACGAATAACATAAATCCCGAATGGAATAGGATAATCTCACCTAAAGACATTAACCAAAGAAATTGTCATTGATTGACAGAATCATGTCGGCTGATCGAAGTTGGATGTATCGACGTCTTGATCGTGGAGCTTTAACGAATGAGTTTCGATTAGGCGTAACGTACTTTCTAAATTTCGCCTATTCGAATCAGAATTTCGTTAGCATGGGTGATCAAATCCGATGTCCGTGCCGCATTTGTTCAAATGGACGATTTTTGGATCGGGAGACTGTCACTCTGCATATATATAGCAAAGGATTTGCACCAAGATATTTTCTATGGACTTGTCACGGGGAGTCACGCGAAGTCGGGACGTCGAGCAATCCTGTCGTTCAGACATATGATGAATCTTCCTCTGCTGGTGCTTCTTCATCCTGTCAATGTAATCCCTATAGAACTATGATACTTGATAGTCTTGGGGGTCAATTCCGCCTAAATGATAATGTTGATCGGCCAGTTCTTCAGACATCAGTCCCACCAGAAGTAGGGGCTGCGGTAGAGATTGAATTACCGAATAAAGAAGCTGCAGAATTTTACGAGATGTTGAAAGCTGCCGATGAACCTTTGTATGAGAATTGTCCTAAATACACTAGGTTTTCAGCAATGACACAGCTCTTAAACATCAAGGCCGATTGTAATATCAGCAGAGTTGCGTATGATCGGATTGCTGGATTGATTAATTGAATGCTGCCTACTGATAACAAGTTTGAGCCTACTTTTTATAAGACTAAAAAACTAATAAGAAAATTGGGGCTTGGGTACGAAAAAATACACGCGTGCCAAAATAACTGTATTTTATATTATAAAGAAAATGTGCAGTTGAATAAATGCCTTGTATGTCAACACCCTCGTTACAAGGAGAAGAAATCGGTCCGACAGAAAAATATCCTGTTTAAGGTGCTTCGATATTTTCCACTAACACCGAGGCTTCAAAGATTATTCATGTCGGAAAAGACAGCCCCCTACATGAGTTGGCATGCAAGAAGTCGTGATGATACAGTAATGACTCATCCATCTGACAGTGAAGCATGGAAACATTTGGATACATGTTATCCTTCATTTGCTATGGATACTAGAAATATCATATTGGGATTGTGCACAGATGGTTTTAATCCGTTTGGGCATTCTGCAACTCCTTATTCAGTTTGGCCAGTGCTGTTGACAGTTTATAATTTGCCACCGTCAATGTGCATGAAAGATGAATTTATTTATCTTTCGATGATTATTCTGGGTCCTAAGGGTCCGCGAAAAGAAATTGACATATTTCTCAGACCCTTGATAGATGAATTGAAAACATTGTGGATTGAGGGAGCTGTCACTTATGATTGTCATCGGAAGCAAAACTTCAATTTAAAGGCCGCGGTCTTGTGGACAATCAATGATTTCCCCGCGTACGGCATGTTGTCGGGTTGGAGCACTCACGACCGACTCTCTTGCCCGTATTGTATGGAACACTCTAAACCAATCAGTCTTCAGAACGGACGAAAAATCTCATTCTTTGATTATCATCGTCGATTCCTACCGGTTCATCACCAGTATCGAAGGAATCGTAATAAATTTACCAAGGGCAGAGTCGAAAGAGATGGGCCACCACCGATGTTGTTTGGTGAACAAATGTTAACACGTGTTTCAGCACTTCCAGATATAGTATTTGATCGCAATGAAAGAGTGTCAGGTTTTGGCCAAATACACAACTGGGTGAAAAAAAGTATCTTTTGGGAATTGCCCTATTGGAGTTCATTATTGATTCGACATAATTTAGATGTCATGCACATTGAAAAAAATATGTTTGATAATATTTTCAACACTGTGATGGATATTTCTGGAAAAACTAAAGATAATGTCAAAGCCCGACATGATCTGAAAATACTTTGTAAAAGACCAGAGTTGGAGTTACAAGAGGTCAACAGACGATATCTGAAACCGAAGACCCTATATGTGTTAAATAAACAACAGATCAAAGATGTTTGTCAATGGGTAAAAGAACTCAGATTACCCGATGGATATGCTTCAAACTTATCTCGATGTGTGAACGTCGATGATTGCAAAATATCAGGGATGAAGAGCCATGATTGTCATGTATTCATGCAGAGATTACTTCCGATCGCATTTCGAGATCTTCTACCTGATAATATTTGGGGTCCGTTGACTGATTTAAGTATGTTTTTTAGAAGCATCTGTGCAAATGTCCTTCGAGTCGAAGATATGTCAACACTTGAAAATAATATTGTTGAAATCATATGCAAGCTGGAGCAGTTTTTCCCTCATGCATTTTTTGACTCGATGGAGCATCTACCGATACACTTGGCATACGAGTCACGAGTTGGTGGCCCCGTTCAATATCATTGGATGTACTTATTTGAAAGATACATGAATCGTCTGAAGAAAAAACTAAAGAACACCGCAGCTGTTGAAGGATCAATATCTGAATCGTATATCATCCAAGAAATTTCAACATTCTGCTCATTTTACTTTGAATCGACCGTACAGACAAGATTTGATCGTCTTCCACGTAACGACGACGGGGGTGTTCGACATTCAGATGGACGTTTAAATATATTTTGTCACTCTGGTCGTGCTTTTGGTTCTCGTCCATCTCGACACTTAAGCTATGAAGAGTATCATTTGGCACACTTGTATGTATTACTCAATTGTCCAGAGATTGAACAATTCATTGAAATATTTGACATTGAGATGGTGCAAAAATACTCTATTCACAACGATCAAGAATTTGAGAGATTACGAAATCGTGATTTCCCTACTTGGATTCAGACTTACAGCAAAGATCACAGAGCTGAAATAGATGAAAAAATATTTGAGTTTGTTAGTGGACCGTCGCGACTTGTGTCGTGCTATAGCGGATATTTTGTTAACGGGTATAAATTTCACACGGTTGAATATTCATTTGCAAAGAAGACGATGAATGCTGGGGTCTGCGTGAAAGGGACAACCTATGTTGAATGTGATATGGATTTTTATGGACTGGTGGAAGAAGTGATAGAGTTGCACTACTTCGGCTTGAAATCAGTGATCCTCTTTAGATATCATTGGTTCGATACAACAGAAAGGGGCATGAAAGTTCATCCAAAATACAAACTTGTTGAGGTTAATTACAAATCGAAATTGGCAGCAAATGAGCCTTTTATATTGGCATCACAAGCCGAACAAGTATATTACGCGAAGTATCCGGCTCGAAATAAAGATAGAGCAGATTGGCGTGTAGTCTGTAAGACAAAAGGTAAAGGAAAAATTGATCCGATAGTAGGAGAAAATGATCCTCCTGGTTTTTATCAAGAAGATGATCTTCCTGCTGTGGATCGTATTATTCCAATACTCGAGGATGCAGACACAACGTCAATTCAATTAGAAGTTGAATATGCTGATGATGACGATCATGAAATTGAGGAAGCTGGAGATGAAGAAGATGAAGAAGAGGAAGAAGAGGAGGAAGAAGAAGAATTCGAAGACTATTATTCAGATGATGAAGAATAATTGTAAAATATATATTTTATTAAATATATCTCTACTATTTATACAATAATCTGATTATATGTCTGTTCGACAGATATGTCTGGTCGTGGTTATCGACGCAGGAGAGTTTCGGAGTCTCCGATCGGTGAGACTCCAGCACTTACTCATGCTGCTGATCCTCCTGTTGCTGATCCTCATGAGGATGATACTGCCGAGGCTAGTACATCCAGACGTAGGCGGCCACGCGGGCCGAACAGGTGGCAGCCTCCACCAGCCACAGAGTCACGTAGATTGATTAGCGTGATTGGGGAGCGGTAATATATTATGAATTATGAATCATTACAAATTCATTATATCATAATATAATATTAAATTTTATTTTTGTTGTGCAGGTTCGAGCAAGAAGAAGTGCCGAGGAGCATTTCTTCTACTATTCGACGATACATGCACGGGGCATGGACTACGTGGTCTCACGTGCCTAGCGAGCACGTCGACATGTTATGGCGCGAGTTTGAGGCACGTATTATTATTATTTTTTACATGCATGATGATATATTAATATTGGTACTGATATTATTATTTTGCAGGCTCGCTATACATGGGCCGAGGACCAGAGGCCCTTCATTTATGCTGCATGGGAGGCTATTTCCCGGGCAAGGTACAACGGGCAGCTGGGGCAGGCTCGGTCCCAAGCGATGGCCCGAGCTGGGACCACTAACATCGCGGAGACTCGGGGATACAGCCCCGGTTGGATTACTCCGGATATATGGGACCAGCTCGTGGGGATATGGTCGACGGATCGATGGCAGGAGGTTTCTCGGAAAGCGGCTAAAAATCGCATGTCGGGGGGAGCAGCGCGTCACACCGGCGGCTCTGTTGCATTTGCAGTGCACGCAAACCGTATGATAAGTATATCTTTTAATTATATATTTTATTTGTTATTATGTGTACTAATTAATGTATTTGTTTTGTAAATGTAGACGACGGTGTCGGATGACGGGACTGTCCAGCGATCCTCCCCAATGGCTGTGTTTGAGCGGACTCACCGTCGAGCACATGGGACGGGGGAGTACATCGACAACCGCGCTGCATACATTATGATAATTATATATTTGTTTAAATTATTCATTATATATTTATAATTTAAGTTTTATGATAAATATTAAACAAAAAATCAAACTCGAGTAGGAGACCTACAGCCAGACGGTGGTGCAGCGCGGGGGTACCCCCGAGGACTTTGACGCAGCATCGTGGGTCGAGGCCGCAGGTGGCTGGGACCATGGCCGCGTATATGGCTTCGCAGATAGTGGTCATGCGCGAGCCGTACTAGGGCCACTTGGGGCACCGACCCCTCCGGTCGCTGGTGAGCGGCCGTCCACCTCCAGATCCAGTTATGATCATAGTAATAGGATAAGGACACTAGAGGAGACGATCGCGCGTCAGACTGAGATGATGGAGCGCCAGAGTCAGACGATGGCGAATATAGAAGCTATGCTACGCAACTTGTCAGGTCATCCCGAAGCAAGCATCTCTTCGGCATCATCTAATCCATCGTCCTCGAGTCAGTCCACGCCGGTGTACACTCAAGCGCTCCAGACCCCGCCATGTAATCCAGACCATCCTCCATCGTGATCGTGAGATTTTTTGTTTGGATATTGAACTTGTTTAACTTATTTTGTTTGGATATTGATACTTCAAATTTGCATTTGAATTGTTTTTATACTATCGTGGATAATTATCAATATAAATATAATTGTTTTGATGTATATCTTGGTGTGTTTGTGATGTGTGAATGAATGCGTATGAGGTGTTTGTGATGTGTGAATGAATGTGTGTATGAGGGTATGGGTGTGTGAGTTATGTATCAGATAAATGTATCAATGTATCAATGGAAATTTGAAATTTTCAAATTTTCTGTTTGCAGGTATACGTCATCAGCAACGGCTTTCCCACGGCCGTCCGTGGGAAAGCCGTTGCTAAAAGTGTATCGAAAGCCGTTGCTGATGACCTACAGCAACGGCTTAGCGACGGAGTTTTACTAACGGTGTTGCTACGGACTCAGCGGCTGTTGCTATTAATGTTATCAGCAACGGCTCCGGGTCTGTGGCCAAACCGTTGCTGATAATATTTTTAGCGACGGCCCGAGCGACCGTTGCTGATAATATTTTGAGCGACGGCCCGAGCGGCCGTTGCTGATCCGTTGCTAAGTCATCAGCAACGCGACTTTCTGTCACGGTTCTATTGCAACGGCTCGGCCGTTGCTGATTCTCTTCAGCAACGGCTCAGCAACGGCATCAGCCGTTGCTGATGCCCATTTTTCTAGTAGTGACATCAGTATTGATTGAATGATTATAGATCATTTGACAAAAAATTTACAATCGAAAGTATTCAAAGAACATGTTCATATAGAATGCATCTAAAGTTTAATGATGATACTTGATGTATGATGATGTTATTTGAGACTAGGCCGGTGATCTGATTACTTGAATTCTCTTTTGGACTCTTCCTAACCCATCAAGGTCAGCTCCAATCAATGATGTCCGATTTCCCACAACTTGATGATCAATTGGTCCACTTTAATTAAAAGACAAAATGGTAGTAGGAATGAGGATAAAGATGAAACTAGCTACTGGTCTTGTTGCTTCAATTGGCCACCAACTCTTCGTTCACTTGGCATTTTTGCATGTCCACTTGATAAATCTACTGATTAAAAATATTTAGGAAAAGATTAAAAATTAAATCACATGTAGGCTCAGCTCAGTTGGACATTCTATTTAGTTATTCGAGTATACATGAGGGATGGAGAGGGCCACGACAAAGTGCTTGATCCACCTCCTTTTCTTTTTGGTCACCGAATATAATCTGATCTGAAGATTATTTTTTCTTAATATATATATATATATATATATATATATATATATATATATAAGGCTATATTTATTTTGCCAGATATAATTTGGATGAGATAAAATTTAAGATAAATAAAAATCAGATAGAAAATTAAAAAAGATTTTTTAAAATTCTATCATATATTTATTTTGACACAGGTTAAAGGTTAAAAGCATGGATAAAATATAAAATCTATATTTTATGAATTTGGGCCCTAAACCCATTCTCCTCTATAGATTTTCTAAATCGAATCAGTGGTGGATTTGTGCCAAAATAAATTCACTCAATTTTCGATCCGATTCTTATCCATTGTTGCATAAAGCAGTGGGTTAGATTTTTAAAATTCAATTCACCTTCTTAATTCGGCAGAGCAAATGAAGCCTAAGGATTTCTTTTAAATGTTTATGAAATGGGAGCGGAGTTTCAATTGGTTGAGTCATTGATTCAGTATTCCTCTGAACAAAAATGAAATTGAAATATTTTTTTTTCAAAAAATAAATTGTTTGATTAATTGAACCAAATTTAGAATATATTTGTTAAAAATAATTTAACAAAATAGACAAGCAATCCCATGGGCCCAATAAGGAGATGCGATCCACAACTATTTGATAATTTCTCTCTGTTGGCCCATAAAGCTAATTGCTATGTATGCTTGGCCCAAGTTTGGCTCATTTTGCACCTTCAAATTAATCACCGTCGTTAATCCCTTGATAATTTCATTTTTCTTGGTAAGTCAAGGATATGACAATTTTCAGAATCCCACGTAAAATGAGAGAGAGATTAGTTTTTTTTTTAAAAAAAAATATGTTACTATATACTTCTTGTATTTTAAAATTCACTCCACAAGTAGCTACAACTCTTGAAGTGTTCCTTAGCTCTTCTATAAACATTTACTAAGGACATTGTGAAGGAAAGTTTTGATTTTAAAAAAAGTTAATTAATGTATCTAGCTCAAATTATGATATTTCTCACAAATTTAGCATGATCTTTAATTTGTATCAACTATATTCTGAATTATCAGATTAATATTAATTTTAGCCCGACGTCAAATGTCTATCAGTACAATCCTTAGAAAGCTCGTCAGATGTCTATATAGACAAGCTAATAAAACTGCCCACTAGGTAGTAAGGGCACGAGTTACCCATGACCTGGTCATCACCCTGCCCTTCAGAATTACATTCTAGACTTGTAGATGGTCTTTTGGATTCTAATAATTGTCCATCAATGATTAAGGTTTCAACCTTTTATTTTGGGAAAAAAATTCATTCAATTGAAATAATTTTGATAATCTAAATTGGTTTTTACTTAAATTTTATAGCACACCGATTTAGTCACACGCGAAGAAATTGTGTTTATTCATAAAAATGGACGGGTATACTATCATAGTTAGTTTAATCATTTTAATTACTTCAGTGGATTAGATTTATGAAGTTGATGAGTCAATTATTTTATTAAATAGGTCATAATAATTCAATTCGGAGCATAATCGAGACCTATAAATGATAAGAAAGTACGTGAGAAATGAATGTCAAGAGATGGAATGAAGCGACTACTAGGTTAGATTTCACATACCATCAATTTAGATGCAGTCATGACTCATGAGTTATGAATTTGACTTGATTTAATTCTTGACGAGGATATCAAGCAGAAGAGATTGTACTATATATTCTATTCACTACCAATGATACCACAAACAATTCCCACAATCAAATTATAATCCAAATCAGGGGATGCAACTTCCATGGGCAGGTTGCTCATAAAAAATCTATGAATGAGTGGATATGAGTAAAAAAAAATGAACATAGATAAAGAATGAATGGATATGTTCATATCCATTCATTTTCTATCTATGTTCATATTCATTCCTTTTTTTATTCATATTGCTCAAAGCTCATATCGAGTTGTTCATAGAGATTTATATGGGCAGGCTGCCCATATTTTTTTTTTTCCAAATCAGGCATCAAGAGTTTTTTATTTTATTTTAAAAGCTAGCTATCCACTTATCCAAATCTAAAAGAGAATAAAGAGCGATGAGTGCGACGGTTCGTGTGTGTCCTCCGGATCCCCCTCCTTCACCCTTTCCTCACTCTTCCCCCTCTCCTCCTCTGCGGCATGTTTCTTCTCCCGGTGATTCCTCCTATGGTCCTTCTGCGGGTGCTAAAAGGGCTTCTGTGGTCCCTCCATCGGTTCGATCCTCTTCCATTCGCCCTCCAGTGGGTTCTGATCCGCGTCCTGATGTGAATCAGGCGCCTCTGTCTTGGTCTCAGGTTCTTCGAGGGAGTGATCTCTCGCGTGCTCAGGTAAGCAATAACCCTACCCTTCGACAGATTCAGTCTTCTACATCCCATTTCATTCATTTTACGTCCGAGCAGATTTTGTCTTGGTCTACTATGTGGGAATTGTGTTTGATAGGAAAGTCTTTTGGGCATTCGCCCCCTTTGCCGATTGTTAACTCATGGGCTTCTCGGGTGTTTTCGGATAAAATTTTTGCTTATGTACTGGATCTTGAAGACAGTTACTATGTCTTTCGTTTTCACGATTCAATTTCCTCTAATGCGGTCCTCACCGGAGGTCCGTATTCTTTACGAGGGCACGTCCTTCGATTGATTCCATGGCGTCCTCTCTTTAGACCTTGGTGTGAAGTTTTCTCGTCGGCTCCGATTTGGCTTCATTTTGTTGGGCTTCTGCTAGAGCTTTGGAATGTTGAATCTATTTCCTTATTGACTAATTCTATCGGAAAACTTGTATTGATCGATCAACGATCTTTTGAGTTCATTCTAGGGTGGTACGTCCGAGTTTGTGTTGAAATCGATTTGTCTAAACCCTTGCGTCAGGGGCTCTGGATTGGGGAACCTGATCGTGAGTTCTTTCAGCCGATTTCTTACGAAAACTTGCCAATGGTTTGTTTCTCATGTGGTTTGATCGGTCACCATGAGGCCGAGTGTGAATCGCTTAAACTGGTTTCAATTTCTGGGGCTGTGCCGAAAGCCTCCTCTTTCGTTGCTGATTTTGTGCCCCTGTGTGGCTCGAGTTCTAAATCGGATTCGCCTATTTCGTTGGATTTGCCGGCTTCGGTGTGTGGTCTATGGGTTCTTGCTGGCCGTCGCCACCGCAACCGCTGGCGGGATGATCGGTCTCGGTCTATCTCGCGGCCTGGTATGGCGCGCACGTGGTCGTGATCCCTCACGTGACTCGCACACGTCCGTTATTTCCTTATCTACTGACAGCGTTAATGTCGATTCGGATATTGTACTGGATTCGACGCCTCGGGTCTCTCCTGCGGATTCGGGTCTGTCAGTGAATCGTGGCTCATTAAATGTCGGCTCCGCTGCTTCGTTTCCATCTCACTCCCGCCATTCCGCCAGCTTTAATGACGTGATCTCTTCTGATTCGGGAGATTTGATTTCTTCCCCTCTTCGCCGCCCGATTGATTCGTCTGCCACGACACGTGGCCCTGTTGCGTCTCATCCTCCCCTATCTTCTTTACGCCCTATGATGCAACCCGCTTCGCACGTGTCTTCGAATCGATCGCTGATTTGGGCGCCTAAATCTGGGTCGTCCACGTCTACCACTATGCCACTGCCATTCAAAACCCCTGTTGTCACTCAACCCACGCCCTCATCTTATCACCCTGCATCACCTTCTCGAGCACCTATGCCAGTTTCTCCCACCCCACCTCCTAATTCTTCTTCGCCTTTGGTCCGTTCTATGGATCAGATGGTCTCCGATCTCTCCTTTGTTTTTGCCACTGCTCGTCCCGAGCTTCTAAATGCTCCTCTGGTGAAACAACCCTCGCGGGTGTCACGAAAGTGCAATAAACCTCCTAAGGCGACGTCTCCATTTGCTGAGCATGCTCGTCCGAAATGACCTCGTGCGACAGATACACTGGTTATGCCTACCTCTGACCCTGAGTCCCGCTTGGTGGTTGACCACCTGGTGGCCTCTTTGGCTGCCGTGGTTTCAACTGCTAACGATCTTATGGTGACTTGTTCGGTTCCCGCCGAGGGTGTGGCTCTTGCCTCCGATGCCCCTACCACTGTATCCTCATGAATGTCCTATACTGGAACGTTCGTGGTGCATGGCGCCGTAAGGTAAGGGATGACATCCGATTACAGGTAAAAACTTTGTCTATTAATTTGATTGCGTTACAAGAAACTCATTGTGATACTAACTTGGCTTATAAGTTCATTAAATCGGTTTGTCTCTCCTTGGTTGGAGTGGTTCAACCTTCGGTTGGGGCTTCGAATGGGCTGTTGTTGGCCTGGAACTCCTCTGTTATCTTGGTTTAGGTATTATCTCTCCAAGCTCAGTGTATATTTGATGTTGTAGGTATGGAAAACTTGCCGCCGTTTTTGTTTTCTAATGTATATGCTAGTATGAATCCTACGACTCGTAATATTTTTTGGAGTAGTTTCTCAAATTTTGATTTTACCTTTTTATGTGGTTAATTTGTAGGGATTTTAATGCTATTTTAAATGACTCGAACAAAAAAGGAGGGTTGCCCTTTAGGGCGCACAAATCGGTTGTAGATTTCCGTAATTTTGTTCATTATAATGGTTTGATTGATTTGGGTTTCGTGGGAAATCCGTATACTTGGTGCAATAATAGATTCAGTAATGCTAGAATTTTGATCTGGCTTGATCGTGCATTTTGTAACGCTGCATGACTTCATTTTTATGACTCTGCTTCGGTTTCGCATTTACCTCGGGGGATTTCTGATCATTGTCCACTATTGATTTGCCTTGCGCAGTCTTCTGTTAGAAATTGTCTCTTCAAATTTCAAAAATTTTGGGTGGAATATCATGATTCTGTTGAGGTTGTAAAAAAATATTGGAGTGAGATTCCTCAATCTTTATTACCGCATAATGAGTTTAATATGAGTTTACGTTTTACTCGTTCTACTTTGTCTAATTGGAATAAGTTTACTCTAGGCAATTTGGAATGTAATCTTCAATATACCTTGTCTGATATTTTCGAGTTGGAAAAAATTGATGCGAATCCTGGGTTGAGTCCTGCGGATGAGCTTAATTTACGGGCCATCTATAATAAAGCTAATGATATTCGTAGACAAATTAATTTGAAATGATGGTCGAAATCAAAATTAAAATGGATGGTTGATGGTGACTCGAATTCGGCTTTTTTTCACCGGGTGGTGACTACCCGTCATAGGCATAATAAAATCTCTTCTCTTATGCTCCCGTCTGGTATTTTGATTTTCGATAATATTTCCATTTTAACGGTTTTTTCGGACGAATATAAAGCCCTTTGGGCGCCTAATACTGCAAACTTTGTGAACATCTGTAACAACATGAATTTTAATACCTTAGATGCTAGCGTGGCTTTGACTCTTGTTAGTCCTTTTACTGCTTCGGAGGTTTTTGATGTTATTAGGCTGATGTCGAATGACAAAAGCCCGGGATTTGACGAGTTTACTGTAGAGTTTTATAAAATATTGGGGTATTATTTTAGCTAGATTCATTTATGAGATGCATGCATTATTTTTTTTACTCTGCTTTTCTCTCCCTTGAGTGGAATAAAACTATGCTTAATTTTATTCCTAAGGGCTCGTTTGGTACCATGTATAAGCCTCTTGTATAGTATTAGGATAATACTATACAGTGTTTGGAAAAGGTATTAACTAATACCTGCACTAAAAATAGTACATTATAAGTTGTCATAAGGTGTATTAATTAGTAATACACTCTCAAAGTCCTTCATTAGCCTGCACTAAAACTTTCAATATTTTGGATACTCATTTTACCTCCGACCAAAATTAAAAAATATATATAAAATATTAAAAAAATAATTTTAATTTATAAAATATTTTAATGATAAAATATACTATATAATTTTTATATTATATTATATATATTACATTATATTACATTATATTATATTATATTATATTTTATATATTACACTATATTATATTATATTATATTATATTATATTATATATTATATTATATATATTATATATATTACATTATATTATATTTTATATATTATATTATTATTATAATATAATACATATAATATAATATTATAGTGTATATTATATTATATTATATTATATTATACAGATTAGTCAATACAGACTAGTACTATACAGGCTAGTACATGTGTGCACCAAACACTATATAATAATAGTACAATACAGGCTAGTCAATACAGACTAGTATTATACAAGCTAGTACTATACGATGTACCAAACGAACCCTAAATGTCCCAATCACTGTTCGTGAATTCAGACCCATTGCGTTGTGTAATTTAAATTATAGAATTCTTGCAAAGGTTATTGCTAATCGAATGAAAATTCACTTGCCCTTTCTGATTTCGCCTGAGCAATCTACCTTTGTCAAAGACAGATGCATTTAAGATAATATTCTTATGGCTCAGAAATTGACCCATTCGTTATTCAAATCTAAGGCTAAAATCTCTTATATTTTAGTCAAAATTGACTTAGAAAAGGCATACGACAAGTTGTCATGGACTGCTATTTCTGCGATTTTGAATGCTTTCAATTTTCCATCTAAATTTATAAATTGGATTACCTCGTGTGTTTCCACTGCTACATTTTCATGCTTAATTAATTTTGAATTGTCGACTTTTTTCAAATCACACTGTGGTATTAGGCAAGGTGACCATCTGTCGCCTTATTTGTATGTGCTTACGGCTCAGGTGCTCACCAATTTAATAAATGTGGTTGTAAATAATAAAACTTTGACTCCTTTTAAGGTTAGAAATGTGTCTGTTGTTTATCATTTGATATTTGTTGATGATATTTTGTTGGCTTTTTGAGTTAATAAAAAAAGTCTCTAAGCTGTTAAGACTATTTTTGAAAAGTATAGAGCTTTCTCGGGCCAGTCGGTAAATTTTGCTAAGTCAAAAATCTTTTTTCCTCGTGATATTTCTTCAGATATGGCAAACAATGTATGTAGCTTCTTAAACATGCGTCGTGGTAAATTACCCTTTAAGTACCTTGGGACGATAATTGCCCCTCAAAGGCTCCCTCCTTGTGCCCATGAAATCATTCTGGACAAATTTAAGTCTAGATTAGGGGCTTGACAGTCTTCTCTTTTATCCCAAGCTAGCCGGGTGGTTCTAATTAACTCGATCCTTAATTCTATCCCGGTTCACACCATTGCAGTTTCTTGGTATTCTTCTAAGTGGATGGATAAACTTGAGCAGATCATTAGGCATTTTTTATGGTCTAATAATGAAGACAAAAAAGACATTCATTTGATTAATTGGGATATTGTTATCAGTCCTAGCTAGGGGTGTTGGTGGCCTTGGAGTCCATGATCTCCATTGTAAGGCTCTCTCCTTATAGGCTACTAGGATAGGGGACTATCTTAATGGTTCTCTTTCCTTGTGGGTCAATTTAGTCTCTGTCAAATATCATGATTTGAGAGTTTCTTTTCTCCATCCTGATAAAAATAGTTCTTGGAGTTGAAAACTGTTTATACAAGGTTTTTACCTGTTATTCCCTGATTTTTCTAAAATTATTAAATCGGGCAATAATACTTCTGTGTTGCATGATTTGTGGATTTCTGATGTTCCCTTTTATTTAAAGCCAACATTTGTGTTGCATGATTTGTGGATTTCTGATGTTCCCTTTTATTTAAAGCCAACATTTATTAATGTTAATTTGCTATGTGATGATATGTATGTAAATTCTTTAATATATGCTCAAAATTGGATGCCTCATGCTATTGATTGTAATTTCGGTCCAGTTCTGGGGGAGTCCATTTCGAAAATTACGTTGCCTATGAACCCTGATGAGGACACTTATTTGGAGAGAGGTGTCTGGGGGTAGAGTTACCGCCAAATCGGCGTATGATTTTGTTAGAAGCCATGAATCAATTTCTATTCTGTTTGGTCCACATGCCGGTTGGAACCTTCTTTGGAAATTAAAAATTGCTCCTAAAGTTAAGTTGTTTTGTTGAAAACTTCTTCATAAACGATTACCTACTCGTGCAAGACTTCTGTACCTTAAGATCCTTGATTCTGACCTTTGTCCATTTTGCCAAAACAACCCCGAAACCATTGATCATATTTTTTTTAGTGCTGTTTTGCTGCCTCTGTTTGGCATAACATATCCCTTAAAACGAGCCTCGATCTAGCTGAACGGGATAATTGAGGTTCTGGTGATTGGCTAGCCTGTTCCTCCTTCGCGCGTGGAGTCGAGATGTTCAGAGTATCCTTAATTGCCAACTCTTACTCGTTCATTTGGTACGCTAGAAATTGTATGTTGCATGAGGCTAGGCAGCCTACCCCTATGAACCTTGTGACCTGTATCCTTGCTTTCACTCATGATCGCATGAGTGGACTTACGTCCGATGGCAACTCTAGATATAATAATCTCTTGATCAAATGGTCTCCCCCTGCCCCGGACCTTTTAAAATTTAATTGTGATGCATCTTTTTTGAATACCCGTGGTGGATTGGGATTTGTGTTAAGAAACTCGGATGGTGTTTGCTTTGCTGCTGAAGGTCTATTCTGTTCCGGTGATAGTGCCCTTCACCTTGAAGCGATGGCTGTGAAATTTGCTCTTCAATTCGCGTCGAATAATTCGGTGCCTCTATTTTCCATCGGATCCGATTCTAAGACATTGGTGGATGTTATCAACAAAGAAGCGCCGACTCTGTGGATTATTTTTAATATTGTTGATGATATTTTTTATTTGATACCTGGTTGTAATTTCTCTCGTATATCTTTTTGTTATCGAGAGGCTAATGAAACTGCCAATTAGGTAGCAAATTACGCTCGTGTTACTAAGGACCGTTGTGTTTAGTCCACAATTCGATCCCTCGAGTTAGATTCTATTTTGTGCTTAGATATTTTTGACCCTGGTTCTTTCCGGCTTTAATAAAAGTCTTTTATATTTGGTAAAAAAAAAAACTTATCCAAATCTATCTCCAGTTTGTCTATATGTTCTAATGTTCAAACGATGTCAGAGCAAAATATTTCAAGAGCTTGAACAGAATGCTCAAATATTTAATTCGATCCGCAGTTTTTAACAAATATTTCATGACATTCACCTAATTAACTATATATTAACATCAACAAAATCTCTACAGCTTTGCAGCAGCACAGGAAGAACAGTCAAAAGATCTCATACTAGCTAGTATTTACCGAAATCCTAATTATTAAGCAGCAGCAGCAGAAGAAGAGGAAGAGGAAGAGGAAGAGGAAGAGGAAGAAGAGGGAGAAGAAGAAGAAGATCTCATACTTGTATTTACCTTGAAGAAGAAGAAGAGTAGGTAATATATGAAGATGGAAAAGCTCAGTCGTACATCTCGTTCCAGGAGCAGGAGAGGAAGAGGAGCCAGGAGAGGGCGAGGACGAGGTCGCCGACGAGCTGGCGCGGCCAGTCGGCGGCGAGGTCCTCGAGGCGGCGCTCGAAGCAGACGCGCCAGAGGGCGAAGGCGGCGTGGAGCAGGGAGCATCCTTTGGCGAAGAAGGCCTGGAAGTCGCGGTCCTCCACGAAGGCCACCATGAAGAGGAGCAAGCCGATGCCGAAGAGCAGCAGCCCGGCGAACGACTCCGACGTCTGGATCAGCAGCTGGTCGCGCGGGGTCGACCCCTCCGCCAGCAGCCGCGCCGCCCCGTGCCCCACCACCGCCGCCTCCTTGAGGTAGAACATCATCAGCGCCCCGCTCGTCGCCGCCACCGCCGAGTGCAGCAGGCAGATCGAGAAGAATCCTGACGACGACGAAGAAGAAGCTGCAGCCATTGCAGATCTTGATTCTGGTCCTGGTCTCTCTCTCTCTCTCTCTCTCTCTTCTCTCTCTCACCCTCTCTCAGTTGCAATCTTTCAAGTAGTGAGAGAGCATAATCGAAGTGATAAGACTCGGCGAAAGATTCACTGTAGCTGAGATAGATGTTTAGTTGGATAATAATCAACTTATTAAAGATTCACTGTGCAAGTGGGGATATCTAAAACAAAATTTAATATGATTAAAGATTCATCAACTTTAATTTCACTCTCAGATTCTAATCCTTCTATTTAAGTTAACTAATCAACCTTATCCACCACGTTATTGTCTGAGAAAGAGAGAGAGAACAACGATGTGAGCCTGGGAAGAAAACCAGGGGCTGTCACCGTTTGGATTTTAGTTCATTTTTTAATGGAGATTTTTTAGGCAATTTTTTTCAATTCAAATGATATGTTTGTACTATTCTCGGTGACTGGTAGACGGTAAGATGCGAATGGACGGTGGCGATTCATTTGATGCAGAGGAGCAATTCACGTCCGCCAAATTAATTAGAAGGGCTCAGAAATCAACTCAGGATGTGTCTCAACTTCTACTGGTTTCAGTTGGCCAATTGAAGATTAAATATACACCGAGCATTGAATTGAATTAAGGGTGGGTTAGGTCCGGTAATTTTGGTTCGATCTAATAGTCCGATACGATAAAATCACGCTCAAGCCACCCATTATCACGTCGGGCCAAAAGATGTAGATCCGACCCAATCTTATAATTTGATACCCAGTAGGCTAACCTAGTGCAGACCATGCCTAGCTAGCCGGGCAAACACTAGGTTAAGCCTATTGGCACTACTGCACTAGACTAGGCTTGGCATTGGACTGGCCTGAGCTCAACTCGGTCCGA
Organism: Canna indica; assembly: GCA_034359265.1. Taxonomy (NCBI): domain Eukaryota; kingdom Viridiplantae; phylum Streptophyta; class Magnoliopsida; order Zingiberales; family Cannaceae; genus Canna; species Canna indica. The sequence continues at coordinate 3,368,475 of CP136896.1, read as the reverse complement.
GCCCGATCTGAGCTCGAAGCGACGACCTCGTGCTAGGCTGGGCCGCCCCTTTGGGAATTCGGATTGTGTCAGACACGTCCTGACTAGCAACGAGCCTGATCAGGCTCAGGACTGAGGCGACTTGACCACGACCCATCGAATGCACGAAGATGCCAGTTAAATAAAGGTTAATGGTAAATATGTCATTTTGCCCCAATAATAATTGATCGGCTACAACAAAATTAATTCAACTCAGTATAATATTATTTTATACTCTAAATCACTATTTAGTTTAGTAAATATATTTTATATTATTTAATTATTTATCAAAATAAATTAATAATTTTAAAATATTATATAATACTAAAAAATATTTAAATAAAATACCAAACTATATCAGATCTAAAATCTGACACTACCATCACGTTCAGCGCACGAACCTACAACTTTAATATTTATTCTGTCTCCACCCGACATCTCTAAGTTGCCCAAATTAATTATTTTTTAATACTTAAATAGGTAAAGGTCTAAAATGGTCCCTAAACTATTTTAGAATTTTCACATTAGTCCCACATTTTTTTTTGACTCAATTGGGTCCCTAGATATTTGTAATTGTCACTTTAGTCCCTAGTCGTGATCCTACCGTTAAAAAAGATCTACGTGGCAAACGTTTTGACAATGTGGTATCTGATTTAGTTGACTTTACTTATGTATATTAATAGATACCTAACGTGACTTATTTTATCATTTATAAATTAAAATGGTCCCATTTTTCTCTCCGTTCCTCCCACCCCCTGCCTCCGCCCCTCCGGCAGCCCGAGCTTGGTCAGCACCGCCTGTAGCTCCGTCGCCGAGATGAACCCATCCCCGTGCTCGTCGAACACCCAGAATGCCTCTCTCATGTCCTCCTCCACCTCGTCCCCCCCATTTGCATCTGCATCCATCTCGATGGATCCGCCGAAGAGGGCGTCATCCAAGGAGGAGTGGAGGACCTCGAAGTCTTCGAAGGCGAGGCCGGCACGCCCGGGGGGATGTAGGCAGCGATGGTGGGCCGCGATGGTGGGCCGCGTAGGAGAGTAGGAGGTCGAAGACGCGACGGAGGTGGAGAGTGTTGAGGCTCTGGGTCCGGACTGCGTGGGGGCGCAGGCGTGGGGGATCACGAGCAGATTGGATCACGAGCGCAGGTGATTTCCGCGTGTAGTCCCTCTCCGACAACGGCGTGCAAACCATCCCCGACCGCTACATCAAGCCGTCGTCGGAGCGGCCCTCCGGCGGAACCCCCACCACCGAAGAAGACATCGGCATCCCCGTGGTCGACCTCGCCATGCTCAACGATGACGTGGGCGCCCACGACGACGGGGCGACATGTGAAGGCCATAGCGGACGCATGTCGGATGTGGGGCTTCTTCCAGGCGGTCAACCATGGGGTGAGCACAATGTTGATGAGGCACACGCGCGTGAGGTGTGGCGAGGTCTGCTCGAAGTTGAAGATTCTGCTCCTCGTCGTCTCCACCAACTTGCTCTCCCTTTTCCTCTTCTCCTGCACTTTCGATCCCAAATGGTCGACCTGCGTCCCAAGATTCACGCATGGGACTCCGTCGCCCTCCTCCACGAGCTTAACACCACCCGAAGCGACCTTTCCGGTAGCAAAACTCTCGCCGCTGACCAACTCCCTTCTCCAAACTCTCCTCGCCGAGGTCAATCGCACTCGCGAGGAAGATGTGGCGGCCGCGGATGAGCTCTCTGGGGAGCTCAAGCTTGCTGTGGGGCCGCACAAGCTCCCTCTCGGCTTCACCTCCAACCTCGACACTGACGAGCTCTACCCAATGCTCGACGTCGCTTGCTTCAAGTTCTAGAATGAGCTGGTGGAGTATATGTCCTATGAAGTGGGTGAGGACTGCCCCAGCGAAGACATTTTTGCCCAGAGGTTGATGCTTAAAGGCTGTGAGCCACTATCCCGACGACGGTGCCACCCCGAGATCCTCGGTCGGCTATGGGTTCATCTCAGCGACTATGAAGTTCGACGAGCACGAGGATGGGTTCATCTCGGCGGCAGAGCTGACCAAGCTCGGGCTGCCGGAGGGGCGGAGGCAGGGAGGAGGAAGAGCTAGAAGGAGGAGGAGGAGGAAGAGAGGGTGATGACAATGATGAGAGGAACATAGAGAAAAATGGGATCCATTTTAATATATAAATGATAAAATAAGCCACGTAGATACCTATTAATACACGTAAGCAAAGTCAACTAAATCAGATGCCACGTTGTCGGAACGTTAGCCGCGTAGGTTTTTTTTAACGATAGGGTCACGACTAGGGACCAAAGTGATAATTATAAATCTTTAGGGACTCAATTGAGCCGAAAAAAAGTTGTGGGACTAATGTGAAAATTCTGAAATAGTTTAGGGATCATTTTAGACATTTTTCCTACTTAAATTATTGCATTTGTAGCTCATAATCTTGTATTGCGGGCTCTTTGGACTGTAATTCCATTTGCAACCTGCAAATAATATTAGAAACACAAATTATAACTACTAAATGCTGGAAAAGATTTTTACAGCCAATCAAACAAATTTACACTTGCGGGCAACCAAACGCCCCCTAAATGACATCTTTGAAAAAATAGGGATCAACGTTGTTTCAACCAAAAAAGAAATTGATATAAACATATTACTAGCCAGAGCAGTAGTTGAAACTTATAATGCTATTGTGATCTATAATATTTTTGCAGATTGAATGCATAAAAGAATATACACATCCAGATTACTGAGGATCTAGATTACCACCCAGATAGATTATCACTTTGAAAATTACTAGTAATATTACATTACCATATTTGGTATGGTCTGGTAATCTCGCCAGTAATTCATATTACCTTATTTGGTATAAAAAATATTATTGAAAAACTTAAATTTTTAACTTATTTGGTATGGACGGGCAAAACTTCACTTTACGAGCTGCTATATTGTGGACAATCAATGATTTCTCAGCCTATGACATGTTGTCTGGTTGGAGCACGCATGGGCGACTCTCTTGCCCGTATTGCATGGAACACTCAAAATCTTTCAGTCTTGAGAATGGTCGGAAAATTTTCTTTAATTCTTTGATTGTCATCGTTGGTTCCTACCGTCTAACCATCAGTATCGAAGGAATCAGGACAAATTTATCGAGGATAGAGTCGAAAGAGATGAGCCACCACCAATGTTGTCTGATGAACAGATGTTAGCACGTGTTCAATTGCTTCCAGAGATTACTTTTGGTCGGAATGTAAGAATTTCAGGCTTTGGTCAAACACATAATTGGGTGAAAAAAAGTATCTTTTGAGAATTGTCGTATTGGAGTTCATTACTGATTCAGCATAATTTGGACGTCATGCACATTGAAAAAAATATGTTTGATAATATTTTTAACACATTTATGAATATTTTCGGCAAAACTAAAGATAATGTGAAAACCCGACATGATGTAAAAATACTTTGTAAGAGACCTGAGTTAGAGTTGCAAGAGGTCAACAAACGATTTCATAAGCCAAAGGCACCGTATGTATTAAATAAACAACAGATGAAAGATGTGTATCAATGGATCAAAGAACTCAAATTACCCGGATATGCCTCAAACTTATCTCGATATGTAAACGTCGATGAATGCAAAATATCGGGGATGAAGAGCCACGATTGCCATGTATTCATGCAGAGATTGCTTTCGATCGCGTTACGAGATCATCTACATGATAAGATTTGGGATCCGTTGATAGAATTAAGTATGTTTTTAAGAAACATTTGTGCAAATGTACTTCGAGTTGGAGATATGTCAGCACTTGAAATAATATTGTTGAAATCATATGCAACCTGGAGCAATTTTTCCCTCATGTATTTTTTGACTCGATGGAGCATCTACCGATACACTTGGCATACAAGGCACGAGTTGGTGGCCCCGTTCAATATCGGTGGATGTACTTATTTGAAAAATACATGAATCGTCTGAAGAAAAAAGTAAATAACACCGCCGCAGTTGAAGGTTTCATATCATAAACATATATAATTCAAGAAATTTCAACATTCTGCTCATTTTATTTTGAATCAACCATCAAGACAAGACTTAATTGTCTTCCATGGAACGACGACGGGGGAGCTCGACCATCAGATAGTTGTTTAAATATCTTTGGTTACCCCGATCGTGCTTTGGGTTCTCGTCCGTCTCGATTCTTAAACGGTGAAGAGTACCATTTGGCCTACTTGTACGTTTTACTAAACTGTCCAGAGATTGAGAAGTTCATTGAAATATTTGACATTGAGATGGTGACAAAATACTCAATTTACAACGATGATGAATTAGAAAGATTACGGAATTGTGAGTTCCCTAATTGGTTTCAAGCTTAAAGCACAGAACACAAAGGCAAAATAGATAACAAAATATTTGAGTTTGCTAGTGGATCGGCACGACTTGTACAGTGTTATAATGGTTATTTTGTCAATGGATATACATTTCACACACTTGAATATTCATCTACAAAAAAGACTATGAATGCCGGGGTCTGCGTCAAAGAGACAACGTATGCTGAATGTGATGTTGACTTTTACGGACTATTGGAAGAAGTCATTGAATTACAATTTTTCGGATGTAAATCAGTTGCCCTTTTTCATTGGTTCGATACAAGCGATAGGGGCATGAGAGTTCATCCAAAGTATAAACAGCTGGTCGAGGTCAATTACAAATAAAAAATGACTTCAAATGAGTCATTTATATGGCATCTCAAGCTGAACAAGTATATTATATGCAGTATTCATCTCGAAAGAAAGATAGGGCAGATTGGCGTATTGTCTGTAAGACTAAAGCCAGAGGAAAAATTGACCCGATAGTTGGAGAGAATGATCGAGCCACCAGATGACTTCTATCAAGAAGAAGATCCTTCCGAAGTGGAACGAGTTAGTCCAATACTCGAGGATGATGACACATAGTTAGTTCAATTGAAAACAGAATACGTTGATGACGACGATAATGAAGTTGAGGAAGGACAGAATGGTGATGAGGGAGACGAACACTACTACAAACTTGGTCTTCAGCAACGGCTATCAGCAACGGCTGATCAAGCCGTTGCTATTTGCAACGGCGTTCTTACGGCCGCTCGAGCCGTTGCAGATATATGTATCTGCAACGGCTTTCTAACGGACAACCGAGCCGTTGCGGATTATTTTAATTATCAGCAACGGCTTTCTGACGGAAAGGCGAGCCGTTGCTGATTATTTAATCTTCAGCGACGGCTTACTAACGGATAAGTGAGCCGTTGCTGATGATAACTTATCAGCAACGGCTTTCTAACGGGCGAGTGAGCCGTTGCTGATAAGTTTATATAGGGCACGCTCTCGCGCCCGACCCTTCTTCCTCCCGCTTCTGCCGCCGCCGCTCCTGCCGACCTTCGCCGCTGCTGCCGTTGCTGCCGACGCCGACGCCTCTCGCCGCCGCGCCGCTGCCGCTGCTGCCGGTATGTTGATCGGCCGGAGATGTTAAAATCCGGCCGAAACCCTATTTCTAGGGTTTCGGCCGGCGGCGGTCGGCCTATGGCCGCCGCCGGACCTTCTACAGTGGCCGGACACACTGTCCGGCCACTGTACGCCGGCGCCGGAGGGTGGACTCCGGCGCCGGAATATATATATATATATATTTTATTGTTTTGAAATTGTTAATTAATTAATTTATAAATGATAATTAATTGTTTAGATTAATTGCTTAATTTGTTAGATTAATTATTAGGGTTTAGATTAATTTCGGATGCGCGCCGGAATCGTCCACTTCGGACGCGCGCCGGAATCGTCCAATTCGGACTCGCGCCGGAATCGTCCAATTCGGACTCGCGCCGGAATCGTCCACTTCGGACGCGCGCCGGAATCGTCCAATTCGGACTCGCGCCGGAATCGTCCACTTCGGACGTGCGCCGGAATCGTCCAATTCGGACTCGCGCCGGAATCGTCCACTTCGGACTCGCGCCGGAATCGTCCACTTCGGACGCGCGCCGAAATCGTCCAATATGGACTCGAACTGTCTCGAAACATTTAGAAAATAATCATCCATCCGACGAGTTGATATGTTTCACGTACGCATCGACGAATCAGATATGATTTAGCAAAACCTTAGATCCGTTCGGGGATTGTATGTTCGTGTAAAAGAAGTATATGATCTTTTATACGACGTACAATTCTTGAATTGTCACTGATTGGACAATTTGGGAATATAGTTATTTGTACTGCACTTACGTTTTTATTTTAATTGTTAACTAATTATTCTAAAATTCGGCAACATCTCTCTTGTTCTCCGATACGCGCCCAGATGATATGCGTATTCGGAGAACTGTAGGGAGATGCTGTCGAAATTTAGAATAATTAGTTAACAGTTAAAATAAAACGTAAGTGCAGTACGAATAACATAAATCCCGAATGGAATAGGACAATCTCACCTAAAGACATTAACCAAAGAAATTGTCATTGATTGACAGAATCATGTCGGCTGATCGAAGTTGGATGTACCGACGTTTTGATCGTGGAGCTTTAACGAATGAGTTTCGATTAGGCGTAACGTACTTCCTAAATTTCGCCTATTCGAATCGGAATTTCGTTAGCATGGGTGATCAAATCCGATGTCCGTGCCGCATTTGTTCGAATGGACGATTTTTGGATCGGGAGACTGTCACTCTGCATCTATATACCAAAGGATTTACACCAAGATATTTTCTATGGACTTGTCACGGGGAGTCACGCGAAGTCGGGACGTCGAGCAATCCTGTCGTTCAGACATATGGTGAATCTTCCTCTGCTGGTGATGACGAAGAGGAAGAAGAGGAAGAAGAAGAAGAAGAATCCGAAGACTATTATTCAGATGATGAGGAATAATTGTAAAGTATATATATTTTATTAAATATATCTCTACTATTTATACAATAATCTGATTATATGTCTGTTCGACAGATATGTCTGGTCGTGGTTATCGACGCAGGAGAGCTTCGGAGTCTCCGATCGGTGAGACTCCAGCACTTACTCCTGTTGCTGATCCTCCTGTTGCTGATCCTCATGAGGATGATACTGCCGAGGCTAGTACATCCAGACGCAGGCGGCCACGCGGGCCGAACAGGTGGCAGCCTCCACCAGCCACAGAGTCACGTAGATTGATCAGCGTGATTGGGGAGCGGTAATATATCATGAATTATGAATCATTACAAATTCATTATATCATAATATAATATTAAAATTTATTTTTGTTGTGCAGGTTCGAGCAAGAAGAAGTGCCGAGGAGCATTTCTTCTACTATTCGACGATACATGCACGGGGCATGGCCTACGTGGTCTCACGTGCCTAGCGAGCACGTCGACATGTTATGGCGCGAGTTTGAGGCACGTATTTTTTTTTTTTTACATGCATGATGATATATTAAGAATTGGTACTGATATTATTATTTTGCATGCTCGCTATACATGGGCCGAGGACCAGAGGTCCTTCATTTACGCTGCCTGGGAGTCTATTTCCCGGGCAAGGTACAACGGGCAGCTGGGGCAGGCTCGGTCCCGAGCGATGGCCCGAGCTGGGACCACTAACATCGCGGAGACTCGGGGATACGGCCCCAGTTGGATTACTACGGATATATGGGACCAGCTCGTGGGGATATGGTCGACGGATCGATGGCAGGAGGTTTCTCAGAATGCGGCTAGAGGGTGGTGCAGCGCGGGGGTACCCCCGAGGACTTTGACGCAGCATCGTGGGTCGAAGCCGCAGGTGGCTGGGACCATGGCCGCGTATATGGCTTCGCAGATAGTGGTCATGCGCGAGCCGTGCTAGGGCCACTTGGGGCACCGACCCCTCCGGTCGCTGGTGAGCGGCCGTCTACCTCTAGATCCAGTTATGATCATAGTAGCAGAATAAGGACTCTAGAGGAGACGGTCGCGCGTCAGAGTCAGATGATGGAGGAGATGCATGCTATGCTACGCAACATGTCAGGTCATCCCGCAGCAGGCATCTCTTCGGCATCATCTAATCCATCGTCCTCGAGTCAGTCCACGCCGGTGTACACTCAAGCACTCCAGACCCCGCCATATGATCCAGACCATCCTCCATCGTGATCGTGAGATTTTTTGTTTGGATATTGAACTTGTTACTGAGATATTGAACTTGTTAAACTTATTTTGTTTGGATATTGATACTTCAATTTTGCATTTGAATTGTTTTTATACTATCGTGGATAATTATCAATATAAATATAATTGTTTTGATGTATATCTTGGTGTGTTTGTGATGTGTGAATGAATGTGTGTATGAGGGTATGGGTGTGTGAGTTATGTATCAGATAAATGTATCAATGTATCAATGGAAATTAGAAATTTGAAATTTTTCTGCTTGCAGGTATAGGTCATCAGCAACGGCTTTCCCACGGCCGTCCGTGGGAAAGCCGTTGCTAAAAGTATATCGACAGCCGTTGCTGATGACTTACAGCAACGGCTTAGCGACGGGTTTTACTAACGGCGTTGCTACGGACTCGAGGCCGTTGCTATTAATGTTATCAGCAACGGCTCCGGGTCCGTGGTAAAACCGTTGCTGATAATATTTTTAGCAACGGCCCGAGCGGCCGTTGCTGATAATGTTTTGAGCGACGGCCCGAGCGGCCGTTGCTGATCCGTTGCTAAGTCATCAGCAACGCGACTTTCTGTCACGGCTCTATTGCAACGGCTCGGCCGTTGCTGATGCCCATTTTTCTAGTAGTGGAAGAAGAATTTCAAGATTCCGATACAAAAGAACTAGAAGAAGAGTATTACACGGATGATGATAATGACGAATAATTGTAAATGTGAAGTATATATTTAATATATATATATATATATATATATAAATTTATTATATATAATCTAATTATACTAAATTTTTACAGCTATGGTTCGAAATATCAGTTCTCAAGGAGACATTCATCGTAGGACCCCTTGACAATTACCACCCGCTCCACCTGTACCCACTGACCCTTCGCCTTCAACCACCATCCCTCCACCTGCGGCCACCATTCCCCCACTTGATCCAGCCACCATTCCCCCAGCTGATCTGGACACTATCCCCCCACCTCCAGCCACCATCCCTTCAGCCGATCCAGGCTCGTCGACATCAAGATGTAGGCCACGAGGGCCTAACAAAATTCTCCATCCGCCACCCGAGGGAGAACTGCGCAGAGTAGTTAGTATGCGCAGAAGAAGGTAAGTATATGCATTAATTATTTTTTATAATTTATTTATAATTTAAAATATCATAATATGAATTTATATTTGGTGCAAATTTGAGCAGGAGGACGTCCCCCGCATGATAGCGGGGACGATCCGAAAGTTTATGCACGGGGCGTGCCCTACATGGTCTCACGTGCCCCGTGAGCATATGGATTTATTGTGGCGAGAGTTCACGGTAAGTATATTTGTTAAATTAATGTTAATGTTAAATATTCATCAGTAATAATAATTTTTTTTTGCAGGATCATTATACATGGCCGGAGGACCAGACCACTTTTGTGGAGGCTGCATGGGAGTGTGTTGCCCGCGCTCGCTATAACGGGCTGCTTCAGCAGACCCGTCAGACCGTGATGAGATGACTGGGGGCCACACAGATAGGACAGACTTGGGGACATGCCCACAAGTGAATTCCTGGCCATGTGCGGGACCAGCTCGTTGAGCGGTGGGACACACCTGAGTGACAGGAGGTCTCCCGGACTGCGTCGAGAAATCATATGTCCAGGGGGGACGGCACGGGCGTGCGCCACACTGGTGGCTCCATCGCTTTTTCGGTTCATGAGCGTCGTATGGTATGTATAATTTAATTATTTTTTATTAAATTATATATTGTGTATAATGATACTAATGTATTTGTTTTCTAATGTAAGACGTGCGTGACGGAGGATGGCACCGTCCAACGCCCGTCGATGATTGAGGTGTTTGAGCACACCCACCGTCGTCGACGAGGAGAAGGGGACTACGGTGATAGCAGAGCCTCGTATATAATGGTAAGTATTTATATATTGTCTATTTGATTTACATAAATTTTTTATATAGTTTATATATATTTAAAATATAAACATGTGTAGGAAACTTATACGAGTACTGTGATCGAGCGTGGAGGGACACCGGAGGAGTTCGACGCAGGAGCTTGGGTGGAGGCCGCAGATGGCTGGGAGCACGACCGTGTTTATGGATTTGCAGACAGTGGTCATGCACGCGCCGTGCTCGGGCCACTTGGGGCACCGACCCCTCCGACTTTGGGTGAGTGGCCCTCGACATCCCGAGCGCAGACCATAGCCGAATAGCGGCCAGTGAGTCGGAGCTCACCCAGCAAAAGCTAGAGATGCAGGAGCAGAGGCTGGAGATCAGGAGCAGAGGCGGGCGAATAACGAGTTGAGACAGACAATCCAGAACATGCAGACACTCCTCACTCAGATTGCGTCTCACGATGGGCTTCTACCGATGATGCCGCAACCGTCGTCCTCCTCGACCCAGTCGACGCTCCTGACCCAGTCGTTGTCGACTCTACTGCCTCCACCGCCTCGATCGCAGCCGTGAGATTTTGATTAATTATATTTTGTTTATATTTTGATACTTGGTTTTGTATATATATATATATAATATTTTGATAATTGTTTGCCTCCGATTTGAGGCTGATATTGATGATATTTATGTAAAACTTGTATGTTTGGTTTCAAATGCATGTGTATGATTTTTTCTGATTGTAATATGTGATTGAAAATAGTTTGTAGTCGATATATCATTGTATACATGAATTTACAAAATTTTTAGTTTTTTCAGTTACAGGATACACCTTTAGCCACGGCTTACCCACAGTTCATCGTCACTAAGCCGTGACTGAAAGCTTATCGTAAATGGCGGATGGTCTCGACAACACCAAATATCACGGTTGCTAATAGTATCACCGATGGGACTGGGCCGTGGCTGATGGTTGGTATCAGTGACAGCTGCCTAAAGCCGTAACTGATGGTTTTTATTCAGCGACAGCGCACGGGGCTGTCGCTGATAATTACTTGTGACGGCCGAGTGCGACCGTCACAACTTATTTGAGATGTGCGCATCAGTGACGACGGTTTGCCACGGTTGACGCCGTCTGTGATATCTATCACCGACGGTTCAGCCACGGTCTGAGCCATCGGTAGTGATGATAATTCTAGTAGTGATACCCTCAAATAAAAGCCACGAAGAAGAAAGCATTAAAATATCTACGGATTAATAGAGAATCCATGGATTTTTAAGAATCTATGAGAAGTCATCCCTTTGCAAAACCAACACAGGAGGTGAGGATCAAATATCCATGGAATATAGAATCCATGAAAAACCTGCACAGGAGGTGATGATCAAATATCAGGGTTGCATGGGAGATGAGGAGGACGACGACAAGTGAGGAGGGCACGAGAGGAGATAGCAGTGCGCACGAATGAGATGGGGTGAGGTTTTTTCCAATGTTAATAGAGGTATTTTAGTGGAGGATATTTTTGTCAAAAAAAAAAAAAACATTATCACTTGTAATCCACATAGCCACGCTCTCTCCCTTGATAATGTGGATTATCAGTTGAGTGGTAATGTAGATTACCAATAATTTATTTCAACTAAATGCGGTAATCTAGTGATCTCAAGTAATTTTAATTCAGATTATTGATAATCCATTTAGATTAGCGACAATGCATTTGGATTACCTCATACCAAACGTCCCCTTAAAGCTTAACAATCCGTCCGAAGAACTTAACCTGCCAAGAAACGAGATTTGCTTTATTGGATAAAAGATGATAAGATAAGAGATGAATTTTAATTCTTAGTTATTTTGATGCTTGATTAGATGAGCATAAAATTGGTGTAATATTCGATGTACACCGGATAAAAAAATCATATGAATTTTTTTCTTCGTTTGTTATCTTATCATATCCAGTGAAGTAAATGAACTATAAATATATATTGTGATGCAACCTCAATAATAATGCACGTTTTCGTTTTATTTTTTGGAATCACGGATGACAATTCTATCTCCACCGATCGAATAAAAATCGCATCCGCTCTATATCTAATTCATATCCATAAATAAAAATAAATATGGATGCAAATATGGATTTAAATTTTTTTTATTCGCGCGGATATATTGTAAATGAGGATATGTATGCAGATCTGCATTGTTTCTACATCGTATTATCCGCATATAGATAATTGTCATTTTACCCATATATAAGTTATTTAATATATATTATATAGGTAAGTTCTATGATAAATTACATATGAGACCATAGTAACTTATTAATTATTATGAATTTGAATATTGTAATTTATTATTTTTTACTAATATATTTTTAATAGTAAATTATGTAATAGAAAATAGTATCAGTTAAATAATAAATATGTAACAAAATTATTTGAAAGTAAAAAAAAGTTAAACTATTTTACTATGAAGAATCAAACTAGAAAAGCTATAAATTATATTATTTAGACGCATAATGTGTAGATATAAATTTGGAAAAAAAAATCAAAGAAAGATTTCCAGCTCTTTTACAAAAGTATTTTTCTTTCCTTCTACGACGATTTTCTTAAAAAAATCTTTGTTGAATTTACAAAATTATCTGTTATGAAATACTATCAAGCGTACACACAATCATAAACATAAAGAAAAAATAAGAAAGAAAATAGCACGTGAATTTAACGAGGTTTGATCGATGTTGTGTACATTCTCGGGCATAATTCTTCCAAATTCATAAAATTTTGTGTTTCCCCAAATCTCAATGGGGCTAAATGGGGTTCAAAATTACAAAATAATACAATAGGTCCATACCGCAGGGGGGTTTCGCCCTCGCATATAGACCTGACAATTCGTGTTGGATCGAAAATATCAGATTGGATCGGCCTAACCCGAACAAAGAACATGCCCGACCCGACCCAACCCGATCCGACACAAATAGTAAACGGGCCGACCCGACCCGTTAGCACGATAATTAAAAAAAATCAAAATCGTGCCATCGATCTCAAATTGGGTTATTGGAATCGAACTATTGACCCCATATCAAACTATTGGGTCGATTCGGGCTCGCATCAGTCCATAGGCCAATTTGGGCCTGATAGCATGATATTTTTGATAATTAATAAATTTCTTATTAATTAGGCTATCGGGCTGGGCCGAGCCTACACCGCCTAGCTCGGCCTGACCTGATATTCTCGAGCCTTATATTGGCTAGCCCGATAACGACCCGAACACGATAAAGATTGACCTGAGCCCGATTTAGACTATATGGGTTAACTGAACTATCGACCCCCCCCCCCCCCCCACACCCATATTAGTGTTGGGCTCCGGGGCTTGGCCTATCAGCCCAAGCCCTCCACTATCGGCACAAATATCTTTTTTCATCCTATTCAGGTCGCATCGCGAGTTCTTCGGGCCAGGTCATAATTCAGATCGATCAAAATTTAAGAGACAAAAGTAACACATTATCACTCACGTTAAAGTAATTTAAATTGTTATTTTAAAATAAAAATAAAATAAGACAATCTAAATCATCCATAATCGTACGAAATGACGTTGTACAAATTAAACGCCACCTAATCGTTAACTTGCATGAATTGGTCAACGGAGGGCGGAGGCGTATGCTATTATCTTCTAGAATAAAAAAAAGACCAACTAACCTTCCCAGCTTGTCTCTTCTAGAATCAAAAGGAAAGTCAAAATGCAAACATCTCATCGTCCGCGTTACAATAAAGATTTGCCAAAAGGTCAAAACACTCGATTCATTTCAATCAGATTAATCATCCAGTATTGATTTTCATTATGATATTTAAACTAAAAAATATATATTATTAATTGCTTCTTTTTCAATTATAAATCGTTTAATAATAATTAATTAATTCAAATTATTCTCTTCTTGGAATATACGCAATGAGATGACACCACATGCCTCTCTTTCTTCGCCATTTTCCAGTTTCCTCCTCCCTTCCAACAAAGAACAAGAACAAGAACAAGAAACGAACCTTCTTTCACCTTCTTTCTCCCTCTATATATACTCTGCTCACCTTCTCCCCCCTTCAACGTTACCAACATCTCTCTGCATCTCCTTATTTTCTAGCTTCTTCTTCTTCTTCTTGCTATATATATATATATATCCATGGAGAGAAGCGGCGGCTCGTCTGGGACGTCATGGGCGGACCAGTGGGACTACAGCGACCAATACGGCGGCGGGCAGGCCTCGGCGGAGAAGAAGAGGGGCGGCGGCGGCTGGAAGAGCGGCATGGAGAAGACGAAGGCGGCGGCTTCGACGGGGTTCAAGAAGGTGAAGGAGGGCACCACCACCGGATTCCACTGGATCAAAGAGAAGTACCAGAAAAGGACTCAGAATTAAGCACTGAGAGATTAAACAATAGATGATCGATCAATCGATCGGTGTGTGAAGTAAATATATTTAGGCTTAATTAATTTTATGTGGCTTCTGATGTTGTCTTCTATAGCTTGAGGACTTAATTTTAGTGTTTTTTTTGTTGTTGTCTTAAATTACTTAGCAAGTTTCTATATATTGTTTAATTGACAAATACGTCTATAAATTAAATCTCTTGAATATTAGGCGGTGTGTATGGGTACCCGATAGACCCGTAATCGGTTGGAAGTTGGAACCTACGTACCTGATCTAGTAGATTTCGAATAGACTTGAACTAAAGTCAGGACCCGTAAAAAAACTAAGGAATTAGTTAAAATCGGTACTCGAAACTTGTACCGTAGAATTTGTAAATGAATATGTTCCAATAATTAAGATATTTGAAACCTGTACTCTATAACTTGTAAATTATCACGCCTCGAGTTCTAGAGACGCATGATCGGCCAGAGTACGGACAAGTACTCCGAAGCCTAACCACACACATGAATCAAATGCGACAAGGATCAAATTTACCATGCACAAATCCAACTAAATATAATGTCATGCAAAACAAGTGTAACTGTGCGAGTTATAAAATCCAAGAATGATATAACATAAACAGATCCAATACCCAATATATGTGCTACATGTTCAAAGTAAATAGTCACACGACTCTATCAAATACTCGACTACGTCAACCACAACGAGACCCACCACCTGAGCTTGCTGCAACCAGCCGCGTCGTACCATAATGATCAGGATTTGCAAAATAACAAATCCTTCTTGAGACACGAGTGCCTTCCCTTGAGATCGAGCCGCTCTCTAACCTCCATTGACTGGACAATCCTTCTTGAAGCGGTCCACCTAATTGGACCCGAAGCAGCCATTAGTGCGGCCATAACATCACTACAACACATCGTTGGAATTCTGACGGCCAATTATAAAGAAATTTTGACGTCGGAGGAAGTAAATATTTGCATTCTGACGGCAGTGAATTCGTCGAAAACGCGTGTCAAATAACCTCCGCTTAAATTTAAATATTGACGTCTATGCAGGCGTCAATATTTACATTTCGACGACGCGTACGGTCGAAACGAGACGTCAGTATTCAAAACGAGTCGTTATGTTTAGCATATTGACGTCTATACAGGCGTCAATATAGCATTTTCTTGTTTTTTTTAAAATAAATTTTACTTGTAATAAATAATTAATATATTAATTAGCTAATTAATTTAAAATTAATCAAATTAGCATCAAAATTCATAATTTTATTTAATTGGAACAGTAATACAAAATTGGATTAAAACAATTCTGTGTAATTTTATTTACAAATAAAATTAAATAATTTAATCTTCATCGTCCATTTCCTCCTGCTCCTCCTCGTCTTCTTGTTCTTCCTCGTCGTCTTCTCTATACGGATCAACATCTCTATCTATACATTTATATCAATTATAAGCATATAAATTTAAATATTATTAATTAAAATATATTGTTAAAGCATAAATTTAACAGTTAAAGCATAATTTAACAGTTAAAGCATAATTGTTAAAGCATAATCGTAATTAGCAGTATTAAATCATAATTTAAAATATAAAGCATAATTTATACTAAAGATAGGAATTCATAGTTAAAAAAAATTTGATATTAAATCTAAACATTTATACTGGATGTTAAATCATAGATAAAGAAGAAGAAACATGCAGTTAAAAAAAAATCTAAACATTTGATATTAAATCTAAAGATATATATGCAGGTAAAATTTATACTAACTTGCATATACTGGATGTCGGGCTGATTCGACGGAATAAGAGCCGGATCTCGGGCTGGTTCGACGAGAAAAATCTAAAGCAGGCGGTTGCTTCGTCGAGATGAAGAGGAAAGAAAAAAATTAACTACGGATTCGTCGAGATGAAGAAGAAGAAAAAAAAAAGAAAGAAGAAAGAAGAAAGAAGAAAGAAAGAAATCACTTGCTAGCAGCGGCTGCTGATTCGACGACGGAAGAAATCAGACGAAGAAGGAGCGCGGCAGCGACGAGACGAAGAAGGAGGAAGAAGAAGAAATTGGCGGGAGGAAGAAATTTACGGGGTAAATGTGAAATTTATAGGCGGAATTTATTATTAAAAAATAATAAAAAACTGTAGCAGCAGATAAAAAAATTATATATATATATATATATATATATATATATATATATATATATATATATAATTTCGTACGGTTCTGTAGCTGAAAAGAAATTTCAGCTGCTCACCGTACGATTCGTACGCTCACGGGTTGAAATTTTCAACCCGTGATGCAGGCTTCGACGACCGCGCGGGAAAATATTTCGACGCCTTTCCATCGAAAATCTGGCGTCGAAACGCTGGCGTCGAAATGTTTCGACGCCACATGCGTCGAAATGCTGGCGTCGAAATATTTCGACGCTACCTTTTCGGCGGAAAAAACGCCATTTTATTGGCGGCGTCAAAAATATTTCTTTTTTACGTATTGACGTCTAATATAGACGTCGATATTTTTAAACTTTTTCTCATCCGTTCTTAAACATTTCGACGCTTCTTCGGACGTCAAAAATTAAACGTCGTTATTTCAAAATTATCTTGTTGTGCATACACCCTAGTGCCGCCTCACACTGACAACAAATTTAATAAAGTTATTGAAGATAAAGGCTTGATATTAGTGGTGGATCATGAAGTGCATGCATATACTTGTTGCCGAGATGGGAGTGGAGCTTGACATTGAGCAATTCTCTTCCTCCTCGAAGAAGGCCCCTCGCTTGATGTTCTAGTGCAGGTAGTTGACATAACACATGCGACAACTCTTGGGGCATCGGTTAAGCCCGACGAGCTTGGGGAGACACCGCCAACTTCCATGGTACATGTTCTTTTCAATGTACTTCTTAAGCTTCTTGTCTTCCTCCTTCGTCCATGGTCCCTTCTTTACACCGGGTGAATCGGGATACGATGGTCTCACCATATACTTAATTTTCCTACAAGAAATATCTCAACTCTTACTTATTAGATAAATTATTATAGTCTTTCAAATACTCTTAGTTATATGAGAAGTTTGCCAGTGATGATAAATTTGGAGGAGGATAATTTGCCCATATAAAAATAGTAATTTGCTCGTGCCGAAATAACATACATGAAGGGTTGGTGATGAGCAAAATGGTAATTCGGTTTGAAGACCCCAATCGGCCGATGGGCACGACGCCAACTAGAACATCTCTTTGCCATGTCTTCACCGTTAATGTGACACATCAGTATTTTTTTTAATCAAAATTGGCGGATCATTGCCAAACATGATAACATATCAAAAGTTTGTGTATTTTCATGTTAACGAAAATATTTCGTGCTAAAAATAGAAAATAATATCATTTTTTTGCTATTTACTCTAAAAAGAATAGAACATCAATGGGGAAAAATGATTTGAAGTGGATAATTAATTTAATTTTTATTGATGGAGAGGTTATGAGTGATATTGTCAAAAAGTATTTCATTCTGATTTGAAACCTTTCATTTTAATGAGAGTATTAAATGTATAATATTTGGAACTTGGAAGGGCATATATGCTATATCAGAACTGGCAGGGGCTAAAATTTGCAGGGATAAATATGAAAAAAGAAACCCTAAAATAAACTTATGGAAAGTAAATGCATAAATGGAAAGGGTCTTCAGGCAGATATTAATAGGATGGCATGATGCTGATGCTGGCTGGGATTCCTCTCCTTCACATCATCATCATCTCCTCGGCTATTTCATCACTGACTCAAACGCCGCTACCACCTCCTCCTCCCCCCATCCAAGAATTCTTGTGAAAGGAGCGGTTTTTCCTAATATTTTTTGAAGGTCCTTTTGTCTCTGTCCCAATGCTACTTGTAAGAAGCGCGAGGAGGTGGAGAGAGCTTGGTGTTGGCAGTGGATTAATGCTTTGACATGGGGTTCCGGAAACATGGAAGTGATGAGGGCTCATTGTTCTCGTGTTAAAAAATGATCTTTTTTGCACTTGATGTTAGGTCTTTGGGTTTACGGTGGGCAGCCTGTAGTGGTGCAGAGCATGTGTCGCGCTTCTGCTCTGGTGCTGCATAAATCCATCCGGACATAGTAGACAAAGCTAGGGTTTCGATTCGTCCTTCTCTGCCCGCTGCCTTTATGGTTCACTGGGAAGATAGATAGATGCTAGATCCCATTAATTTGTTGCAAAGATGGAAACCAGCAATGGGTTCTTCGCTGTGGAGGAGGAGCCCTGCCTAGATCCGAAGTGGCTCATCGATCCCAAGTTGCTCTTCGTTGGACCAAAGATTGGGGAGGGCGCCTATGCTAAAGTGTATGAGGGAAAGTGAGTTTCTTGTATTGGATCAATCGTTCTTGGAGTTCTTGAATTGCTTGCTACCATTTTGCATTTTGCGCTTATTTTGCTTGTTGATGAGTACTTCTTTAAATGTTGACTGCGATGTGCAGGTACAAGAATCAGAACGTTGCCGTTAAGGTTGTGCACAAAGGAGACCACCCTGATGAGGTGGCGAAGAGGGAGGCGAGATTCATGAGGGAGGTGACACTGCTTGCTCGAGTTCAGCATAAGAATCTCGTCAAGGTTAAATTCTGTTAGTGGCACCCTTATCGTAGTATACAGCCTTTATTTTGATTTTAGTTCTTTGTGTTCTATTGATTATTCATGTAGTTCGTGCGCTTGCATTTGATGTCATGCCTATTGCAGTTCATTGGAGCTTGCAAGGAGCCTGTGATGGTGGTGGTAACCGAGCTTCTCCTCGGGGGGTCCCTGCGAAAATACTTAATAAACATGAGACCTCGGAGCTTGGAGCCTCGTGTTGCTGTTGGCTATGCACTGGATATAGCTCGTGCTATGGAGTGCTTGCATTCCCATGGAATCATCCATCGTGACTTGAAGCCTGGTAATTATTTTCCGGATTTGCATATTATCTCTTTTTTAGTTATTTATTCGCTGCAGGTATTATATAGTCTTATTGTGGAACTATCAATCCTTGTTATTTCTATGCATTATAATGCTGCAATGTTGTTTCCAATCAGTGGATCATTTTCTAATACTGGTTTGCAGTTTCCTTATGCCACTGAATCAGTTAAATAAACTGTTATGATATTTATTCATATGTATACCTTAGGTGTTACATTAATGATCATTTTTTAATGATAATTTATCCTTGTATCTTTTTCTATTTATTTGTGGAAACATAATCTGACTACAATCTTTTTGAACATGTATAGTTTTGTTTATATGATTATTCACGATGCTTTTAACACTAAAATAGTACAATTGTACAACTAGTAAGAGTAATGAGGATATATAAGCCACATAGTCAATCACTTCGTCTATCATCTGCTGCAAAGTGATGAATTCATTTGGATAATATTTTCCTTCAATATTGAATTAATTAATAATCTTGGAGAACTTGGGGCAGTTCTCAAATGAAGTAAAAACATTCAGTTCATTTTAATAAATAAAAATGGAGAATTTTCAAGTATTTCATATTTGAATAAAAACAAATGGGATACTACCCAGTCCAGTGAGAACATTAGATACAGTTTAGTAAATAAAAAGAATCAAGTACTTTGAAGTGCATACTTAGCGAACAGAAAGAAAATTTCATATAATGTTTATTAGATGTGCTTATGGCTTTGCTAAAAAAAGACAGCCTATTGCATGTGTCTAAGGATTCAATAACTGAATGAAAAGGATCAAAGTTTAGGCTGGTTGAATGTAATGGAGCTTCTGTGGACATTGAATACTAATATATGGAAACAAAATACAAATATAGCAAGATATTGATATACTGATACATCACATATATGGTATTGATACAAAGATATGAATCAAATATATACATGCCGCATAAGACAAAATTAAACATTAACATTTCTTATAATACAAGGGTTACCCCTTGGATGTTTCTTTTCTTAGAATACAACCGTTGACATGAACCTCGTGCCCTAGGACCATTTTTCCCGTTTGGATTATAAGGGTTGCGAAGTTGAGGAACAAATGATGTCAGAACTTTTTCGGCACATGTTCACGTGTCAATTGACATGTGTGCTAGACTGCTAGTTGACTCAAGTGCATACTATGACACCTTTGGCAGGAGCTAGATGCACATTCCACTTTCTTTTTGATCATTTTTGCGTCATAAATCACACTTCAATTAAGAAGAGAATCCTTGCTAAAAAGTGTTTTTAGCTATTTATGGTTACCAAATCTTTATGTTAAATTAAATGAACCAAGATCGTTAGTTCAGTTATAGTAAGTGTTATAATGCCTTATGCAGGGGTAAAAGTAAGACCTACCTGAATTATGTGGATTATGATGTATATACACACACACACACACACACATGGTGTTTGTCTAAAATGATTTGGAATTGTGGAACTTGGTTAAGTTTTAGTCTAGTGCTAATTTCATGCATCGACTGATGCATCCAAGAGATGCGACAAAGTGTTAGGATCATCGTCCAATGTCCTAATCAAATGCCTAGTGGCATGATCAAAGCCGATAATCGTAAGCTATGTCCTCCATCACGATGTCAAATGAAACTATCCATGGAATCGTGTGTCGCGTGAAAGGTAGATCAGAGCCGTTCTTAACCGAGACTCAGGTTAAGCTCCGTCTCAGAATCGTCGTGGGGTTAGGAGTAAAGTATCCCAAGGTTGGCACATCTTGTTGGGCGTGGAGAAGCAATGGAACCCCCATATCTTTCTTTGGAGCAGTGATCTACAGATTGATGTAGATCAGAGCCGTTCTTAACCGAGACTCAGGTTAAGCTCCGTCTCAGAACCGTCGTGGGGTTAGGAGTAAAGTATCCCAAGGTTGGCACATCTTGTTGGGCGTGGAGAAGCAACGGAACCCCCATATCTTTCTTTGGAGCAGTGATCTACAGATTGATGTAGATCAGAGCCGTTCTTAACCGAGACTCAGGTTAAGCTCCGTCTCAGAACCGTCGTGGGGTTAGGAGTAAAGTATCCCAAGGTTGGCACATCTTGTTGGGCGTGGAGAAGCAACGGAACCCCCATATCTTTCTTTGGAGCAGTGATCTACAGATTGATGTAACATAGGTTGGTACCTTTTCTCACGGGAATAGCACGACTGATGTTTGGTTATTCCCTTCACATTCTCTGTTTTTCTCTTTCCCCTTCTTCCTTTCCCCTCTTTCCTCAGCCTCTTTGTGTTCACCCCTTAGTTTTCTCTTTCCTTGTCAAAGAAAATACAAAAAACTGTCTTCAAGTTCTATGTCATTTTTACACTGGTTTATAGCTGGTGTTGACTAGTCTTACTCATGCATGGCTAGTCTTACATCATAAGATTTAGACTATGATCCAAATAATCCATGTACCATAATCTGGAAGCTTTTATTTTTTTGGCAATGGTTTTAGCAAAGGTGATGAAAAGCAATTATAAAGAGAAATAGGATTTGGGTTCTATATGTGCCCTACTTTACTGTGTTACTATATGCCGATTAGGTACTTTAGGATCTCTGATTAACCACACCAATTCAAGGAAATGGCTTTTTGGTTTGTATGCAAGGGCTGGTTTAAGAAAAAGCAGTACTTGATTCCAGGACCCTTGGTCTAACTACCATGGTCCCTACGGGGAGGGCTAGCACATTACATATAATAAGTGATTGGCAGATCCAATCGTGGGATTTTAATTGAGACTTAATTAATGCTAGATACTGATATTTGTAGAATGCATCCAACAGTATTCTTTTATTCAGGCACCATATTTAGAAATGGGTCACGACATCTTCAGTTATTATTATCTTGCTTAATATTGGCTAGGAAATAAAGGCACTC
Source organism: Canna indica (assembly GCA_034359265.1). Classification (NCBI taxonomy): domain Eukaryota; kingdom Viridiplantae; phylum Streptophyta; class Magnoliopsida; order Zingiberales; family Cannaceae; genus Canna; species Canna indica. Next base: position 3,346,294 of record CP136896.1, on the reverse strand, counting down.
AATTATGGTCTCCATTAAGTGCATGACTGTTGGCAGATGACCCTTAATAAACTGCTAAATTAGATTAAATAAACTGCTAAATTACATAGTGGATGAAAGAGTTATATTACTAGGAGAAATCTTAAAGATTTAGAATACAATTGCTACTTTTGAGATCGAGTACCAATTTTGTAATATCATAAATGCGTCATGAATATAAACCAGCTTGAAGAAGAGGTAGATAACATCTTTGGAAGTTGGAACCCAAAGCTTAAGGTTGTCAATGGTTAGTTGGTTGAGTTTTGAAAGACATATTTTAGCTATAAGCAATGAAGTTTTTTTGTCTTTCTCTAGTCTTTGACCTTGAGCAGAATGGTACGGGTACCACACATACTATTCTGCCTATACCGGTGATAGAAAACAAAAGAAAACCATCTTTGATGTAAATTGTTCTGAAATCATTTAAATTTTAAAAAGGAGAACCATTGCAAATATGTTATAGTTGATTTTTAACATTCTTTTACACATCAAATCCAAATAAATAAATGATAAATATGTTATACAACTGATATGAAGCCGATGTAATTGACCAGCATGTCAAGATTCCTTAATTTATATCTGATACACATACAAGTACGGATTGGAATGGGTTGGTGGTTAAGTAGATATTTTGTTTATTTAGACAGCTTGGAACTTTAACATCATTAGAATAATGGCTGACAATGACTTTGTTTTAGTTCCTATTGGTTGATAGAATGCTTTTTTTTTAAAAAAAACTTGTTAATGCTTTTGGGACAACCTTGAATCTATGAGGGTATTTTCCTTGCTCGGGTTCACTCAAGTTTTACAACCATTTGGAGTGCTTAACTAATATCAGGCATAATTAATAATGCATGAAGCTTATTTGGATGATTAACTGATTTTAGTTTCTATTCCAGACAACTTAATATTGACTGCAGATCAGAGGACAGTGAAACTTGTGGACCTTGGTTTGGCAAGGGAAGAGACATTAACAGAAATGATGACAGCCGAAACAGGGACGTACCGTTGGATGGCTCCCGAGGTGTTTCTTAGTGTGTTTGCTTAATAATAGTCTGCTTCTAGACATTTTCCATATCATTATTTAATCTAAAATGTTTCCTCGTCCATAGTTGTACAGCACTGTCACATTAAGGCACGGGGAAAAGAAACATTACAATCATAAGGTGGATGTATACAGCTTTGCAATTGTGTTATGGGAGCTGCTCCAAAATAGACTTCCCTTTGAAGGGATGTCTAACCTGCAAGCAGCTTATGCAGCTGCTTTCAAGGTAGTCCACCATCCTGAAGATCATACTTATGCATTGAATAATTTTGATAAACATTTCATAAATCTCCGGTGTTTTAGAACGTCAGGCCCAATGCAGATGACCTTCCGAAGGAGCTGGCATCGATCTTAACATCTTGTTGGAATGAGGACCCAAATTCAAGACCCAACTTCAGCCAAATAGTTCAGATGCTTCTATACTATCTGTCCGTTATTTCACCACCTGAACCTGTGGTTCCTTCCCGCACTTTCAGTTCTGAGAATGCCATCTTACCACCTGAATCTCCCTGTACAAGCTCGCTGATGGCAGCTCGAGATGAAATGGGCGATACTCCGAAGGGAGAGAACGAGCAAAGAGGGTTTTTTTTCTGCTTCAGCCAGTGCTACTGAGCACCAACCAGTTCAAGAGAAGCTAAAGATGCTCCATATTGTCTCAAACCCAATCACAGATCCATTGCACTCAGCCTCTGCTGTTGGCCAAAATTCCTACAATGTCATATGGTAGGCGAAAAATCTTTCGGTGGCTGTTTATAAATCAAAATTTTCTTGTTTCCCTGTCATACTGGGATAAATTCTTGCCCGAACGCTGGTAAGATGTCTAGAAAAGCCTTTTATTTGAGGTTGCTAGGTGTAGGAATTCTTGAATTCCATAATGTGCAAAATAACAGGGCAAGGAGAGTTAGACAAATTGGAACAAATTCAGGTACTTTAGAAATGCATCGTTGACTTCAGCTTAAATATGGCTGCAAATCCCCCATATATTGATGCTGTTTATTAAGCAACTTATGGTCGACTTTTATTTAGATAATTGGCAATATTATTTAAGATTGATTATTTTAACTTGATATTAGCAGTTAAAAAATGCCCATTAACACTGCTAGGAGTTTGCAAGGCTCATCTAATTATAACTGAATAATATCACAAACCAAATTAAAACTTTTGTAGTAAGACAAAACATGTATGACAAACAAATGTTAAACAGTAAGAGCAGCAACACTCGAGCCTTCATTAAGTTGTGGATGAGCACTGTATTCATTTTAGAACTGGTCAAGCCAACTCATTGATTCTTGGGAGCCAAATTGCAAGTCCTGCATTATGAGCAATGTATAAGGAAACCACGTATATATACATATACATGAAAAGATGAGAAAAATGCTAATCTTACAGTGAGCTGGAAGTCCGGCGGCGTGTCGATTAATATGTTATCAAGATCAGGGAATTCACAAGAGACCTCATTTTTGCTGGTAATCTCTTCAGTTTTCTCATTCTTGCTGCAGTTGATGTTTGAGCTGCAGGTAAAATGTGAGGAGTCCTCATTGTGAGGAAGAGCGTCCATGGCCTCATTGCACAGAAGATTGCATGGATTCAGGTCATCAGTTGTGATAGCTTGTGATTTACCTGTCCACCATTTAGGGTTTTCACCAGTCGTGGGGCGTATTTCCTCCTCCTAAATGGAAAACTGTTAGATGATGAAGAAGGTCAAAACAATGCAAACAGTGATTTCTGATGCTTACTTAAGCACACTTTGAGTAATAAATTCGTGGCACTTAAGCTAAGTTGATATTGCAAATGCTAATTTTTAATGCAATTATATGTTAATTACATACATCAACTGTAGGAGATTTTTTTTAGAAAGATAAAGAAAGCAACCACGGAAAATCTCGTGCACTTGCATGGTATTTTAAAAATATCAAATTATATGCATAAGTTTAATAAAGATTTAATTCTTTTTTACTTTTGTTGTAAAACTTCTTGAATTTACGAAAAATAAAAATAATAAAAATTAAGTAATAGAAAAATTTGTTGACCCGAGATTTTCTTGCATTTAAATTGAATATTTTGATCACAACAAATAAAAAATTATTATTTTTTCCTTAAGAAGGCGTTTGATATAGAGTAACCCATCCAAATTGCTGACAATCTTGCTTTTAATTTGCTCAGATCCCACATATTGCCTTGTTTGATGTCTTATGCAACAATGTAGATTGCTTTGGTAATCCAGATTGCTCAAGGGGATGTCTATATAGATTCTCTTTGAAGTGATAATCTTGAATTATTTTTTATGGATAAAATTGCTCTCCTTAAATCCTAACTTTTTTACAAATCCTCTACCTCCTCCTTTCTAGAAAAAGAAGTCTGCCTCAACGACTTCTCTCATGAAGTAATATTATATTATTCTAATATTATATATAGTATTAATTATAATGTATAATTATAAAATATATAATATTATATTATATAATAGTATTATTATATAATATTATAATATTTTATGGAAAGGATATTATCGTAAAGTAGATCACATTCTATGTGAATTCTAGCAATTTTGTTATAACATTACTTGTGCATACCAAACACCATATTCTACATTACGAGTAATATTTTTAGTGACAATCTATTTAAAAGATAATCTAGATTGTCTAGATGATTACAAGGCAATGCACCAAACGCCTTCTAAGATATTTGTGCACATTCGTAAGACATATATTAACACAAAAGAACTCAAGACATATTAATTCAACTTGTACTTCAAATGAATATAAAATATCTAAGAAATGTTTGAAACCTTTTGTTACAACTTGATTTTTTTTTTTTTTCAAACATCCATTTTATTAATAAAATGGTTTTCGAAATCCCGTAAAAGCCCAAATCATATTATTTTTTATTTATGTTACTCTTCCTAAACATTTTCATTAAAAGATTTTAGTTTTTCAAATTAAATTTATTCTTCCTGCTTCCTTCCAAAACATATTTACTTCATTTTTTATTTTTAAAGGGATAATTACAACTTAAGTCCCACCTTGTAATGAAATTATAAGTTAATGCCCGACTTTTCAAAAATTACCCCACAAAGGTCTAATAATTCAATTTATTACATTTTTAAAGTCTTCTGATAACCCCTTATCCAAAAGTTCGTTAACTTATTTATGTGGCAAACTGACGTGACGAAAGGTTATTATTATGAGCGTAAAATTCTGCAGGTGGTCCAATATCAATCATTAGTTTGGTTCTGATACCATGTTAGAAAATTAACCTTAGATCTAACTTCACCCCAAAAACTAACTCATAGGGGGAGGATTGCCCAATCTATTTAAAGACAATCTAGACCACAATCTCAAGCAATATGAAACTTTAACACTAATTAATTTACATAATTTTCATGAGCATTTTAGTTATTTTGAATTTTCAATGAGTCAATAGTATATCATTATAAAATTAGTTTTTACAAAATAAACATGATATATAAGTAACTCAAACATCGGAAGAAATTTTAGAAGATTAATACATATAAAAAACTATGAATTTTCCAAACCATACCTAGTTATTATAAAGGGAACTATCTACATTATTCAGAATAATTTTAAACATCTATTTCTAGTAATAGCACTATCAAAGCAAAGTAAATTCAATTAGAGCAAATTAAAATGAACTCAAATACCTCGTGCAGAAGTAGTGGCAGATTATGTTCATTAGCCTCAAATGGAGAACCCTCAAGTTTGAGCCTTGGTGGCTGTGGTGTATTTGTATTTGGAGTTCTTGGATCAACTCTTGCAGCAAACTTCTCATTCTCCATCTCCATCTCACTCTTCTTCTCTGTTTGAGTCATCATCTGTTGGTAGAATAATTTTGAGACCACCACTTCACCTTCCATTTCATCTTCTTCAGGACCAATGTGATACTGATGCATCACCCAATTAGCCTTCCCTGCTTTTGAACCCCCCTTGGAGCTTTTGTAGAGAACCATAATTTTCTTCCATCCTTTATGCACCCCATTCTGATCCAACACATGCTTAGTTTTGCCTGTTTTGTGCCACCTTACACACTCCTCAGACTCACCACACTGGCTTATCTTTCGCCTCTTTCGATGCCCCGTTCCGTACGCATTCGATATCTTGTGAAAGAAGTGGACACTGCTGCCATCCTTCTTCGCACCTGTGAACTAGCTGATAGAATGTCAAGCCATGCATAAAGATGAACAAAAAAATCAAAGCTAGTATATATCGGAGGTTTATTCGAGTACCAGGGAGATTTTGAGGATGAGTGTAGCAGATTCCATCCTCCCCCTCTAGCATTGGGATAAACTCATCAATGAGCTTGTGTGGCTTTGAGTTATTGCACCCAATCTTTGCTGCTAAATGTTCCAACAGTTCAACGTCCGAAGGATCGAATTTAACACCGGCCGGAAGTCCAGGCCAATCTGAGACAACCTGAAATGCAAATGCAAGAATCTTTTTAAGGCAATCCAGTTTTCGCAATATCGATCTTTGCTGAGTCTTTTACTATACATTGCAAGTAAATTAGTTGACTTTATAGTTGATATATGATCAAAGATTTAAAGTTCTAGCTGAGTATAGATTGATAAATCTGCATTGCTCCAATAACCAAGAACAGGAACAAATTCGAGTCATCTGAAGTACTCCAAAGCCGACTGAAATATCCCATCTTCTTCGGATGACTCGAATCCGACCTCATTTATAACAATGTGCCAACGAAAACTCACATCACTGTTGTCAATAAGATGCTTGCAATTAGGGCATTCCAGGTATCCTTCTACTCCATCATCTTCAATTTGAAAGTTTGGAAAACAAGTGCCATTCTTTACTTTCCTTGCAATTCCCCTACTAGTGATAAGCCATGTTCTGCAAGAACATATAGCGACATTAATAGACTAATAGTAAGAAGAACCATTATCCTCCACATGATAAACTCTACTACCACTTCAACTAGGTCACCTAATTGTTAGTGGAAGATTTAGGAATGCTAAAGAAATCATGCCCTTCCAATTATCAGTGAATTCTCAACACTGAGCAGAATCCGCTTTTAGGAGTTTAAACCAAATAAGCAGAGTAATAATTCATCTCAGCTGAACGAATATAGTTAATCAGGTCAATTCGACAAATGACTTCTTATCATTGGCATCAAAAGATGACCTTTTTCTAATGTTTGCTTATATCTGAAGCCCAAAAGAGAACCCTCTACTGTTTCCATAAACCCTAAATGAAGGTGAGAAGGATGACTCAACCCACACAAAAAGATGAAGCATCCTTCTTCACCAATTAAGCTATCTGTTATTAGTTTTGTGTCTTCTTCTATACAAGTAAGAGTCTGCCATTGACGCAAAAGTCAACCCTGCAGCTAATAGCTTAAATCATCAACAAGGGAAGGATCTCTCTTTCCATCCAAACATAAAGAAAAGAGAGAAAGAAATCTGATGCTGGAGCTGGTTAATTGCCTACTGCTAGTAGCAGAACAAACCTTTCCATTGCCATCAGCAGACACTTCAAGGATTCCTCTCTCCGATTCGAGAGCGAGCTAAATAACCAGGCAACCCGGAGAGAGAAAGAGTGTGTAGTCAACTGGTGGTCTTCCTTCTCCACTGCCCGAAGTAACATATGGCGTTGGCGGGAAATGCATCCGTAACGCGTAAACGCGGTTCTGTCGGGTTGAAAAAGAGCGACATTTCTGTCTAGCTATCTTGTGATTGGAGGCCAACGAGGGGACCACGGAGGAGCTTATCTAATTGGTAAGAAGGTAGAGAAGACGGGTAAAGTGAACGTGGTGAGAGATGATCGATCCTGGAAAGACCGAGTGCGTGTTTTCTTCCGTCCCAAGCTAAGAAGTTTATAATTTTTTGAAATTAATATCTTTTCTAATTCAAATAAAATTATTTAAAAAATAGGGCATCTGACGGTGGAAGAGGTGAAGCGGGTTGATGCGTCAATTTTTAGCAAAGGATTAATAAGATTGCCATGGGCATTAATTCATGAAATATGAGAATTCAATTAGCAATAATGCAGGTGGTGAATTGAAAAATTTCCAAAGAAGTGAACAAATCCGACTTTCATCACTGTTGCCGAAGTTACACCTCATCAAGAGATACATCAAACTGGACCTCTTCATTCTGATTCTTCGGCAGAAACAAAATTATTTCATAATAAAATTATTATAACTATTTTACAAAGTATTTTTTAAAAATTAATTTACAATATATATAAAGATATGTATCAAGTAAATATAAGAGCTTCAATGGTTTAATTCATTTTAGTTAACTCATCTTCTTGAAAATTTTAAGTTAAAATAGTTATTTTTAAAATTTACAAAAAATATCAAATTAGTTTTTTGATTGACAATCGATTTGTTTGAGTTTTGATATTTGTGTGAAGAAAAAAAAAATTTAAGCAAATTATGATCGAGATGTCAATATTCAACGAGCCAATGAGGTCATTCGTGCAAATGGGGGGGGGGGACAATAAAAACTAAGAAATAAGGAGATGTATTGTTCTTGCATGAAGCCGAAGTGACATTGTCCTACTTGTCTCCTGGTCTGATGCGACTCCGGCGGGGGACTTGAAAAGATATTTCGACATTCAAGTAAGAAAGAATTCCAAATGTGGGTATGAAATTAGAATTGAATTCGAAAGTATACCAAATGTGTGTCGTGTCTGTATATAATGCATGATAAGGGATGACTCGAGCGATGATGTATCTCCGAATCTCGCAGGGACATGCGAATCTCACAATGCAATTCAACACTTGTGCACCTTCAACCATTAACATTACATCATAACAAAATGGAATCTCACAAATCAATTCAACATTTGCTCACCCCCCAACCATCATAACAAATGTAATCTCAAAATGCAATTCAATACTTGCTCGTACCTCCAACCATTTTATTTATTGGAGACTTTGAGTTAAAATTTTCAAATAACAACTAATTCAATATCCCCTTTTTAGTGTCTCTTTTTATACTCTATTCCTCTAACCTACACTTTTATTTCTCATTCCTCTTGATAAATACAAGTTTTATTTCTTAAAAAAATAACTAATTTGCAAAGCTAGTGATATATATCCATAGAGTTTGGGCTTTCTATCAAATAGTATTCAATGCCTTCTTTATTCCATATGCTATTTTCTCTACCGCATTTAGTACCTTCCGTTGTATTCTAAGAAAATTTGCAACAATAAGAAACGAGCAATTTTTTTCTTCGAAGCATATTCTTTTGTTCTTTGCTTAGGATGTAGAAGAAGCAAGGTCTTGATTTAAAAATAAATACAACATTTGCATTCTTTGCTAGATTTACCAATAATCATTACATGAACAAGAGCCATCTTTGAAGTGATGGAATCTATTGCGATCTCTTACAACAATTTCCCTCCCATAAACTTTTGAAATCAGCTTAGTTGCTAAGTGGCAATCCGCGCATACTCTTAAATTCTTCGACAGCCGAATGATAGCTCCAGGAGGAGACTTCATAAGCCCGAAGGCTATCGCCAACTTCTCGCTGTGGTGAGACACTGACACTTCCTTCTCGTCCTCCTCTGCGTCTAATCGTGCCTCTGCTGTGATTGGCACATAGCCAACCTGCTTAATCTTCAAGACGATCTCATTAACCTTTTCATATATCTCATTTGATTCAGGATGAGAGCTGTCTTCAGCGAAAAATTCGAAGATTTTACCTTCCAGCTCAATCAAACTACATCCTGGAATTTTCACAATTCCCTTTTCTTTCATTTGGTTCCTCACACTCACTGCATCTTCCCATCTACCTACTGATGCATAAATATTCGAAAGAAGAATGTAGTCGCCACTATGTCTAGGTTCTAACTTGATGATGTTCTTCAGTGACTCTTCGCCAAATTCGACATTTTTGTGAACTTTGCAAGAAGCCAACAAAGTTCTCCAGACAATGGCATTTGGTTCAATGGGCATGTTCTTGATGAAGTGATATGCCTCTTCTATCAAACCAGCTCGCCCAAAGAGATCAACCATGCAACCATAATGCTCAATTCTCGGTTCAATACCATACTTCTTGCTCATGCTGCGGAAAAAGTTTCGACCCTCCTCGACTAAGCCTGCATGACTGCAAGCAGAGAGAACACCGATGAAAGTCACTTCGGTCGGCTGCAATTTAGCTTCCAGCATCGAGGAGAAGACCTCGAGTGCTTCTCTTCCTTGGCCATTGCTCGCTAAGCCCTGGATGAGCACTGACCAAGACCATGCGTTTCTGCTCGGCATTTCGTCAAACGCTTCGAGCGCGTTCTCCATGCAGCCGCACTTGGCATAGAAATCCACCAGCGCAGTTCCAAGATTAACAGTGACGTGAAGTTGTTTCCTTTTGATGTAGGAGTGAACCCATTTGCCCGTCTCAAGAGCCCCCAAATCAGCACAAGACGAGAGGACGCTGACCATTGTCACCTCATTAGGCTCCATCTTTGCCTTCTGCATGTCATGGAAAAGAGCAAGAGCTTCCCGGCACCGGTTTGCTTGAGTGTAACCTGATATCATCGCACTCCAAGCCACCACATCTCGATCAGGCATTTCGTCGAACAAGCTTCGCGCTTTGTCCACCTCGCCGCATTTCGCGTACATATCAATCAGAGCCGTGACCAAATTTTGGCATCTCTTCAATCCATTCGCATTCATGTATCCACATATCCACTCGCCTAATTCCAATACCCCCATTCTTCCACAAGCAGTCAGAACGCTGATGAGAGTGATTTCATCGAAAGCCACTCCTAAATGCAGCATGCCGCGAAAGAGTTCGATAACGTCCGCCCAATCTCCAGCCTTGAAGTACCCAGCAATCATCGCGTTCCAAGTCACTATGCCCCTCTCAGGCATTCTCTCGAATAGATTCCGTGCAACGCCAACCTCTCCGCAACTGGCATACATGTGAATCAAGCTGTTCACCACGAACTCCTCCGAACCGAACCCCCGCTTCAACGCATGGGCATGCACCTGCTTCCCGTATCGGCGCGCGCAAAGCCTGCAGCAGGCCTTGAGGACGCAAGAGAAGGTGTGCTCGTCGGGCGGGACGGCGCGGCCGAGCATGAGGAGAAAAAGGGCGAGGGCTTCCTGGGGGGAGCTGTGGCGGGTGAAGGCGCGGATGAGGATGTTGTAGGCCTGGGCGTGAGGGCTGGGAGCGGCGCGGAATACGTCGAGGGCGTAGTGAAGGTTGCCGGGGAGGATGAGGGCGGAGCACTCGAGGAGGTTCTCGGTGACGGAGGGGAGGTGGGCGGCGCCGGCCTTGATGAGGCGAGCATGGATCTGGTGCAGGTCGCGGGGGGTCTTGCAATGTTCCAAGAGGATGGTCTTGGAGAAGGAGGCGACGGTGAGCGGCGAAAGGGGCGGCGCGGGCTTGGCGGGAAGGAGGACGGGCGCGATCGCCATCAGTCGTCGTGACTTAAGCAGTGAAAAGATGAGAAGTCAACCTACAACAATTGGTGACTATGGATATTTTTAATTAATACTGTTTAGAAGTATTGTTTCTCGTATCATTTATATATATAGAATTTCATTTAAAAATTTATAATATTTTTATCAATTAAAATTAAATTATATATATAATGGTTGAATGTGTCGTTACAAGGAATCATTAAAATTTCAGCACCAATCTCTCGTATAATAGCACATGTTTATGTGTTATTTCTTTCCATTTCTTTAAAATACTATCTATAATCTTAAATGAAATTTATTATATTATTTACAATTATTTTAATTAATTAAATTAATATATAATATAATTGCGCAATGCGCCAATACTTGCAACGATGGTTGGATTTGGATAAAATTTTAGGCTTGATTAATTCATATATAGTTGAATTTTAAGAGAATAAAGGGTCAATTAACTTTCTATTTGATTAAAACAATCTACTTACAAATTGATTATTAATTAGTATAAAATTGGCACGTGCGCGCAATTACAAATTGATGGATCACAAGGAATATAATTCCACTCGTAAAGAAAAAGAATATTCTTAAAAGAACTAGTAATAGATATTTTTACAAGTATATATATAATTAAATTAATTGTTAGGTTTAAGTCTTTATCAGAATCTAAAACCGTCCGAACTTTGATGGATCGAGAAATGCGGTGGCCAATTCAAGTCCAAGATGGTATGAATTATTGTTGGAATATATCCTAATCTTTCTCTAGAGTCTAGACTTTCTTACCCAACAACTAATAACTAATGATTTATTTACTACACTGGATATAATAGAATCAGAAAACAAATGAGAAAAGGAATTCAATGTATGCTGAATATATATATATATATATATATATATATATATTGATTTTTTATTTTTCTCATCCTAATTTTTTCTAATCCAAACTCCAAATACAAGATAAATAAGAGATTAAAGTATGGAAAATTAGATTACTAGTATTTTGACAAAAGTATGTAATGAAAGATTTTTGCCCAAAAGTTTTGAACAGCTTGAAAAGTCATGTAATATATAATTTTAATGCATGATTTCATTTTCTGTGATATATAGACCCTTGGGTCATTAAAAAAAATATGAAATTGAAAAAAAAGAAAGATTAGTAGTGCTTTCAAAAAAAAAATCTGTAACTACTTAAAGAGTTTTACCCGGAAGAGACAGAATCAAATATGAATTTCTAGTCATTTAATTTTTTAAAATTAATAAATTTAATCGGTAATAAAAGTTGACAAATGTCAAATTCTTTCAATTAAAAGTCTGCAACTTTTTAGAGGAAAACTAATCTGGAGATGAGGGAAAGGAAAATCGACTCATCCCTGCACTTTGTGTTGCAAATGATTTACAATGAAGATGACAACTTAGTTCATGCCAAAGATGATTACAAGATGTCAAATATGAGTTGATGAAATTTCAATACAAGATGACAACTTATTTAAATACCAATGCAAGGTGTTTTCGCTTTGTCCAGGGTTGTTGACTCCGTCGACGAGTTGTCCCGAGTTGTCGACACATTGGACGAATTGTTTCGAGTTGTCGACATCTAGGGCGATATATGTTGTCTTTGTCCCTTGTTGTTAGCATATGAACGAGTTATTCCCCAGTTGTTGACATCTAGAGCGAGATGTGCTGTCTAATTTGTCCCTTGTTTGTTGGCATATGGACGGGTTGTCCCGAGTTGTTGAAATAGACATGTTGATTTTTCATCATACGGGTCGGATATCAATGGTGATAATTTTATTCAAAAAATTATTCTCTTAGCTAAATTTTATTAAACTTATAAGGACGATTAATTTTAAAAATGCTCATCTCAAAAGGATCGTATAAAGAAGCGCCTCTAATTAGAAAAGTAAGAATTCATAATATATACTATTCCATGATGTGTTTTTTAGAATAAGATTTTTGTCAAGATCAACCAGATTTTTTTTAGATCAGATATAACTTAAAGAATCGATAACTACAAATATCTCGAAAAGTAATTAATTCCGTGATATTTTTTTAGATCAACCAGAATTTATTTGAATGGATTGAACAGTACATCGACCTTGATGGGTTGCTCCCCCAATTAGTCCTTCGATTCCCTAGCTTTAACTCGGAATCTCATGTCAAATCCCATCTTAAAGAATCCAACAACTACAAATATCTCTAAAAGTAATTAAATTGGCCAAAAGTATGTGCAAGAAGTCGACCAAGAATATTATTCTTCCAGGGTGTCCATACGTATCGGATTAATTTGGAATCGATTAAAATTTATCCGATTGGATAGATTTTGGGTAGATCTGAATTAAATTTAAGTAAGATTTAAAATAAAAATTAAGGAACTGATTAAAATCGATTTTAATTCCGAGTCCAACACACAAATACCCAAAACCAAAACCGATATCCAGAATCAGTACTGGAACATATTAAAATTTGTTCTGAAATCTCTTAGAATCTGTTGGCACTACTAGAAATTTAGTCTTCAGCAACGGCTATCAGCAACGGCCGCTCAAACCGTTGCTATTTGCAACGGCATTCTTACGGTCACTCAAGCCGTTGCAGATATGTTGTATCTGCAACGGCTTTCTAACGGACACGCGAGCCGTTGCTGATGATTTTAATTAACAGCAACGGCTTTCTAACGGACAAGTGAGCTGTTACTGATGATAACTTATTAGCAACGGCTTTCTAATGGGCAAGTGAGCCGTTGTTGATAAGTTTATATAGGTCGCAGATCGCGCCCGACCCTTCTTCCTCCCGCTGCTGTCGCCGCCGCCTCCTCCTCCCGCCTCTCGCTGCCGCTGTCGACGCCGACGACGAGCTGCCGCTGCCGACGCTGCCGTCCGTCCTCGACTGCCAATTTCAGGTATTCATCGTCGTCCGGCATCTCTCCCCGTTGCGGCCGGCGGGAAATCCGACCGAAACCCTATTTTTAGGGTTTCGGCCGGCGACGGTCGGCCGATGGTCGTCGCTGGAGCTTCTACAGTGTCCGGACACACTGTACTCTGGCGCCGGAGTCCGGTCGGCGCCGGAAAGAGTATATTTATATTTTTTTATTTTTTTTATTTATATGTTAATTAATTATTTAGATTAATTATTTAATTTGTTAGATTAATTATTAGGGTTTAGATTAATTTCAAAATTGTTCACTTCGGACGCGCGCCGGAATCGTCCACTTCGGGTAAAAGAACAGATCAAAGATGTTTGTCAATGGGTAAAAGAACTCAGATTACCCGATGGATATGCTTCAAACTTATCTCGATGTGTGAACGTCGATGATTGCAAAATATCAGGGATGAAAAGCCATAATTGTCATGTATTCATGCAAAAATTACTTCCGATCGCATTTTGAGATCTTCTACCTGATAATATTTGGGGTCCGTTGACTGAATTAAGTATGTTTTTTAGAAACATCTGTGCAAATGTCCTTCGAGTCGAAGATATGTCAACACTTGAAAATAATATTGTTGAAATCATATGCAAGCTGGAGCAGTTTTTTCCTCCTGTATTTTTTGACTCGATGGAGCATCTACCGATACACTTGGCATACGAGGCACGAGTTGATGGCCCCGTTCAATATCGGTGGATGTACTTATTTGAAAGATACATGAATCGTCTGAAGAAAAAAGTAAAGAACACCGTAGTTGTTGAAGGATCAATATCTGAATCGTATATCATCCAAGAAATTTCAACATTCTGCTCATTTTAATTTGAATCGATAATACAGACAAGATTTGATCGTCTTCCACATAACGACGACGGGGGTGTTCGACATTCAGATGGACGTTTAAATATATTTTGTCACTCTGGTCGTGCTTTTGGTTCTCGTCCATCTCGACACTTAAGCGAGGAAGAGTATCATTTGGCACACTTGTATGTATTACTCAATTGTCCAGATATTGAACAATTCATTGAAATATTTGACATTGAGATGGTGCAAAAATAGTCTATTCACAACGATAAAGAATTGGAGAGATTACGAAATCGTGATTTTCCTACTTGGACTCAGACTTACAGCAAAGATCACAGAGCTGAAATAGATGAAAGAATATTTGAGTTTGTTAGTGGACCGTCGCGACTTGTGTCGTGCTATAGCGGATATTTTGTTAATGGGTATAAATTTCACACGGTTGAATATGCATTTACAAAGAAGACAATGAATGCTGGGGTCTGTGTGAAAGGGACAACCTATGTTGAATGTGATATGGATTTTTATGGACTGATGGAAGAAGTGTTATAGTTGCACTACTTCGGCTTAAAATTAGTGATCCTATTTAGATGTCATTGGTTCGATACAACAGAAAGGGGCATGAAAGTTCATCTAAAATACAAACTTGTTGAGGTTAATTACAAATCCAAATTGACAACAAATGAGCCTTTTATATTGGCATCACAAGCCGAACAAGTATATTACGTGAAGTATTCGGCTCGAAATAAAGATAGAGCAGATTGGCGTGTAGTCTGTAAGACAAAAGGTAGAGGAAAAATTAATCCGATAGTAGGAGAAAATAAGCTGATACCTGATATGACACATGATTTCTATCAAGAAGATGATCCTCCTGCTGTAGATCGTATTATTCCAATACTCGAGGATGCAGACACAACGTCAATTCAATTAGAAGTTGAATATGCTGATGATGACGATCATGAAATTGAGGAAGCTGGAGATGAAGAAGAGGAAGAAGAGGAAGAATTCGAAGACTATTATTCAGATGATGAGGAATAATTGTAAAGTATATATTTTATTAAATATATCTCTACTATTTATACAATAATCTGATTATATGTCTATTCGACAGATATGTCTGGTCGTGGTTATCGTCGCAGGAGAGCTTCGGAGTCTCCGATCGGTGAGACTCCTACACTTACTCATGCTGCTGATCCTCCTGTTGCTGATCCTCATGCCGATGATACTGCCGAGGCTAGTACATTCAGACGCAGGCGGCCACGCGGGCCAAACAGGTGGCAGCCTCCACCAGCCACAAAGTCACGTAGATTTATTAGCGTGATTGGGGAGCGGTAATATATCATGAATTATGAATCATTACAAATTCATTATATCATAATATAATATTAAAATTTATTTTTGTTGTGCAGGTTCGAGCAAGAAGAAGTGCCGGGGAGCATTTCTTCTACTATTCGACGATACATGCACGGGGCATGGCCTACGTGGTCTCACATGCCTAGCGAGCACGTCGACATGTTATGGCGCGAGTTTGAGGCACGTATTATTATTATTTTTACATGCATGATGATTAAAATTGGTACTGATATTATTATTTTGCAGGCTCGCTTTACATGGGTTGAGGACCAGAGGCCATTCATTTACGCTGGGAGGCTATTTCTCGTGCGAGGTACAACGGGCAGCTGGGGCAGGCTCGGTCCCAGGCGATGGCCCGAGCTGGGACCACTAACATCGCGGAGACTCGGGGATACGACCCCAATTGGATTACTCCGGATATATGGGACCAGCTCGTGGGAATATGGTCGACGGATCGATGGCAGGAGGTTTCTCGGAATGTGGCTAGAAATCGCATGTCGGGGGGAGCAGCGCGTCACACCGGCGGCTCTGTTGCATTTGCAGTGCACGCGAACCGTATAGTAAGTATACATTTTAATTATATATTTTATTTGTTACTATGTGTACTAATTAATGTATTTGTTTTGTAAATGTAGACGACGGTGTCCGATGACGGGACTGTCCAACGACCCTCCCCGATGGCGGTGTTTGAGCGGACTCACCGTCGAGCACATGGGACGGGGGAGTACATCGACAACTGCGCTGCATACATTATGGTAACTATATATTTGTTTAAATTATTCATTATATATTTATAATTTAAGTTTTATGATAAATATTAAACAAAAAATCAAACTCAAGTACGAGACCTACAGCCAGACGGTGGTGCAGCGTGGGGGCACCCCCGAGGACTTTGACGCAGCAACGTGGGTCGAGGCCGCAGGTGGCTGGGACCATGGCCGCGTATATGGCTTTGTAAATAGTGGTCATGCGCGAGCCGTACTAGGGCCACTTGGGGCACCGACCTCTCTGGTCGCTGGTGAGCGGCCGTCCACCTCTAGATCCAGTTATGATCATAGTAGCAGAATAAGGACTCTAGAGGAGACGGTCGCGCGTCAGAGTCAGATGATGGCGGAGATGCATGCTATGCTACGCAACATGTCAGGTCATCCCGAAGCAGGCATCTCTTCGGCATCATCTAATCTGTCATCCTCGAGTCAGTCCACGACGGTGTACACTCAAGCACTGCAGACCCCGCCATATGATCCTACCATCCTCCATCATCATCGTGAAATTTTTTTATATTGACTTTGTTACTGAGATATTGAACTTGTTTAATTTATTTTATTTGGATATATATTGATACTTTAATTTTGCATTTGAATAGTTTTTATACTATTGTGGATAATTATCAATATAAATATAATTATTTTGATGTATATCTTGGTGTATTTGTGATGTGTGAATGAATGTGTGTATGAGTGTATGAGTGTGTGAGTTATGTATCAGAATGTATCAATGTATCAATGAAAATTTTAAATTTTAAATTTTTTCGTTACCAGGTTCACATCATCAGCAACGGCTTTCCCACGGCCGTCCGTGGGAAAGCCGTTGTTAAAAGTGTATCGAAAGCCGTTGCTGATGACCTACAGCAACGACTTAGCGACGGGATTTTACTAACGGCGTTGCTACGGACTCAGCGGCCGTTGCTATTAATGTTATCCGCAACGGCTCCGGGTCTGTGGCAAAACCGTTGCTGATAATATTTTTAGCAACGGCCCGAGCGGCCGTTGCTGATCCGTTGCTAAGTTATCAGCAACGCGAGTTTCTGCCACGGCTCCATTGCAACGGCTCCGGCCATTGCTGATGATCTTCAGCAACGGCTCAGCAACGGCTGATAATGCCCATTTTTCTAGTAGTGTGGAACCTGTACTGGAACATGTTGAAACTTGTTTTGGAAATAAACAAATTATAATAGGGTACTCGGAACCGAAATCGAAATATGTGATTTTGAATATATAATCCGATTCCGACCAAGTTTTAATAGAGTAGAATCCGATTCCAAAATTTAGAAACCCATCCTATACATAATAAAATTTAAAAATTATGAAAAATATAGTTTATGCAAACCCGCTCATTCTTAATTCTTCCTACAACTGAAACTGAGAACAAAACACGTAGCAATCGTATGTTTCTTGCACAAGAAGAACCCTATTCATCCTTCAAGAATGATCCATTGATCATATCCCAAAAAGATGCTTCAATAAGTGAGAGAGAGAGAGAGAGAGAGATTCACTCTTATCTATAATCTGCCTATAAAATGGCTTCATTCTCAGACGAAGCAGATCAAGCTACACTAACAATTCTCATTTCTCAGCCAAGATGAGTGCCCAGCGCGGCCACGTCAGTTTCCAGGAAGGCTATGTCTACGGCTCCGGCAAAACTGGAGCTGCGCACAAACCGGAGTCGTCGCCGTCGAGCATCGGCGGCGGCGGATACAGAGGGTACAACGCTACCCGCTTTCCCAACCTCCAGATGATGTTTAAGAAGCAGCCCGTGCGGGGCTTCCCGCAGGAAGCTCGCAAAGAACAGGTCGCGGCAGTGCAGCCTCCTGCCGTTGCGGCGACGGCGACGACGGCGGCGGCGGCGGCGGCGGCTGGGAGGGGAGATGACGTGGACTCGGAAGCGGATGAGTTCATCAAGCGCAATCACGAGAACATGGAGTTGAAAAAGTTGCTTCCTCTGAAGAGCCAGACAGCAGCTGCATAAGAATCGAAGATCGTCCTCATATATTTATCTATGTGTATGTATGTATAATAATAATCTCCTTGGTGTGCCATGTTTAATTAAGCTTATATATGTGTGCGCTTATTAGCCAAATTAAGCATGTAATTGTTCTCTGTGTTTTAATTAAGATAGTAGTGATCAAATATCTTCAAATTTTTAATATTTTCTTAAGTTGGATTATATTAGTCATCAATTAAGTTAATGTTAAGGGATGTTTTTTCATGTGATCTGAATTGAAAATATCTTCTAAAAAATAATTCTCCTTATAAACTTAATAAAATCCGACAAAAAAAAAAAATTGGACAAAATAATCTCCATGGATACTCGTCCCGTACGATGAAAAACGTGTTTGTTTCAACAACTCATTCAGGTGTCACTAATTCGGAAATAACTCGTACATATGTCAACAACAAAGGATAAAGACAACACACTTTGCCCTAGATGTCGACAACCCGCCAATGGAGTTAACAACTCGAGACAAAGACAAAATACATCGTTCTGACATCTTTGTTTGCTTGTGTGATTTGGGGTTTCAAGGAGTTTATGTGTCATGTTATTAGTGTTGATGTCATACACTTGAAGGAAATTGTTTAAGGATATTCTGTCGATTGCTGCATGCATGCAGTGATGGAAATAAATATGTATGTAACAATATGTCCTTAATTAAGTTTAGTGAATTTTTTCGAATTTCAATATTTGCACCAATTTTGTTTAGAATCACTCCCTATTGTGACGGGTTGTAATCAAATTGCGGAATCAAGTTGCCTTGAAATATGGTACCAAAGGATTTTTTTTGTCTACTCGTGCTAGATATATATGGCCAATTTTTGTTAACATTAAATGGAGGATCATATTTTAAATTACTTATCCCAAAAAAAATATCATTCCTCACAATTTGATCTAATGTTAACATGTTTAATTTATTTTTTCCCAATTAATGTCAAATTAAATTAATGGGTCCAGTGGATCATTTAATTGGGCTTAATTAGGTTTGGTCTAGACTGATTCAATCAGATGAGGTCTGAATCAGATCAGATTGAATTTATTTTTGTCAACTTGTGATCAAATTGGAATTATAGTTGGATCTGATCAAGTCAATATTAGGATAAGTCCTGATGGATTTGATTAGTTGAGATCAACTTGAGCTGGAGGATCGATTGCATGTGTTAACAAATTATACTGGGAGTTATTTTTCTTTTATTATTTTAAGATATTAAATTTATCTAAATAAATTTACTATTTATTATATTTTTATTTGAGCAGTATATCATTAATTCACATATAAATCAAATTTTTTTAGCATCTTAAAGAGTATAAATGTATTTTAATTTTAAATATGAAACATCTGTGATCCATTTATTTTAGCAGATAAAATAGATTATATGATTGAATAAAAAATCAAAGAGGGTTTGATAAAAAAAATATATTCACATTGAATATAATACCATTTTCTTCTTCTTCTAATCATATTTCCTTCTCATTCAAGAAGCAAATAAATAAAGAACAAAAATATGTCTCTTATCATATCATTTTTTTTTCCAGTGAAACAAATATTCTCCTTTTGTAAAAAGACTTATGAATTAAGTTTTTTTTCTTAAAAAAAACTTTTGGGATAAAATTGCATTCTACTTTGAAAAGTTGATTACCAAATACTTATATCAGTGGTTAAATTAGATTAAACTTTTAAAATGCCTCAAATTTTTTGCTAGCATCCCATATCTCAAATCCCCTTAAATAATTCACTTCCAGAACCAGTCCCATAAACATAGTATCCAATCTGGGTCATTTCAAAGACCACACATTTGTCATGCCACCCCCAAACAATCACCAAAATCTGGGCCCATTTCGAGACCACGCGTTTCTCTGCTTCATATTATTTGCCTTTTAATTATACTAGACGAGTGAATTCGAATATTCTATATTTTTTATGATGCCAAAATCTTATTCGGTATAGAATTAATTTTTAAATTTTGAACCCGAATGCTACCCTATCGAGACCTAAAATCAGATCCTACTCAAAACCTATGGTGTAGTGCATATTTTGGATACCTTTTTGAAACATGTTCATTTATAAGTTTCAAGGTACAGATTTTAATATAGTACCTTGAATCTGCACCATGAAATATGTAAATGAACAAGTTTCAAGTACCGATTTTAGTTCTGAATATCCAATGTATTGAATCTAAAATTAGAAATCAATTTTAATTAATTTCTTAAGTTTTATCTCGGATCTTATTCGAATTTAATTCGAATTTATCTAAATTCTATCCGATTAAATAAATTTCATTCGATTCCGAATTTACTTCGTACCCCAGCACACCCCTAGATTCTACCCAGTGTGCTGTCCATCTATGAGCTGTGGAAGCTTGACATACTCGATCATACGATGACCGGCATGGCACTTGGATGATGAGCTTTATCATCACTGTCTCCAACTCCAACATTTCTGGTGCTTGATTACGACAAGACAACTCGCACTTTACTCGGCCCAGCTAACACCTCCTAGTGCTCCCTGCCCAAGCCCCCAGGTCCCCAAGTCCAACACTCTAAACATATGGATTAATGGTTTACATGTAATCAGCAAACAGTATTATAGAGTTTCCACAGTACATGAGAACTTCATTAAATTTGGAAGCACACTGCAGTCCACTCACTTAGTCACTGCTACAGCTCACTCTCTACTGAGCTCTCTCCTTTTGTCTTCTTTCTTTGTTCTCATCCTTGCCACCACCAATGGCTTCTCGCTGCATTGTTCTACTAGTAGCAGTACTTCTCAGTTCTCTTTTAGTAGTGAGTTCCTCAGCTTCATCATCACCATGCACTTTCCCGGCCATCTTCAACTTTGGCGACTCAAACTCCGATACTGGTGGGATGGCCGCAGCTTTCGCCACAGTTTCTGAACCGAACGGGGAGACCTTCTTCGGAGAGCCAGCCGGAAGATACTGTGATGGTCGCCTTGTCATCGACTTCATTGGTGAGCATATGTTTCTACATGCTTTCTGATAGATCGCAAATTGAACATATATATAAATAGGGTTCTTTCAAACTTTGTCTATATATATATATATAAGAGCTCTTTTGATCTCATATTTATAGGAAAAGGTATAGTGATAGTAGCTATGATACTATTAAACATATAGATGAATTTCTGTCACTAATTAATAATGAAATTAAGCATCTCAAATTGATACAAAAGAAGTTTGTCAATGGAACTTTCGCTTGTTACTGTAATGGTTGGTAATAATGAAAGAAAAGAACCATAAGACAACCTTATCGGCAGAGAAATCTTGTCCGTATCAGCAAGATATATAGAATAAAGAGAAACGAAGATGAAAAATGAGTTGCAGGCTGAAACACAGGCTTTTGTCTGGTATGTCAGGAATGCATGTGAATCACAAGATGTCCTGCGGGGTCTCAATTATTGGCCGACTTTTCTGCACTAAAACCTTGATTTATTGGCAGCATGTGAGTTTGTTTTTCAGACAGCTAGGTTTTGGTCCAGTGAAGCAAATATTTTATCTTCCCCAGATTCGGTGGACTCCATTGATCTAATTGAATCCCTGGGGTCTGGGGCAGATGTTGGTTGGATTTCTTTTAATGTGGGTTTGAGTAGCTAGTTGGGTAAAACTGAGTTTGACTTGCTGGGTAAAACACTAAAACCAGTGTTAATTTGCATAAAACCTGTGCAAATCTGAAAATTAAGGTGGCTACAGAGGTTTGTAAGGTCAGGAAACCCATTGGATGTCAGCTGTAAACTCATTTAAAAAATACTGTGTTTTCAATATTGAATTGATATTCCCGTAGATCAAATGAATATTATATGCACATAAGTTTATGCAATTGTCAGTCCTGTAACACATTAGGCTTTAATTGTATATTGCTTTAAATATTTGCATCCAGTCAGACATGATCAGAATTGTACAAGAATATGAACAGAACCACATGTAGCTATTCTAACCAACACAAAATAATAAGTGCTCTGCTAGCAGAACAGGAGTTTTCATATCATGGTTGAAGGGAAAAGAAGGTTTTGTGCAGATGCAAGACTATCATTATGAGCATGGATATTCACTATCTCGATTAATTTAGCACTGTGAAGATTATAAATGTGTGCAAAAGAATTCAAAGAAACACTTACTTTTTCTCCATGATGAAAGTATGCATGGGAAACAATGCTGCTGCATCTTTCTTTACCTTTAAACGATGATGTTTTGTACTGTTTAATGACCAGTTTCAAATTTATGTTTGGATCTTCAGCTCAGACCGTCGGACTTCCTTTTCTCAGTGCATATCTTGATTCAGTGGGCACAAATTTCTCCCATGGAGCCAATTTTGCCACAGCAGGATCGACGATCCGACGACAAAATACTACTTTTTTTCAAACAGGTTACAGCCCTTTCTCCTTAGACGCCCAGTCCTGGCAATTTGCACAGTTCAAATCTAGATCCCAACTAGCATACAAGAAAGGCAAGTAACAAAGATTGATATACTTCCATGTTGAACAAAAACTCTCATGTAATCCACATGGGTACATCTTAAGTTAGGGTAATTTAATGCAGGAGTCAGCTACAAAGATCAATTACCTCCAGAGGAATACTTCTCTCAGGCTCTATATACCTTCGACATCGGCCAAAATGACCTCACTTCAGGCTACGTCAGTAACATGACCACTGAGGAAGTTAAGCAAACCATCCCAGATATCCTAAACAAATTCACTGATGTTATAAAGGTATGAGAAACGAACTATACATACATATATAGATGAGAAAACACTTGCCTCATAAGTATTGATCTTAGAGAATTGAACTGGTGCATGCAGAGTGTCTATGGACTTGGAGGGAGATACTTCTGGATCCATAACACTGGACCATTTGGCTGCCTGCCTTATGTGCTTGACCGGTATCCGCTCCGGGCACCAGAGGTCGACAGTGTTGGATGTGGAGCTCCATTCAATGAAGTGGCTCAGCTCTTCAACGCCGAACTAAATGAAACTGTGGCACAACTCAGGGAGGCATTTCCTCGTGCTGTTTTCACCTATGTTGATGTATACACTGTCAAGTATTCACTCATAAGTCATGCAGAGAAGAATGGTAAGACTCATCAATGCTGAATGAAATGTTAACTTAAGATGTACAGATTTGGCTAGTGAATGTTTGAATGCAATAACAAACTGTAGGTTTTGAGCACCCTCTTGTGGCTTGCTGCGGGCATGGTGGCAAGTACAACTTCAACGTGAGTTTGGGTTGTGGAGCCAAGATCACAGTGAATCACACCAAGGTTTTGATTTCGAACTCTTGTGAGCATCCAGAGAAGAGGATATGCTGGGATGGATATCACTACACGGAGGCTGCTAACAAATGGGTGTATGATCAAATTGCAGGCGGTGCATTCTCAGATCCTCCAATTCCAGTAACACTGGCTTGCAGAAGGCAAAGTCACTGAGAGCAGTGTCTTCTTTTTTCTTTGTTTGGATCTTCATAATCTGCATGGTCGATGTAGCTGGTTTTGTGGCACGCACAAACAAAATTTGTAAGCGGTGTCAGGATAAACAAATCATATCTCCTCTGGAAGATGGTTAATATTTTGATAAACAGGTAAAGACTCAAAATGGAGTGTTCTAATGCAAATGAGTGCAGCACAAAGATCTATTTTAATAACTTGAAAGTAGTGGGATTATTAAATGGAAATGAGAACATTATAATTTATAAAGATCCAATTGTAATAGGTGTAACACAACATGATATAAACAAATACAAATTGACTGCAGCAGACAATTAGATCCGAATGTAATGTCTTCCTACAATAACACAGTTCTTGTAGCAAAAAGATCCTTGTCTTCTCGCAAAACTCAATATACAAAACTTGTTGCACTAGATAGCCCTTCGCCATCTGAAGTGTTGTATGCCAAAACCGTTGTATCTCGAAAATGATGCTGAACCATATTTATTTCCTGGGAATAAGGACATTTATTGATGAATTTCCTTAATACAGTATCTAACAAAATTTGAAAGCTATCAGAAGTATCCCTTGGTAATATGCTCCTGCAGTTCTTCAAAACTCCATGCATCATCAACTGAATATTCTCCTGAAAAAGAGCATAATGGATGTTGTAAACAGAATTGGAAAGCTTAGTCAGTTGCATAGAGCTCAGATGATGGTGAAAAACAAGAAACAAAAGCTTGCACATGTTTATGAAGGGAAGACCTCAGATGTATTACCAATTGAATCTCTTCGAAGGGCAGTCAAATGAGCACAACTGCAAACAAAATAAATAATGAGTATAGTAAGATAGAAATCGTTTAATTTTCATATACTGTGCATGAGCAAAGATAGCTGGCTGAACATATAAATTATCAGTAACTTGATTAGTTTTTCAGATTCAATACAGGATATGAAAAATGAGAGAATGCGGATTATAATGCATCTAATGTTGTAACCTGTTGTTTAATTGGATTAACGATTACAAATATGAACTAACAAAATACCTGCCAAGAGCCTTCCCCAAATCAGCACAAAGAGACCGAATATAAGTTCCTTTAGAGCAAGTAACTCTAAATATCAAATTCTGTCTGCAGGTCATAGGCAATGAATAAATATAAAAATGAGTCTGATAAGAGATGATTAATGAAGTCAAAATGATTCTGCAAATAGAAACAAATTGTATATACGGAAGTAACAATACACACAAGAACCAGCAAAGGACATATTCATACTAAACTGCTCCAACAATGCCTGTAACCTTCTATAATATTCTTATGGAACAGTTTGCTGTAATGGTTCATCAACATTACAGTATCGGATTCAGGCTAACAGCAAATATAAGTCAAGTTTAATTTTCTTTTATTGGCTCATATGGAGGAAAATTGTGGTGGTGAAAAAGATAACCAACGTTCTTCAGGGAGCATGAGTTTTACTTAATATCACAACGTCATGCTTAGGCCATCTGAGCAGGATTGTCCAAATAAATCTTCAGGTTTGAGGTACAGACATATAAGGACCCTTTTATAAACCCAAGATCTTTAGTACCCCACCAATTGTTGTCAGTTTAGGATACCATATATCTATTTTCACTCATGATAGAACTACTCATGAAATTCTTTACCAGAATTTTTTTTATTAAATTAAACATCTATTGCAAAGATTGAATAAGATAATAAACTCAATGTTTAAAATATGTAATCATAGGATGAACCTGTCATCTAAGCTGCGTTCAATATCAAACTGATACATTGTTATTCGCCTTGGTGATAACTCAATCATTTCTCCTCTTCTTGCTTTCTCATACATCTTTTCACCACCAACCTGCAATTAATCATGATATTTCTCAGGATTGAAAGAAAGTAATTATAGATAAGATTAAAGCATGGTTTCTTGGATAAATAAGTTCAAGGATGAGGGGTTCAAACCTTAGGTGTTCAGGTTCAAGTCAGGGTAGAAATTCAAGAGGTGATATAGAAACTATGAGATAAAGGACAACATACATATGTTCTCCTTGTGAAATTCTAGCATTCTAGCAATTTCAAGTATATAAATAGAAGTTAATTTAATGAAGGCAAAATTAGCCATCTGCATTATGGGTTGAAGTAGCAAAGCATGTCTTTCATTTGCAAAGAAACCATTGTTTGCGAAACAGACAAAATATTCTACATATCTCATAAGAGAAAAAAATTTCTTATTAAGTTAATGCACCAGCTTCTGGAACCATGTGAAACTTTATTCGAAGGTTATATTTGGTGCACATATAAATTGAGTTAAAATGACAAACGCATGAATTTTAGGTAAAATTGAATGCATCAAGCCACTTTTCATGAAACATAATATGCTAGTTTAGAGGTTGGAAAGAAAAAGAAAACAAGAAAATCCATCCTAATTTAGTAGGCTATGCTCCTCCATGTTGCCCTTCTTCTGAAATTCTGAAGATAACTAGTATACTACTATGTAATGCCTATAAGCATAACAAAGCTTTTAGGTGATCTTAAGGACAGTGATTATCCAAACCTAGCCCTTGCCAAGCTCCCATCAGTTCCATCCAGCCTCTGTTAAATGTATTTCACACACAAAAATTTGAACCTTCTAGATAATAACAATAAACAGTGAAGTTTGTCTCTAAATTTTCGAGTGAATATGTGAAACAATTGAACACTTCACGAAGATCACCAACCTTGATGGCAGAAAACATTGGTGGAACTTGCCATATCTCTCCTAAGAAAGATGCAGCAGCCTTTTTTATATCTTCATCCTTAATGTGCTCCCATGGTTCTCTTTGGATGACCTAGCAAATAGAAAAATATTAACAGGGGAGTGATTATGCCAAAGCCTAATAAACTGGATTGCACAAAAGCATTTAACATTTCAGTTCTTCAGTCTGGACTACTAAAGTTGCAAACAATCAAAGAAGCAAAAAAATGATAAATAAACAAAAAGCATGTTGACATGCTTATTGTAGATCAAAGAACATCTAAGAAAACTGAAATATAAAAAGTTGTATGTGTGGGCGAAATGGCGACACTAGAGGGGGGGTGAATAGTGTGTTTACTAAATCTATTAGCCTAAATTCCGGTTTTAATTGTTTACTTAATTAGTTTAGGCAATTTGCGATTTTACGATTGGATGCGGAAGCGATAAATAATCAAGCAAATAAAACAAACAATTAAAAGCAATGCAAACACAGAATTTATAGTGGTTCGGCCCCAATGTCTACTCCACTACCTAAGCACCCCGTTTAGAATTTCCAAACTAGATTTTACTAGATTAATTAGAGTTTCCCTTACAACGAGGACTTTTCACCGAAAAGTCTCCGCTCTCCAACCGAAGGCACTTCCACACCCGGAAGTATCCCGCCTTCCCATCGAGAGCACTTTCCCACCTCAACCTAAGGGACAACTAGAACTAATCCTAGTAATACTCCGTTTACACAAGTGGCTTTACTCCTTCTACACCAAGGATACCACTTCACCCAATTCAAGACCTAACACCCGGTCTTACAAACTCAAATTAAACAAACAGTTAAAATAATAGATAATAAACAATCAAAAGAGCTAAATAATGAAACCAATGTTTGCAAGCTCCTTTCACAGCCTGGAACCTCCAACTCGTCGAGGGGATGAGCTCGAGTCAGTTTCCGAGTTGAGGTAGCAGCTGGCGCTTGAAGAATGAACTCGACGGAGAAGCAGAGTGCAAGCTTTAAATCTTTTCGAAGGCTCTAAATCTTCCTTTTGAATACTCAATGAACTCTGTTAGAATGAAGGAAGAAGGTTAAATGAAGTATATGAGGGTGTATTTACACCCTCGCTAAGAAACGGTAGCTCAACAGATAGATTTCTATCCGTTGCAGGCCGCCAGTCGATCGGTCATTCGACTGCTTCCTTTTTTCCTATGGTCAGTCGACCGATGGGTCAACCACCCAAACGCAAATCTATCGATCCACCCTTCGGTCGACCCATCGGTCACCCGACGCGATCTTGCGTCTACAGCAAACGCAGGTTGGTCGACCAACGGGTCGACCGCCCGAGCTACTGCCCAATTTGGGCTTCAATTGATCGACCGCCCGGTCGACCGATGTAGCTGCTGTGTTTTCTTCCCTAAGTTTCGGTCGACCGACGTAGCTGCTGTGTTTTCTTCCCTAAGTTTCGGTCGATCGACGAGTCGATCGAATGTCTACTGCCCCTTTTTACCTACAGTCGGTCGACCGCCCGGTCGATCGAACCTAGGCTGAGATTGATTTCTTTAGTCTTTTTCTTCCGCGCTTCGTTTTCAGGTTCCGGCTTTCAACGCGCATCAACTTGGAGAGCTTTAATGTGATCCTTGAGCTCGTCCAATACATCTTTGTTGCACACGTCGATCTTTGAGAGATTTCCACGACGAACCCGAGCGCGACGATCAATGTCCTTCTGATTTTTGATTTCTCCGATTTTTCCAATCGAGGACATCGAACGCTAATTGATATGGAACCTGAAAGATATTCTCAATGAAATCATTAGTCCCATGTTTGTTATCATCAAAACCATCAAAACCAAGATTAAGGCTAAGGTTAAAAACCTAAAGCCAACAGTATGAATCATCATAAAGATGTTAAGATTCCTAATTTTCTACTACCAACTTCCCTAGCGGTGTGTTACCTTGCAAGCTTTCAAAAACATTATTATGCTTTTTCGCAATTTGTTTCCGTCATCTTTGTCATCAAATATAGCTGATCAATATGCTGTAGCTTTCAAGGCT
Source organism: Canna indica (assembly GCA_034359265.1). Lineage (NCBI taxonomy): Eukaryota > Viridiplantae > Streptophyta > Magnoliopsida > Zingiberales > Cannaceae > Canna > Canna indica. The sequence continues at coordinate 3,317,779 of CP136896.1, read as the reverse complement.
TGCAATATGTCATATACACGCAACAAATTATTACAAATAGACAGTGGAAGAATTTTCTTCTGTGCTGGAATCTCACAAAAGTTCACCAGAGATGAATCTCAAACTTTCTAAGCATGGTTCCCATGGATTAAGAAACATTTTATATAAACTAAAATAGTAATGAAGTAAAGGAACATAGTTTAATATAGAAGTACAAACTCCACCTTGGATAGCAACTAAAAAATATGAATAAAAACAAGTCCACAAATAATATGAGGACTTCAGTTTGTTACTCCATGCCCAAAAAACAGCAATCTTTTTCTAACATGCTAAATCAAAACCCGACTATGAAAAGGCTCCAGTACAGAGACTAGAAGCAAAAATAGAAGGCTTTCAAAAATAGAGCTTAAACTTAGCTAACAAGAACAGCAAAACCAAAAAAAACTATTGAGATTTGAGAATACTCCAATTTATAAATATAAAAATGAAAAAAAAATCATCATTGACCTCTATAATTCGAGCTTTCTATGGTAAAAAGGAATAACTATGCCACTGAAGAGCATGAAACCAAAGCTCCCAAAATCAACTAAATTTAACACAACAGACAGATAAATTCTGTTGTGGCAACTATACTTTTCACATCTTGACGTTAAGGAATTGATCAAGTGCAAGAAACCTAATCTTTCTTATTGTCTGATGCAAAATAGAACATGTCAAACTAAACAAGTTATATACTGGTGAATCAGCATCCCAAGTAGATGTTGCCTCCCCTAGACGGAAAACACCACTATATCCCTTAACCATGCCTTGGTACCTGCAGAGTCAATAGAAGAAGAAAGTGAATAAAATCAATAATATTGACAAAAATGATCACTTACCACTAGCAGGCATTATATGGCATGTTAAATGAGAAAGTTATAGAAACAAAGCAATGATTCAGTAAACCATTTCAGGCGCTAGATATCATGATGCATGCAACCCATGTCCTGGTAATAATCATTCCGTTGGGACATTACTGATATTACCTTAATGAAGTGACTAAGTGCAGGACCAGGAAGAAGGTGTTGCAGATTAAAAAAGTTGCTGAACCCTAGAGTTTAGACTATATGTATTAAATAAAAGACCAGGTTGGTATCAGCAAATCATTTATAGACCTGATATGCTCTTGAAAACCTGGTCTTGTTCATTCAATCAAAATATTCAGTACTCTGCATTTTGCGACTAGTTCCCTTGAAACATGAAATTCCATAGAAATTGATACAAAACCAGCTAATTAAAAGCCTATTTTTGTCATTCATTTTTTTCTCTGCAACAATTGTACTTTCAGACAACTTAAATGACTTATCAACTCAAAATATCCAAAACAAGATTCTTGAGACTAAGAACCAAAAGAAACAATATATACGATAGGTCAGAGCGAGACCATACTTAAATGATGTGGAATAAAAGGGAAATGGACTTAGAATTAGAAATTTCTGAGGAATCAAAGAGGTAGTTAGGGAACATAAGTTTACCTCTCAACTAATTTAGTGGCTTTACCAACACAAACAATTAAGAGCCCTGTGGCCATAGGGTCAAGTGTACCAGCATGACCAACCTATGAAAAATAAGATTTTCAAATGAGCATTCACTCATCTATCACTATCAATATGAATGTCAGAGAATGACAATGTACCTTTTGCACTTTGACTAAGCGTCGCAACTTTCCACAAACAGTAAATGAAGTCCAGCCTGCAATATTTACAATTTAACTTTCAGTCAAATGACATTAAAATCAGCAAACCCATAAGATGTTCAGAAAAATCCAACTAGAAAATTTTCATGTAGAACAGAAGTCAACCATCAAATAAGGAAAAGCACTGCCCGGTCTACCATAATAAACAAGACTACTTTGCTTGCCCATTCTTGTTCCTATTGCTGAATAACTGATGGAGAGCTAGTAGAACATACTCATGGCAAAATCTTGGATACTTTAGCCTTGATATTACAAAGCTTGTGTTAAAAGAACATAAATAGATTTTGAACAGAACCAAAAGTTAGCTAGTTCTAAACATTTGATAAAATTATAGCTAAAGTTGTTTAATAGCAAAAATAAATGAATGAAGTTATAATACATAGTTACATACACAACTAAGATGAAAGGGGTCAAAAATCAAAGAAATAAAAAAGAGGAAAGAAATAAAGAGATGATATATAAAACTAGTTAATAATAAAACATATACAGAGTAAGTCAAAGAATAACTCTTACAAAAAAAATTGATTGTGGTAATTTAAATACTAGCTGGACCAAATCGTAGGTGCTTTGTTATTCTAGTCCGGGTCATATCTTAGCTCACTCTACTAGCCTTGCAACTAGGGCTGTCCATTCGGTTCGAACCGAACCGAATTTGTCCAAACCGAAATTTTTTTTATACCCGAATTCCAACCCGAACCTGAACCGAACTATACCTAAACCGATTTAACCCGAACCGAAACTATTCGGTTCGGTTCGGTTTTCAACCCGAAAACCGAAATTTTAATTATTTTAATTAAAAATTCAAAATAATTACTTAATATCTATTTAAGTAATTCTGTTAAAAAAATTTAAAAATATATTTTTTTTAATTAATTCGGTTTTCGGTTCGGGTCGGTTCCCGAATTCCGAAAACCGAATCCGAACCGAAATTCAAATTTCGGTTTGGTTCGGGTCAAAGAACCGAACCTACAATGATTGAAACCGAACCATGGACAGCCCTACTTGCAACATCCTTTATTTTACTCAGAGCCCTTTGTTAGACCTTAATAAGTGTAACAAAATGGAATCTTCAAAAATTTTAAATGCAAAATTAATGAAGGAATTCTGAAGGCGTATGGCACATTAGCTACAAACTCCAATATTTGGGGTTAGAACGAGAGAAGAACATGCAGCTACAATGTGCATAAATTATGTAACTTCCCATGATAAATTATGGTATTATTACTATTTCATGACATGTTCATATATCCTTTACATACATGCCATTATCCAATTTTCACTTTTATGGATTTGAAGCTTCTCATTTGATTAGCTGCAATCCACTTTTTGATATGGTTTGCATTATTGCATATGTTAAACTATGCTCTTGATATCAGTGACACATTTTCTAAAATCATATATGGTTCTGTTGTTTAAGAACCAAATCATAATAGTGATAAAAACACTAGAGATGAGGCCAATGAAGTAACAAAATGAAAGCAAACAATTTAAAAAGTTTTAGTTTTTTTCTTTGAAAGTAACAATTTAAAAAGTTAGTGAAACTAACCTTTAGGTTTGTCCACAAGAACGACCGTCCCTGATGGCCCGTCCCATCTTGGAGGAAGTTCAGTCTTCCTGCTAACCAGATATGGCTCTCCCCGGTCCATATCTGTGGTAGCAACAGCTCCCTGCTTGTCACCGGCTTTTGGGACTTTCCTCAAACACTTGAAGAACTCCTCCACTTTCTTCTCCGTTACGCCCCCAGCAGAAGGCTTCCCCTTCTTCACATCCTCTTTTTCCTCGAAGAATATCAAAGCCCTCTCGTCCCTCTCCTCACCAGCATCCTTCTCCTTATTCGCCTTCCCTGACTTTCGCCCCTTCCTTTTTTCTAATCCTCCTTCTGCTGAAGTCGGCGGCACAGGCTCCGCATTGGGGTCGACGAAGGCCTTATCCAATGAGTACTGTGGGAAGTACTTCTTCTCAAGCTGGTATACCATGCGATAGTGCTTGTCCTTCTCCCATGGGTACGCAAAGGCGTCGTAGAAGTAGAGCTCCTCCTCCCGGGCGTGGAGACGGGGAAAATCGATTACCTCCGGTTTGAGTTCCACCAATTCCTCGCGGGGGTCTGGCCGACCGTCGGATTCGGAGTCGGATCCGCCGTACATACGGCGCTGCCGCTTGCGGTAGTACTTACGCTTAGAGCGGTCCATGGCGGTCTCCTCCGGAGCGGCGGAGTCGGGAGCGAGGGCGTCTTCTGCGGAGGCGGCGGGAGAGTGTTGGGAGTCGTCGTCATGGGCGTTCGGGGATCGGCGGCGGTTGTGAGGGGGATGGGCGGGGCGGTAGCGAACGAGCTCGTAATAGAGGGGGTAAGGGGTGGCGGTGGTGGAGAAGAGGCGGCGGAGATGGGCGGGGAAGGGAGCAGGGGAGGCTCTGAGGAAAAGGAGAGGCTTGAGCTTCGAGGAGGAGACGGGCGAGAGGAAGAGGGAAGAGAAGAGTTTGGAGGTCGCCATTTCTGTGGACAATGCGATTGAGAAACAGGTTAAATGATATTCCAATATTTTTCAAATAATATAAAACGTTTTAAATAAAGGAACATTAAATAAAACAATAAATAAAATAAAATAAATTGCTAAAAATAATTCTCCTTATTATTTTAACATATTCAATATGCGTTTCAAAATAAATGTGGGCGGATACTTCTTCAAAACTATTTTTTTCAAATAAAAATAAAAAAACAAATAATATTACCAACTACTTGCATACAAATTATCATCGAAATAAAAAAAAAATAGATATGTGAAGTAGTACGTTGGTAGGGTAATATTGACAATATTTATCATTATACCCTCAAATATTACTAAAATACCCTCCAACTAGGTATTTTAAGTTAGACACAACTATTTTAGCAAAGATTTTGAATCTCGCACCAATTAGTTACACCTCAAAACCCTTTTTACCACTTCTAAGTTCTAAGTTCTAACTTAAGCATCAAAAGGGCAATCCACATAAAATACTTTTTTTAGGACAGTACAAATTTATCTTCGACTCAACCATGCTTAATCGGTCGATGTGATTAGCTAAGTCAAAAGTTTCATCAATTTCACACTTGATCAATATCATAACTAAGGGAGCATTTCGTTGCCAACAAAGTGCAAAAGTTGCACACAAAAAAAAAATCATTTGCATACACAAGTAAATGCTCACGAATAAAATTTATAGTCTATCATTTAGTTGTCCGCAAGTAGACGTGTAACTTCTATTTGCATGTATTTAATTGGTCCCAAATGAAAATTGTAAGTACATTTGCAACTTGCATCTTCATATCTAGCCTGACAATTTTCAACATGGCCCAATAGCCTAACACATAACAAGTACGATAAAATCATGATCGAGTCACCCTGTTATCTATCGTCCTGGCCTAATAAGGCCCGAACAACCATTGGTCGTGCTGGGCTAGGGGATATAGGTTCAGCCCGACCTGATAGTCTGATAACTCGAGTCAAGAAAGGGGCAGCCTGTTTAGTTTTCGTTATTTTTTTAGTGCAATTTTTTAGCTTTCCAATGCCTTAATATGAGTCCACTTGTAATTTCTTAACCTTTTGCTTCTTTAACTTTAGCCTTGTTTATTATGAATCACATTTTGGTATTTACATGAGTCTCAAATTACATTTAAAGAATGATTTTTTCTTACAACTACCACAAGTGTAAATTGGAGCTGGTATGCAAAATAATGGAAGTAGAAAGCAAAGGAATTTTCCCTTTATATCAAACTTTTGAGTTGATTGAATACACAAACAAATATATTTTTGTCTATTATGTGTATACTCAATTTAAATAATTTAAAAAAAGTAATAACTCGATTATTATATTAAGTGATAAAATTATAGTACCCTAAGAAAACACTTCATTCTTTGACGAACGCTGCTAGAATATGTTACGATCAGTCCTATCTCACGAATGGTGCGTGCCATCCGAGAGTCTTCTGCCTTTATATAACGTTAAACAAGAGTCTTTTCTTCTTTATTAGATATATTATGTTTTTCATCGGCTATGATAGTAAACAATTCATCTTCTAATTTTTAATGATTGCATAAATGGTCTTTAGTGCAAGAGTATGAATAATATCCTTCTGAACTAAAAAAATAACTTGTGAAGGAGAGATTGAGCAATAGAAGAAGAATAATTTGAGTGAAGAAAAGAGTGAGCGCTTATTTTATCTTCGGGAGCATTATCTAATATAATATTATTTATGTCTTAATTGTGGTTTGTTAAAACTTTGAAAAAATTTAAAAAATTTCATTGAGTTCTAGAACTTATTGATTCATTATAACCACAAAATTGTGGTCCTTGCCATAAGAGTTATATGACAAAATCCATTGAAGTAGAAAATCTACTTGGATATATACTTTGAATTTATTATGATTATAAATAAATTATAGTTTCAATATGTCACTTTTATTTCATTAAATCATCACATTTATTTAAGACTTAAAAAGGAACACTCTATGAACCGCCTATATATTTTTTAAAAGCTTTCATATTTATTTTCCAAGTAATTAATCCCTTTAGTGAATGCATCTCCTCCATCTTGCTTGCCTAAATTAGCTCTAAATAGATCATCATTCTCTATGTTATACTTTAGCCAATTGGGATGCTCACTAAATGATGCACAAAATCTTTATGATGAAATTTTATTTTGTTTATAGCCAATTGGGATGCTTACTAAATCATCACAAAATCTTTGTGATGAAATTTTATTTTGTTTTATACAAATTGATGTGTATGAGGCTGAAATAGTCTCTTTTGTAAAAAAAAAATTCTCATCTTATTTCGATCATTATAGAAACTTATTATCCGTGAACATGTTTTAACATGTCTTAAATATGGTTGATAACATAGCCAAGTGGCGGATCTACGCTAGGTCCCACGTAGTCACGTGACTGCACTAAGTGAGACCTCAAATTTTTTTTATATCTTAATCTTGCAGCTTTTATTCCCATTCTATTTCGTAGGCATCAATTCATTTGATGTTTCAATTAGACTACACATAGAAAAGTAAATTAGAAATACTTACGGATATATCTTACTCTTGAGATATTTTTGCTGATGAATATTCATTGCTAAATTCTTGTGGGCCATCGATAGTTCTCTTGCATAATTATATCAACGATTCTCTTATAGTCTAATTAATATCGAATAGAAAAATCATTTATTCCCAAAACTCGAATCCCTAATGTTTTTTTCCCAAATACCCAAGATGCCCTCACAACTATTAACAGGGTTGAAAACTCCAACCAAAATGATTCCAAAGCAGCTTAAACTGGTTTCAAAGCATTTTAAACTGCTTTGGAACCAACTTAAAATGCTTTGGAATCAGTTTAAAATGGTTTGAAACAAATTTAAAATACTTTGAAACTAATTTAAAATATTTTGAAATCAGTTTAAAATAACTCTTCTGTTCGACTATTCCAGAGGTCAAATTTTGCAAATTGAAAATTTCAAATATTTATTCTTTAGAATTTAGAATCTATTTTTTTTATCTCTATTTTTAACAACCATTGAGGCTGACGGTTGTTGAGTTGTCTTTTAAATTTTTTTTGTCTTTTATTATTTTTTAGTGGGTGCACTACTCAAAAATTTTGGATCCGCCACTAACTTAGCCAATCATATTAATTATGCCATGTGGTAAAAACATTCATATGTGTCAATAATATATTGACATATCAGTTGTATATGCAATACATCACTTTGAAATTATCTTACGTTATCTCAAGTTTTGATAGCACATGTAAGAAGCATTCAAAATATTTTATCACATGATAACACAATAAAAAATAATATTTTTGAAATCAAAATATTTTATGGCAGGATAACAGCCAAAAAATATTTTTAAAATTAATGAAATGAAAAGTAGACAAAAAAAGAGAGTAACATGATACATTTCATTATTCGTTTTACACTCAAAGTATTTTTTTTTCATGTCTGACACCTCAGAGATTTGGCAAATCAAATATATTTTTTAAACAAAAAGTACACATACATTTTATTTTTTATCCATATAAAATTCTAATTATATCTATTTCTTAAAAAATATTTTTATATACACATTTTAACCGTAAATTAAGGCTATACAGACGCTATTCAGGAAAGGCTCAGTCGTGAGATGGACAACTCCGCCGAGTTGCAGCGCTTCCTCGAGGTTAGACTACAAACATCTCAATCTTATGACCTTCTTCATCTCCTCAGTTTTGCTATCTTTTTCTCTATTAGATTCATGAATACATCCAAAAAATCATGCTTAAATAGGGATGTCAACGGGGCGGGGCGGGGCGGGACGGGGCGGGTATGAGGGGTGCCTAATGTTAGGGACCTTCGGGTTTGTCAAGTCCTGTACGTGTCATGACGGGCCCTAACGTGCATTGTAAATACGTGTAAATATTGCATCTTTCACTTTCATGTAAAACGTTCGCGCACCACCCACCGGCCTTGCCCGCGACTAGGTAATGACCCACATTACCTAGCCACGGCATGGGTCGGTGGGGTGTGCGGATCATGTAATTATGCATTGTAAATTCGCTCGCGCACCATCCACCGTTCTCGCGCACGGCTAGGTAACGCCCCTCGTTTCCTAGCCGTTACATGGCCGGTGGGGGTGTTGGGCCACAAAATATTTTGTCATGCTCCTCGTGCCAAAAGGAACCTTGGGGGTGGCACTTGGGGGTTAGGCTCCACAAGTATAGTACCCAGGTATAGCCTGGGCACACTCTAGTTCATTCGTACAAGCATTCGCACTAGCATTCGCACAAGCATTTGCAAGCATTTTTCTTGCAAACGGCCATTTGGGCCAAACGTTTTTGCGTCCAAGCACACAGAGGTTCGAACACGGGCGATCCGTTAGCCCGCGACTTTCGAAGATTGGCAAGGTGATCCTTGCCCAAGGCTTATCCCTTGCGGGAACAAGGGAGCCGCACAGACATTTGTCGCCCAAGCAAGTTAGTTCGTGACAGTTGGTATCAGAGCGAGGCAAGCTCGCAAAGCTTTGGCGCAAACAACCGACGCAAATCGTCAACAAGCTCGTGCCTTCGTCGTTGGAGACAAACGACGTTGGGGCACTCGACAATCTCGCAGGAGAGATTTTCTTGAACAAGCATGGCTCGCAAAGGAGTCGGTGAAACGAGCGGCGTCGCCCAAGCGGTGACGACCGTTCCAGAAGAACCGTTGGGGGAGGACCCAACACAAACTCAAGCTCAACAAGCTAGGACGGGAACTCGCACCGTCCAACGGCTTGGAGACTTGGAAACAATGGTGGCCGCTCATGACGTAGCCATAAACGTCCTTGAGAATGGCATGGGGCCACAGGTCGGCAAGCTAGTCGACACGCAAGAAGTTATGGAGGCAAGACTAGACGGACTCTAGGACGACACTCAAGAAGCGATCAAGCAACTACAAGGGGAGATTGAAGAGCTAAGGGCTACAATCACATTTCTAGTCCGACAAATCCATTCAGGTGGTGGCAACTCTCGACAACACGAAATGCCGCAACACCACATTAAATCACCTGAACCAAAGCCTTACAACGGGGCTCGAGATGCCAAAGCGGTGGAGAACTTCCTCTTCGACTTGGAGCAGTACTTCAAGGTCACCAGGACAACTGATGATGATATGAAAGTGTCTGTTGCAACCATGTATCTGTCTGAGGATGCAAAACTCTGGTGGCGGACCAAATACGATGAAATTCAGAAGGGTCATGCAAAGATCGACACTTGGGATGATCTCAAGCGAGAACTCAAAGCTCAATTCTTCCCCGAGAATGTGAAATTCATCGCTCGACGGAAGTTACGACAACTCCATCACCACAATTCAATTCGGGAGTATGTTAAGGAGTTCTCAACCATTATGTTGGACATTCCGGACATGGCCGAGACCGATCAACTATTCACCTTCCTTGAAGGGCTAAGGCCATGGGCGCGACAAGAACTCGCAAGGAGGAATGTCAAGTCCTTGTCGGAAGCGAAGATCGCCGCAGAGCGACTCTCTGACTATGGTTCTGAAGAAAATCCGTCAAAGGTGGCACCCTACAGGACAAGATTCCAGAAGCCCGACTCCTACAAGGGCAAAGGCGCCGCAGGCGATACGAGATGGAGGGATCAATCACAAAGGGAGCACCCTCAAAAGGGACCTCCTCAAAGGGATTATCCTCCGAGGGGGAACCAACAAAGACCGGGGCTGATTTGCTTCTTGTGCAGAGGACCTCACGTGGTCCGAGAATGCCCTCAACGACAAGCACTGAACACTATCATAGCGGAGTCAGTGGCGGAGAACATAGCCAACATCACCGCCAAGAAAGAGAAGGGCAAGTCTCCTGCAATCGCTGATGCGGAAGCCTATTCCAGCGAAGGTGAAGATACTGGGGGGCCTAACATGGGAGCAATGCGTCTCCTCAATGCTCTCAAGACTCAAGTGGGGGAGCAAGGCCCAAGGAAGGGAGCCACCAAAGCGGCACACGAGCTGATGTTCATTGACATCGAGCTCAATGGCAAGAATACCCGAGCGATGGTCGACTCGGGAGCAACTCATAACTTCATCGCCAAAGGTGAAGCAAAGCGACTAGGGCTCAAGCTGGAAAAGAGTTCGAGTCATGTCAAGGCGGTGAACTCCGAAGCGCGGGAAATCAACGGAGTCGCTCGGGATGTCCCACTGAAGATTGGAGGATGGAAGGGTCAAGCCAACCTGATGGTGATGCCTCTCGACGACTACCAAGTTATTTTGGGGATGGAGTTCCTCAAGTCAGCGAAGGTGGTACCCATGCCCTTCCTTGACACCTTATGCTTGATGGGAGAGAACAATCCCAGCATCGTTCCCACCGTACATTCGACCCCAGGGAGCGGAAATCAACTCCTCTCCGCCCTACAAGTGAAGAAAGGAGTTCGACGAGGCGAACTCACAATGGTGGCTGCAATGAAGTTGGAGGGATCACTCGATGGAGCGGAACGAGAACCTGCAGCAGTCTCTAGAGTACTCAACGAGTTCGAAGACGTGATGCCACCTGAACTACCAAATGCCTTACCACCAAAGAGGGGGGTGGATCATCGCATCGAGCTGGAGCCGGGGACTAAGGCCCCATACCGACCACCTTACCGTATGACGCCACCAGAGTTGGCAGAATTACGGAAGCAATTAACGGAGCTGCTTGACGGAGGATTGATCCGAAGCTCCAAAGCGCCATTCGGATCCCCTGTACTGTTCCAGAAGAAGAAGGACGGGAGTCTCCGCCTCTGCGTGGACTACCGAGCTTTGAACAAAGTGACCGTGAAGAACAAGTACCTCATTCCGCTCATCATGGACCTTTTCGACCAACTTGGCCAAGCGAGATTCTTTTCCAAGTTGGACTTGAGATCGGGCTACTGGCAAGTGCGGATTGCCGAAGGGGACGAAGGAAAGACCACTTGCGTAACACGCTATGGAGCTTACGAATTCTTGGTGATGCCGTTCGGCCTCACGAATGCTCCAGCTACGTTCAGTACCATGATGAACCAGTTGTTCCATGAGCACTTGGACAAATTCGTTGTGGTGTACTTAGACGATATCGTGGTCTACAGCCGAACCTTGGAGGAACACTTGCAACATTTGAATATCATCTTCAAGATCCTCCGAGAGAACACTTTGTTCGTGAAACGGGAGAAGTGCTACTTCGCCCAAAAGGAGATCGACTTTCTGGGACACCGAGTAGGAGGCGGAAAAATTCGAATGGACAATGTAAAGGTCCGCGCCGTAGTGGAATGGCAGCCACCAACAAAGGTCACAGAACTCAGGTCATTCCTTGGGTTCGTGAACTACTACCGAAGATTCATCGCCGGATATTCAAGACGAGCAGCTCCACTGACGGACTTGCTCAAGAAGGAAAAGGCATGGCATTGGTCTCAACCATGCATTGAAGCATTTGAAGACCTAAAGCGAGCGGTGATTGAGGAACCAGTTCTCAAGCTTCCCGACTATGGTCAACCCTTTGAAGTCCACACCGACGCCTCGGACTACGCCATTGGAGGCGTCCTCATGCAGGAAGGACATCCCGTCGCCTTCGAGAGTCGTAAACTTAACGACACGGAGCGGCGATATCCTACCCATGAAAAAGAAATGACGGCAATAGTGCACTGTCTTCGTGTTTGGAGGCACTATTTGCTCGCATCTCGTTTTGTCGTGAAGACGGACAACATAGCGCTAAGTTACTTTCAAACTCAGAAGAAGTTCTCACCAAAGCAAGCTCGATGGCAGGATTTCTTAGCTGAGTTCGACATGGCGTTGGAATACAAGCCGGGACGTTCCAACGTGGTAGCAGATGCCCTGAGCCGCAAGATAGAACGGGTTGCCGCCGTCCGAGGAGAAACTGGGGGTAGCATTAGTCAAGTGCAATCCAACTTCCAGGGGAAGATAAGCATGGGCTTGCTCAAAGACACCCAAGCAGAGGCGTTGCTCAAGCTGATCAAGGACGGGAAGACAAGGAAGTTTTGGGTCCGAGATGGACTCATCTTTACCAAAGGAAACCGACTGTACGTACCTAGGGCAGATGGCCTGCGCAGAGAATTGCTAAAGGAGTGCCACGATACTCTCTGGGCAGGGCACCCTGGCGTACACCGAACTATAGCCCTACTGGAGAGGGCGTTCTATTGGCCGAAGATGGTTGACGACGTTGAGGAGTATGTGAAGACTTGCCTGATCTGCCAGCAAGACAAGATCGAACGACAGAAGCCTGCTGGTCTCCTCGAACCCCTGCCTGTTCCGAAGCGACCATGGGAAAGCATCTCCCTCGACTTCATAGCAAGCTTACCAAAAGTGGGGGAGTCGGGTTCCATCCTGGTGATCGTGGATCGCTTCTCAAAATATGCCACATTCATGACAGCTCCCTCGCACTGCAGCGCAAGCGAAGCCGCAAAACTCGTAATGCAAAATGTCGTGAAACTTTGGGGCGTGCCAAGGAATGTCATCAGTGATCGAGACCCTCGATTCCTTGGCAGATTCTGGACAGAGGTGTTTAAATTATTGGGATCTCAACTATATTTCTCCACGAGCTTACACCCACAAACAGATGGGCAGACGAAGCGCATGAACGCACTCCTTGAACAATACCTCCGACACTTTGTAGCGGCGAACCAAAGGGACTGGACGAAGTTGCTAGATGTGGCCCAGTTCTCCTACAATCTGCAAAAGAGCTCCGCAACCAACAAGAGTCCCTTCGAGATCTTGTTGGGACGACAACCAGACACGCCCCACTCACTGGTTCTTGGCTACACTGGAAGCAGCCCGGCTGCTTATCAAATGGCCAAGGAGTGGCAAGAAAATCAAGAGATCACTTGAGCCTACCTCGAATCGGCAGCACGCAAAATGAAGAAGTGGGCCGACGAAGGAAGGAGACATCGAGAATTCAAGGTCGGAGACCAAGTATTGATACGACTCCACCCGGCATCCCTCGCAATCTTCCGGTGCAAGATACACAAGGGCCTCGTGCGCAAATATGATGGACCCTATCCCGTCATCAAACGGGTAGGGCCGGTGGCATATCGACTCCAACTGCCAGCATGGTGCAAGATACACCCTGTCTTCCATGTGAGCAACCTGAAGCCCTACCATGCCGATCGTCAGGACGACGTACGCAACATCCCAATACGTCCACCCGCCACAACCAAAGCGGTGCAACGTGAAGCAGAGGAGATCTTGGCGGACCGCAAAGTGAAACTCCCCAACGGCAACAAAGAGCGGGAGTACCTTGTCAAGTGGAAGGGACTCCCTACCTCCGAAGCTAGCTGGGAGAAGGAGAGCACCTTGCGACATGAAGACGGCGTCATCACCATGTTCAAGAAGGGGTCGACGAGGGCGTCGACTTCCTAAGTGGGGGAGAATGTTAGGGACCTTCGGGTTTGTCAAGTCCTGTACGTGTCATGACGGTCCCTAACGTGCATTGTAAATACGTGTAAATATTGCATCTTTCACTTTCATGTAAAACGTTCGCGCACCACCCACCGGCCTTGCCCGCGACTAGGTAATGACCCACATTACCTAGCCGCGGCATGGGTCGGTGGGGTGTGCGGATCATGTAATTATGCATTGTAAATTCGCTCGCGCACCATCCACCGTTCTCGCGCACGGCTAGGTAACGCCCCTCGTTTCCTAGCCGTTACATGGCCGGTGGGGGTGTTGGGCCACAAAATATTTTGTCATGCTCCTCGTGCCAAAAGGAACCTTGGGGGTGACACTTGGGGGTTAGGCTCCACAAGTATAGTACCCAGGTATAGCCAGAGCACACTCTAGTTCATTCGTACAAGCATTCGCACTAGCATTCGCACTAGCATTCGCACAAGCATTTGCAAGCATTTTTCTTGCAAACGGTCATTTGGGCCAAACGTTTTTGCGTCCAAGCACATAGAGGTTCGAACACGGGCGATCCGTTAGCCCGCGACTTTCGAAGATTGGCAAGGTGATCCTTGCCCAAGGCTTATCCCTTGCGGGAGCAAGGGAGCCGCACGGACATTTGTCGCCCAAGCAAGTTAGTTCGTGACACTACGGCCTACCCGCTACTCGCCCCGCGAAATAGACGAGTACCCGCTATTTGTTTATTCCCCGCGGGTATAAAAAATGAGTACTTAATTACCCGCTGGGAGACGAATACCCACAGGTATTGGCAGGTACCCATGACACTTTAAAAAATATAAATTATAATATTTTAATAACACTTCAACTCTTCAAGTATTTTGATAACAACTTCAAGTGTAACAACTTCATTTTGATAAACACACAACATAAATGTTATAACAACATCATCATAAGGTTTCAAAACATAAAGTATACGTGTATTGAATTAGGTTAGGTTTTTTTAGTATATGTACCAAGGATAATATTGTAATTTACTAATTCTCACGGGTAACGGGTACCCACGGGTACGGGTACTATAATACCCGTACATACCCCATATAATAAATGGATAAGAAAAATTATCCGCAAAATCCCTGCGGATAAGAAACTACCCTCATAGTAAGTACCCGCGGGTACCTGCCTAAACAGATAATATTGTCATCCCTTTGCTTGAAGTCCATATGTTTAAGCATGTGCAGTACACTTTGTTTAGGTTGAGTACCGGTGGATCCTGTGCTATCATTCTTGCAAGATGGATCAACAATATAGTTAACTCGATACATCAATCATTGACGATTGATTTAGCCTCTCTTGGTAGTTTATGTATGATTTGTTTCCTATTATGATTTTGTTATTCATCTAGTGCTCAAGTTTATATATAATTTTAAAATATATAGTTTTTTAAAAAAAATTACTGTCATGGATGATGTTTTGGTCGGTGTATTTTCCTATTTAGTTTTACTAAATTTATTTTATGTAAATTTTGTTGAAAATCTAACTTTAGAAATTCAAAAATAAAATAAAATAGAAGTTGATGGAATGAAAAGTGGACACTAAAAAATAATATAATACATTTCATTATTCACTCTACACTCAAAATATTTTTTATGTCTATCATCTTAAGATTTAACAAATTAAATCTATTTTTTAAGCAAAAAAATAGACATACATTTTATGTTTTATCCATTGATTAATCTTTCATTTCTTTAGATGCATTATAGAGAACTACATGTACCAGCAAAATACGTTCTCATCTACTGATCTACTTTGAATCTTAGGTGCTCATTCTTCTTTCGTATTATAAAAAAATTATTGTTTGGTCAAAACTTTTTATGATTGATTTGTTGTTGGTTTAGATTGGATCTTAGTGGGGGGAAAATTGATTTGTAAGCCAAAAAAGAAAAAAAAATTGCCATGTCTTTCATTTGGAAATCTTTTGTTTTTCATTTTAAATAAATTTTTGATTCTCTGATATGAATTTAGTGTTTCATTTTTTCCTATTTAGACACTGCCATATTTTCTTCTCCAAATCGTTCAACTTTTGAGCATAATTTCATTTATTGGACATCTATTTTTTTTTATTAATGTTGGGAAAAACAGTTCTGATTTCAAGAAAAACTAAAAAAATATTACTATCTTTGTTCTTTAGCTAAAAAGACATTGCATTCAAATCATCGTTCAATATTTTTCTACAAATCTTTAGTCTTCCGATTTTATTCTTATTTAGAAATATTTCTTGCTCATCAATTCTTTTTCTTTTATATACTATAAATTGATTGGTTTTTAATACTTTTGTGCATGGTTTCCTTCACTTTCAAAATTGTTGCACTGATGTAAGTTTAACATTTAAATTTTTCTCTACATTATTTTGTTTGTTAGCTTTCTTCTTTCTTTAAACTTTGTTTTTGTGTCGTTTAAACTATTTTCTTAAATGGGAAAACGTAGGCATGGTTGTTCACTTCAAAACAGTGACCATTTACATGATCCTAATTTGCTAGCAAAAAAAAAAACATTATCAGAACCAAACTTTCACTTCAGCATCTCCTCTTGTTGGTGGCTTTTATCAACAACAAATTCTCATGCTATTTCAAAAAAAAATTCTTTATTATCCTTCACAACAAGTGGCCATACCTTATTCATTTCCTAAAATTTATGATTATGCTATTCTAGATCATTCATTAGACGATTTTACTTCATTCATTAATCATTCAATTAATCCTACAACTACTCAAAGCACTTTTAAAAAACACAATCTCTCTATCTACAAGAGAGAATTTTCAACATGCTCCTCTTTCATCCTCAGTTGTCCCAAAAAATTCAGACCAAAATATTCAACTAGAAACATCAACAAATGTGCAAGACAAATATTTTCACATGGAACGAACTCAAATGATGGCTGAGATTGATTTTGATTCTCCTTCAGCTTCTAAAAATGTCCACAATATATGTAAGCAGACTAAATCGAAACCAGCAACAAACTCACATCGCAATTTACTCCCATCGATATATGTTGAAGATCAAAGAACAAATTCAAAGAGGAAAAGAACTTCAAATCAAACAACTACCAATGTCGTCCATTACTTGGAAAAACGTGACCGAATATGTGAACATCCAAATCAAAATAGGATGATTGCACTTCCCAATAATTATGAAGAGTCTAAACGTGTTGATGAAAACATTGTTAGGTCTTTTATGCAAATGTTCAATGAGCATAATCAGATAGCAAAATATTTCAAAAACTATTTCGATGAAAACATTGTTAGATCCCGTATAATTATGAAAATATTTTAAAAAACAAAACACAAAATACTTGCGGCGGGTTGCTTATGTCGTAGCTTAGGATTAAAAGAAAAATCATCAATATTATCTCTATAATTAAAAAATTAATTTTTAAAATATTTTGCATCACCTCGAGAAATTGGTTAGGAGGGTTTTTCTTCGTCATTCCTTGAGAAAGGTTATTGTGAATAATTTTCAGTTTATTTATTTATTTATTATTATTATTATTATTATTATTATTATATACAACAACATTGATAAGATAGAACATTTAATTTTAACAAGGTGTATACATCTACTCATGAGAATATGGCAGGCGATGTTGCAAATCATCAAGAGGCAAATGTGAGGTCCAGTTTCTTACTTTCTTCCAATGGCAGGATGTGGAAGCAAAATGTGGGATCAAAATATTAAAATTGGTTCTGAGGACTAAATATGGACACGCTTTCCCTCCAATTTTAGGGCCACTGGATTTGCAGCAGTCACATTGAGCTCATCACTCACCATAAAAAATTCTAAGATGCCAAGTCCAAGACCCAATCATGATGCATCGTGTAACGGCTACGATAACAATATAACATATGCGTATCTCAGTGTTAAGCACCGGTAACACTTCGTTCGTTTCCGAAAATTAGCGCAAACAGTTCATTTCTACATGACGTATCGGGAAATAACGGCAATATTTGAACAGCTACAATGGACACCGTTACGATGTTCGAATATAACGGTTATCGAAACCTCTAAAGCCCCGTGTTCCCGAACAAAGTATTTGAGGCCCCCCGTTCGAGTTAGGGATAAGAAACGCTACCCTCGTCGCTCCTTCGCTTCTGCTCCAATCTCCCTCTCCTCTCCTCCTCCAATCCCATCTCCATGGCTTCCATCACCACCATGGTCGGAGCCCAAAAAGCTCTCTTTCCCACTTCCTCCTCTTACCCCAAGCCCAAAACCCCCAAATCCCCTTCTGTCTTCCCCTCCCACGCCAAATCCCTCTCCTCTTCCTCCTCTTTCTCCACCAATAACTTCGGCTGCGCCGCCGCCTCCTCCCGGCCGAGCCTCCGCCGGCGTGGTAACCTGCTCGTCGTTCGCGCCGCCCGCGGCAAGTTCGAGCGCAAGAAGCCGCACGTTAACATCGGCACCATCGGCCACGTCGACCATGGCAAGACAACCCTAACCGCGGCCCTCACCATGGCCCTCGCCGCCGTCGGTGGATCCGCCCCCAAGAAGTACGACGAGATCGACGCCGCTCCTGAGGAGCGCGCCCGTGGTATCACCATCAACACCGCCACTGTTGAGTACGAGACCGCGAACCGCCACTACGCTCACGTTGACTGCCCCGGCCACGCCGACTACGTTAAGAACATGATCACCGGCGCCGCACAAATGGATGGCGCCATCCTCGTCGTCTCCGGCGCCGATGGCCCCATGCCTCAGACCAAGGAGCACATCCTCTTGGCAAAACAGGTCGGTGTGCCCAACATGGTGGTCTTCCTCAACAAGCAGGACCAGGTTGACGACGAGGAGCTCCTCCAGCTCGTGGAGCTCGAGGTCCGCGAGCTCCTTTCCTCCTATGAGTTCCCAGGCGATGACATCCCTATCATCTCCGGTTCCGCACTCCTCGCTCTCGAGGCTCTCATGGGTAATCCAAGCATCCAGCGCGGTGAAAACCCCTGGGTCGATAAGATCTTTGAACTCATGGACGCCGTCGACGACTACATCCCCATTCCACAGCGGCAAACCGACCTCCCCTTTCTCCTCGCCATCGAAGACGTCTTCTCTATCACTGGTCGTGGGACTGTGGCCACAGGGCGTATCGAGCGTGGAACAGTGAAGGTCGGTGATACTGTCGAGTTGGTCGGACTCCGAGAGACACGGACTACCATTGTCACTGGTGTTGAGATGTTCCAGAAGACTCTCGATGATGCAATGGCAGGAGACAACGTCGGTTTGCTCCTCCGTGGTATCCAGAAGGTCGACATCCAGCGAGGAATGGTGCTCGCCAAACCTGGCACCATCACTCCTCACACAAAATTCGTCGCCATTGTGTATGTCCTCAAGAAAGAGGAGGGTGGGAGACACTCGCCCTTCTTTTCAGGATACAGGCCACAATTCTACATGAGGACTACTGATGTCACCGGCAGGGTTGCGTCCATTATGAATGACAAGGACGAGGAGGCGAAGATGGTTATGCCCGGAGACCGTGTCAAGATGGTGGTCGAGCTCATTGTCCCCGTGGCTTGTGAACAGGGCATGCGGTTTGCTATCAGGGAGGGGGGTAGAACTGTCGGTGCCGGTGTCATCCAGTCCATTGTTGAATAAATTCTGAACGTAAGAATGGTTTGGCTTTCTTTTGGTTGTATGAGCCGCTTCAATTGTTAAAACTGTTTAGATAGTAACTCTTGCAAATTTAGTTCAAGCATACGTTTAGGTTGCAACCAAGGAAACCCTGACTCTGCATTGTCTTATATTCTGCAGTTTTGGTTTTTTTGTACTTCTTTTTTTGCCTCAATGATTCTGAATGGCTCTTCCATAAACGTAATGCAATTTAATATTGTAATTTGACTTTAATTGATACTTGGATAACTAGCTTCTTCTGCCATTTTAGTTGACGTAGATTTAAGTTCTTCTCTATTATGTAAGTTCATGCTTCAGCTGTAAGATATTGTAAAAGTGGGCTGTAATCGTCATCTTAATTTAGTTGTTGTTTAGCTCGATTGCAACTACTGAATGACTGTCTGACTGACTGACATACTTAATACTTGTTAATATATTGCTGGGAGTTTATGAACTGAGATGCACAAATATTGTATCTGTAAATCTATTGAATCTTTCTTCAACAAACACATGTTGTGATTATACTTTTGTCAAGACAAATCATGCTTCAACTACCAGGAATTTTATGACTCTGACTGACTTAACCCTAGTCTTTATTTTGGTTGCTGTTCAGGAGATTAGGCATACACATTATTTTTTTAATGTACATTTAATTGGATTTCTCTCCAACAAACCTAAAGATTTAGGCTATTTTTATTTTGCTGCTTCTGCTTCTGGTTGATTCCGGTTGATCAATTTTGCCATCTGTTTAGACACGGGAAGGTTTTGACGATCAGACTTTGATTATAAGTTGGTTTTATAATCATAATTATCATATTAGGAGGAGTTTGCAGAATTGGTGCTTGTTAATTTTTACATTTTAATCCACCAGAATGTTTATGAGCGTTTATCTTATCTATGCAAATACCATTGTTGGAATGACTGTATAAATGGGAAAAATCTTGAGAAAAATCCTTCATTCTTCTAAATTTATACAAAATGTTACAATTTGCATTCTACTATCATTGTGTAGCACTTCTTTGTTAGGAGTATATTCGAGTTTGTACATGTAGAATGAGACTCTGTAATTTACTTCATTTGTTCAATGTAGAAATCTTATCATGCTTTTGATGCATGGACTTGATGTGTTGCTGCAATTCTTCTTCTTTGTATACACCTCTCATCTTTAGCATACAGACCAATAAATTTTTTAATGTGATTACATATAACAATAGATTTTCTTTTACCTTATTATCTAGCTGATTTGTTGGCTTCCAACAACCTTGGTAAATGCCAACTGTGGGTAGCACAGCTGGTGGCAACATGTTGTAAGTTGCCTAGAGATCTATGGTTCGATCCTTAGTATGATCATTTATTGTGATTTTCTATTTTTGTTAAAAAAAACAATCTTGGTAAATATCAATAGTGTATATATATTAGGATGGCATGTGTTGGTTAGTGAGTGAATAGTTTATCAGATAATCAGATTTGGTCTCTCATAGAAACTTTTGTATAACTCTGATTTTATTTGGTTTGTTTCAATTGATGACCAAATATAGACTATCTAAATATCAGCAATTCGGGAATATGGTTGTACTTGGAATATTGGCGAGGAGTGCACAGTTTTGAACCCTCTGCCTTCCTTACCCAATGACTGAGCTGGGATGTTTTCCTTTTAAAAAAAATATCAGCAATTCATTATACTGCAAAATAAAATGATATTATCTTCTTTCTCATTATGAAATTTATGAATCCTCAAGTAACTGGATAGTAGTAATAAAATCTGTTTAATTTTTCAATTTCTGCATTATATCAATGCATTTATGTCTGTTATACTTTTATGTGTACTTTTAAATTAAAATTAAAATTATTTATTAAATTAAATAATAAATATTTAAAATTCCATTATGTGTACTTTTTATCTTAATTGAGTTGTTACAAAATTGTCAACTTTTTATATAGACAAATAGATAAAATTTTAGTAAAAAATTAATTTGTGTTACCATTTAATTTTAAAGTATTAATAATACCCTATTTAAAGTAAAATTTTAAATATTACTAACATATATCACTAATAACTTTGAAAACTTTATAAACATATGAAAATTCTAAAAAAAGAATGACATGCTATTGTTATTATTTGAATTTTTAAAATCGTCAATACTAAAAAAAATATGTATTATTTTTCTAAAAATAACAAATAACAAATAACAAAAACTAAATAATGATAGCATGCAACACTGAATGAAAATTTGTCCAGTGATCGACACACATTTCTAAACATCTCAATATTGTTTGTCTTTCTATACAGACAAATTATCCATTGATAATTCTAATTAAGTAAAGGTTAGAATTGTGATGATAAATAAAATAAATGTGTATCAATTGTCAAAATCAATAGAAGGTCATCTTGGACCAAGATAGAAACGAAGTGATATTGTTGGGAGGTAGGGGTGCAAGTGAGCCGAATTGCTCGTGAGCTATTCGGGATCGACTCAATGAAAACTCGAATTCAACTTGATATTGTCGAGCTTGAGTTGAGCTTTATGTATGAGCAAGCCGAGCTTGAGCTAACCAATACTTGATTCGAAGAGTTCGCGAGCCTAATCGAGCTTTACATGTGAGCTTATGTTCGAGCTCAATTGAGCTCCATAGAATTAAAGTCACATTGTTCGATCTCAAGCCGAACTTAATCGAGCTTGTTTACGAGCTCGCTCAAGCTTTAAAAAATATACGAGCCTAATGAGTCGAGCTCGAGTTGCTCAAGTACAACTAGCTTAGCTCGAGCTTGGAGATCAAAACTAGATTGAGCTCGAGTTTGAACTTAGCATTTTCTGAACGAGCCGAGTTGAGCTTGTTTGTACTAGAGCTTGACTCGACTTTGATTACAGTCCTAAATGGGAGGTGCCCAAGGATAAGAAAAGACGACTTTTGCAATATGGATAATAGTAACATAAAGAGTTGAGTAAAGGAGATATCCTTCTCGTATCTATCTAGGGAATTCGGATGATTCTAAATGTTAGACTACTCGTTGGCCGCCTCTCCTACGACTTATTCATACGAAGATTTTTTTAAAAAATATATATATATCAATAGATAAGTACTTTAAAAATAATTATTATTGTTTTTAATTATGAAATTAAAATATAAAATGATTAATCTTATATTAGATTTAATTATAATAACAGTTAAATATTATTAGGTATAGTTTACATTTTAAATTGATTATTTAGATATTTAAAAGCCAACATCTTTAACTTAATCTAAAAAAATTATTTTTTGAATATTTTTATAAATATAAACCTGAAGAAAAGGTGAAAACTTTTGCAATCATTGGACTATTTTTTTTAAAAAAAATACATCATTAACTTATTTCTGCTAAAATATATAATTTATATTTCAACAAATATATCAACATTTATGTTGAAATAAAAAGACCTAAACATCATTTTATTTATAATTTATTAAAATAATTTGAATTACATCATTACCGTAACAAAAAAAAATATGATTCGCCCACCCACAACAAAAAAATAATCATATCACATGTTTTCAACAAATTATGATTCACACACAACTCATATATAGAGCACAAAAATAATAACTAAATCGTGACATAATTCAAATTGAAAAAAAAATCACTTTTTTTTAAAGAGCATATCTATTATTATTTTTTATCAACTATTAAGTATTTAATTTATTTTAGAAATATCGATAATACATAATCAACCGAGTCGTTGTAGTATAGTGGTGAGTATTCCCGCCTGTCACGCGGGTGACCCGGGTTCGATCCCCGGCAACGGCGTTATAATAAAATTATTTTTTTAAAAAAAATAAAAAACCTTGATTCATCTTATGTATATACTTGTCCAGTTGTACTTAATATAAGCGGAGGAGGTATTATATTGTACTCATGAAGCCGTGGCTGGGTTAAACGAGTCAAATCGAGCTTGATTATCTATAGGAGATAAAGGAGAATCGGAGAAGAAATTATTTATATTTAGGATAATTATTTAAATATATCTTAAATTATAAATTTTGTATCAAATTTATTTTAAACTTTGATTTCTTCAAATTACATCATTAATTATCACATTTGTATCAATTGCATTTCTCCGTCAAATCTTCGTCAGTTAATCCTGTGACATAGCATGCACACGTGTATTAAAAAAATAAATTTTTATTCGGAATCGATTAGAAATTTATCATTTTTTCAATGCCTTTTTGATGCCGATGTACTGCTCACGTGGATTAAAAATTATTTTTTTAAAATAAATATAAATATTTTAAAAAAATTATTTTGACTTGTCCATGTGTGAAGCACACGTGGACAAGTCATCTTGTCTTTTTGCGTACACGAATTTCTTCCCAATGCAGAGCCGCGGCTCAGCGTTGAACACCGAGTACTTGAATTGGCTCTCTGTCACGGACACACCGTCCTTTATCCTCCTCTCTGGCCTGAACTCCCGACAGTCCTTCCCCGATATCGACTCCATCCTCGCCATGGAGTATATGGAGTAAATGACCCTCGCTCCCTTCTTCACCACCGTGCCGTCGGGGAAGACGTTGTCCTCCAGAGCTTCTTTGAACTCGATGGGCACCGACGGGTAGAGCTGCATCGACTTCGAGATCGCCGCCTGCAGGTACTCCATCCGCTTGAGATCGTCAACGGTGAAGACGACGTCGTCGAGGGCATGAGTTGTCTCGTCTTCATGCTTGCTTTTGATGACGGCGGAGATCTCATGCAGGATGTGCTACTCGATGTGCCAGTGTTAGCTCAGGAGCCAGAAGAACCAAGCGAGTGCGACCGAGATGGTTTCGCGCTAGGCCAAGATGGAGCTGATGCAGAAGTCTTTGAGGAATTTGTTTGAGTACTTGGCCATCGTGCTTCTGGTATGATTATCGTCGTCGTCGATTACAGTTTCGGATTCGATCAATCTTGAGAGGAGGTCGGAGCAATTGGCGAATCTCGAGCCTTTGGAGTTCTCGAACTCTGTCCGTCGGTTCACCACGATTTCCTCGGCGAAGTTGTGCATGACCCTGACGGCCGCCTTGAGCCGCTTCTCCGCGCCAACATTGAAATGCCTCATCATCTTCCACACAAAGGGCGACACGATGAAATAGAACAACGACAACTCGGTGGCTTCCTCGAAGGCTTCGCGAAGGGCACGATGGGCAGGTCAACGGAGAGACAACTGGGATCGACGCCGAAGGCGGTGGTACAAATGTTGTCGAAGGTGAACCAGAGGAACACCTCTTGGAGGTCCACACTCTCACCGGTGGCAGCAACCTTGCGGAGGAGAATGAGCAGGCTGAGTGCATCTCGGCGGTGGCGGCGCGGCGCTGATCCCTCCACGGCTGGTCAAGGGCGTTGAAGATCCCTGAACACGTGGGATTTAAGGCAAAAAGAAAAAAAAATATTTATTTTTTAAAATAATTTTTTAATCCCCGTGTGCTGCACACGTGGACATCAAAAAAGTTTTGAAAAAAATAATTTTTTAATCAATTCAAATAAAAAATTATTTTTTTAATACACGTGTGCATGCCACGTCACAGGATTAACGGGGTAGCTGACGGAGATTTGATTGAGGGATACAATTGATATAAATATGATAGTTGATGATGTAATTTAGAGAAGTCAAAGTTCATGATAGATTTGATGCAAAGTTCATAGTTCAGAGTATATTCAAGTAATTACTCATATATTTATTATTTATTTAATGCATAAATTTTTAAAAATAAAATTAAAAAATATAAAAATACATCAATTTTATAAAATTAAAAAATATATAATACATCAAATTTATTTATCCATTATTCTCTCATTTAATATATTATCTTATTTTATTATATCTAGTAAAACAAACTTCTTATGTAACAGCCCACTGAACCAAACAAAATACATATCATCACTATAAAATAGATCAATATTCTGTTTAATGTTTTGTGGATAAAACTAAACATAATAATTTTAAATATGTTTATCAATTTAAGTTGATTATGTATCAGATTACTTATGATGATTATAATATAAAAGTTTTACAAATTTACTCTAATTTCAATTAGTAGGGGAAAGATATAAATCTAAGTTAAGTGATATAAAAGAAAATATAATCTGTACAATTAATAATGGTGAAGAGCTCAAAAGTAAAATTTGTAATATTTAAAGATAACAGAAAATGATTTTTTAAAATATTTTTTTTATTAACAAGTAGTAATTATATAAAATTAAAAATTAAAGGAGTTAAATACAAATATCCAATTACAGTTGTATTTATATATAATTAATTTAAACTATTTATAAAATATACTTTTGCATTGAAGAATGACTTTAATATAAAATCAGCAATGTTGATAGATTTAACTACGAAAAATCACTATATATCACATATTTTTAATATACTAAATTTTAACTATTATTTATTTTTATGGATGAATATTAAAATATAATATTTATAAAGTAAAAGACATGAGTATAAAATAAATAAAAGAAATTATAATAAATAATTTTAAATGAATAATTAAAACATAAAAATATATATGTGAAATTTTCATTTTATACTTTCTATAATTGATTTTTTTTTTATACTTAATCCATTTATTGTATAGGAAAATTTAAAATATACAAGAGTTGAAAATATTATATCCTTAAGAAATATGTGACATATTGATTCTGTTAGTTTTCGAAATAATTGTCAAGATTTATTTCATTTTTTACTATAGCAAATAAAAAATAATAAACTTAATTTATTTTCTTAATATTTACAATTTATCATATATATATATATATATATATATATATATACCCAAATTCCAAAGTGAAACTTGGCAATTAAGTTCTTGACCAAACAGCAAGAACAACATGAGGAGCACTTTGACACATTCCCTCAGTTTAGAGCATATTGTGGACCATGAAACTATGGGCAATTTGGGAGAGTAACTGTGGACTATGAAACTATGGGCGGGAGAGTGGTGTGAGCGAGTTCGGGTATATGTAATTTTTATGATATTCGGATTTTATTTTTATAGGATTGGTTTTTAATTTTTGAATTTGAATCAAATCATATTCTATTAGGATCTGAAATCGAACTCTATATCTCGTATCCCGTATCCCGTTGAAACCTGTAAATGAACAGGTTCTCGGGTATAAGTTCAAGGTATTCTCTTGAAATCTATAAATGAACAGATTTCAAGGTACATGTTTCAGGATATAAGTTTTGAATATATATTCTAATTTTAGTTTTGGATACCTGATGTATTGGATTCAAAATCGAAACTAATTTTAATCAGTACTTTAAGTATTATTTCGGACTCTATCCAAATTTAATTTCGAATATATTCAATATCCATACACACCGTTGGTAGAGAGCACTACATAGATGAAAGGAATCGATAATGAAGGGGCTAATGGTAATGGGACTGTGAAATTTATCTTTTATTTAGTAATTTATTTTGTCCTTTTATTTTTTAAGAACCATAATTTAATTTCCTAATCTAAAAGTCCTTCAAAATTTGTTTGAAAAGAGGGGATACCAATGTAATTTAGAAATAAAAAAAATGTAATTTAGAAATCTTAAATTAAGACTAAATATGAATATATGAAGGGCTAAACTATAAAAAGACCAAGTAATGTGCCAACGACTGCTTCCAAAGTAGGAGGGAAATAAGTTGCAAATTGGTAAGCCAACCACCCACTTACCAACTCCCCCCTTTGCTTTATTTTATTCGCACACAGTTTGCAACTCACCAAAATTAGTTTATCTACCCTACCATATTTTTTAATAGATAAAAATAAATGTCCACGGCCAAAACCCAACATGTATAAAATAAATATACATAAATTTTAATAAAATTATATTATTTATAAAAAGTAATATAATTATTATGGTTTAAGTCCGCTGTAAATAGTGCAATTCTCAGTAAGCCATGTTGATTGTATAATTAATTCTCATTCTTGTAATGAACTTACTACCATAGGTAAAAAAAAATTATTATGATTTAAAATTATAATATTATATAAAAATAATTTGTATATGTATTTATATAATTATTGTAGAGTGAAATTATACAAATTAAACAACATAAATCATAAAAATCTTATATTAGATGAGGATGAGGCGGACTGCTTATTGAGATTCGAGCAAATTCGAGGAGATTTGTCGCATTTGTTCGTGTACTTGTAGTGAAAAAATTGAATATAAATTCTCACATAAATTAGGTTACATTTGGTACATTATTTCTATTACAGTCCGCTTGATGGGATTACTGACCCATCAACTTCATAGACCAATCTATTGACCTAATTAGAATGCTTAAGCTGAAGTTGATGGTAGCACACTTATCAAATCTTATAAACCAACACCAAAGCAGTTTTTTCTCACATAGACTTCCTCATCATGCCGAGGACTAGGTCCTGCTCTAATACCATTTTGTTATAACCTGCTTGATTGGATAACTGACCCATCAACTTCATAGACCAACCTATTGACCTAATTAAAATGCTTAAGCTGAAGTTGATGATAGCACATCCATCAAGTCTTATAAGCCAACACCACATCCAACATACTCTCGATATAGGACTTAATCGAGGTATTACAATTTCATAATATTATAATGACAATACACATTATTATAAGATAGATTGATATTTTTAATTTATTAGTACTTTAACATTATTTGACATATTTGATTAATATTGACAGTAATATAATTTAATATTTTTTTATTTCATAAAAATTATCAAAAAACTCTTGTCAAAATTTGATGATGCATTGTATGAAGAAAAATATATGTAAGATAAGAACAATATCGTAATTTAGAATTACCAAAATCCACACACCACCTCCTAAGGGGGCTAATGTGGATTATCAGATCAACCTAGATTGCTGATAAAATTTTCAAACCAAATATGATAATGTGTAAGTCCTAAAATTTTAAAAGTCATATTACCGATAATGCAGTACAAATAGAATGCTGCATACGAAACGCAATCTAAGAAAATATAGAATTGAATCAAAATCAAATGGATGAATCTAAAAAGACATGATATATTAATATATTATATTGATGATAATGCAAATTTGAGTTATTTTTAAATTTAATAACATATCCATTTTATGTATTCCCTACACATTAGGTATTAGTTCATGTAAAATAATTTAAATACGTTTAATTGAGGTTTTTGAAATTGAGGGATGAATCTGTAAAAATAAAAAATTCGAGGGGGAAACTGGAATAGATTTGCCCACGTATCTATTTCCTCACCAACCCCCCTTCTTCACCTACCTCACGTTCTTTGGATCTGCTTTTATTCCCTTTGTGATCTCAGATCGAGCGAGCGAGCGAGAGATGGGGAGCGACGGGAAAGTCTACACCTTGGCGGAAGTCTCAAAGCACAACACTGCCAAAGATTGCTGGCTCGTCATCAGCGGCAAGGTCTGGCTTCATCGTTATTTTCTCCCCCCCAAATCTGACAATTTCTCCCTTCTTTCTTGGATCTGATGATGCTTGATTATATCTGGTTTATAAAAGAATCAGCTTTTGGTCTTGATCCTTTAGATCTTATAGAAGTTTGAAGTTTCTCCATGTAATTTTTTATTGTAATTTCGGATTCAGTTTGTTTGAGCGATCTTCTTATTCCCGTTGTAGATTGCGGTTTTTTGTATTAACTTATCCAAACATGTGTGCTACAACTAGTGATTGCATTCTCATGAAGGTTTGAAATAGGTTATAGTCTTATATAAGCATCGTAGTGCTAGATTACTGTGATTCACATGTTTTTTCTTGGAGTGATTCTATAATGTTTTTCATGGGACATCGTAGATTAGCACGCCCTGTCTAAAGATGATATGGTCCAAAAACGTTTTCTAAGGTTTATAATAAATTAGCTAACTTTTTCCTAAAAACAATTCCTAGTAATACACTACATGCTGTTCTTGCTAAAAATCCTTTTAAGAAAAAAATCTATGTGAGGAACACGTTGGATGTGATGCTCCCTTAGTATGGATTATTTCACTGATAAGTCTGCAATTTATCTAGGCTTTGTTTCCTTTGTTTACTTCTTTCTATGTTGGCATGTGTATGATATGACGATATCTCATAAGTGATTCCTATTGCCTCGCTATTTATTGTGCATTATTAACCTTATATTTCTTTAAGCATTTCAAAAAAGATAGATAAATAACAAGTTTTTGAATTGATGATTTCATCTGTTCTGTCATGTGATCAGGCATAGCTTACATGAGACCAATTGTGTACAGTATTACTGTTTTACAATATATAGGGGCTACGAACTATATCATAAGCTTCAATTGTAACATTGCTCCTAATTTAGTAACCTTGGTCTTGCATGTTTCAGCATAACTAGTTTTACTTTTGTTGTAGTTAGGGCTGCTTGAGAAGTCTCCCATAGTATTTCATTTTTCTGTTTCTGTTTAAATGTATTTGTGCAGGTTTACGATGTTACCAAATTCTTGGAAGATCACCCTGGAGGAGATGAGGTTTTGTTGTCATCAACTGGTAAATCTATTTGACTTGTCCAGAATAGCACACAACATTGTTAGCTTATTAGTGAGATGTTTCATCTTAGACTTGCCCTATCTTTATCAGGAAAAGATGCAACTGATGATTTTGAAGATGTTGGGCATAGCACCACTGCAAGGGCAATGATGGATGAGTACTATGTTGGAGATATTGATTCTGCAACCATCCCTCAGAAAGTTAAATACACTCCACCCAAGCAACCTCACTATAACCAGGACAAGACATCAGAGTTTATCATCAGGATCCTCCAGTTTTTGGTTCCTTTATTGATCTTGGGATTGGCCGTTGGTGTCAGAATCTACACAAAAGCAGATTAAAACCTTTTATCTCGTTTAAAGCAAGGATAAGTTAGAGGGGAGTTCCCAATCTCTTTTCTTCTTTCAGCTTCAGATACTATGGTTTGGATGTCAACTACTTGCTTGTTCCTCATTTCTGAAGTCATTTGTTTTGGTCTTATGTCATAGCACTTGCTATCAAAACATAATGTTTGAGTTTCTGAGAAACATTATCCTTTAATTTTAATCTGTGATGTTTATTGATCAATCTGTGATGTTTTTGTTTATGTTGTCTCACCTGTCTATTCACCCAAACTGTTTTTTTTTTTACAAGTCTTACATATAGACGTGAAAAGAGACACATTAAGCATTAGAACAAAGGATCAAACAAGGCCAAAGGCATGATAGATTGATAGTCAAATGCTACTACCACTGGAGCACAAGTGGGTTCACATTCACCCAAACTGTTTAGCTTTTCAAAATGAAGTGTATTTGGCAAATTGTTTTTGGATTGGTGGAATTTTGACACTTGATTGTTTGATGTTCCTTATTTTAATCAACTACTTAGTAAATCTATAACTAGGTTCAAATAATTAATTTAGAAAAAAGTAAAAATAGAGATGAATTTATCATAAAAAAGAGTGAAATGTTAATAAAATATAAATGCTGAATCAACATTAATATTTTACTTCTTATATAATTATATACATTTTTTCTAAAATATATTTATTTATAGAGAGTATTTTTTTTATTAAAAATTATAATTTTTTTTAATAAAAATAGAAGCAATTATAATATATCTATATATATTTTGACAATCAAAATATATAAAATAAAATAAAAATCACAAAAATAGTAATATTTTTTATTGATAAAAATTAAATAAATATAGATATAATATAACAAAGTCAAATAAATTAGAAACTAAAAATTTTAAATTATTTTAAAATACTTAATTTATTTCGTTTTAAAATACTATTATAAACAAACTCAGGAAATAATATTTTAAAAACTCAAAAACTAATAAAAAAATATTTTTATTAATTATTAAAATAAAACTAAATCCAAATTAAAAACATCAAAAATAGGCTGATGTAAAAAAAATACTAAAAAATTTGCAAAAAACTAATTATAATAATCTATATAGATTTCAACAACTAAAATGTATATGATGGAATGTGAAAATCTTAGTCGAAAACTCACACGCACGTTGCTTAATTATAGTGCATATAATTTCAATTTAAATTTAAATAAATTAATATTATGACAAAAATTATTAAAATTAAATTAAATTAAATTATAATTTAAATAGTAATATTCATATCTAAAAATTAAAAATAATAACAAAAATTATAAGTGTAGAGAAAAATAATAAATATTAATTTATTTTATATAATTATAAAATCAAAAAATATATATGTTTTTTTTTCAATATGATTCACATTTTTTGCTTTAAATTAAAAACTAAAACTTAACCGTATAGACCAAAATATATATATAATGTTTTATCTTTAACATACGTTTCGTTCTCACATCAACTCATATCTAAGCTCTTGACATAAAGTTATCAAGAAAGAGTCACATTTCTTAAAGTAACTTAATCAATCAAGTTCTAGTAACATATTATTTTTATTTGCAAAACATCAAATATAAAATAAACTATACGGATTAAATTGGATAAGTATAGAAAACTAATTCAAAAATAAGAAAATCTAAATTATATATGTTTTATTAAAAACAAAGGGTAAAGAATTTTATTTCATATACCAATTGTTCGTATTATTTTCAAATTTTATCATATTCATAGCATTTTTTAATATAAAAAATTTAAATACTAATTTATTTTTGAATAAAAAATTAAAACTATTTCGAAATAAATAATATTTTATAATAAAAATATATGAAAAATATAAAATAAAACAAATTTGAAAATATAAATAATACTAATACTAAGAAGAAGCATCGTTAACGTTGCTCGAATAGGAGGATCTACCACTTATCTATATCTATATATAAAAGCAAGATTCATTGCGGTCATGAGGCACTTTCACAATGAAAGTTTGCTGACATGGCAGCTTTACAAATTTTTTACTTTTAATTTTTTTTGGCTAAAATTGTTAATATTAATTCCAATTGTTAAATATCATATTAATATCAATTGTTTATTAATTTTAATATTTTATTCAACGCATTAATTCTAATGGTTTTACCAATTTTAATTTTTTATTAGACGCATTAATTCTAATTGCATGCCCCATTAATTTCAATTGTAATTTCAATTATTAACTGTCATATTAATATCAATTGTTAATTAATTTTGACTTTATAATAGTGCTGCTAAGGAAATCAGAAAGCCTGGAACTTGGGCAGCTCTGTTTAGGGAAGCCAACTCTTACATGAATCTGGGTAATGAGGATGTTCAATCTGTGAAACTGAAGCAAATCCAATCGAACTCATCTGATTCGGTTGATATCGATGAAGACATGGTGGATTTTTCTAGATCCTTATGGGAGAATAGCCTTTATGGCAAGTTTTATGGTAAGACTCCATCGATTGCATTGGTTCAGACTGTCCTTCCAAAGATTTGGAAATTAAGCTGCAGTGTGCAGATCGTTGATTTGGCATCAGGCTACTTTTGTTTCAAATTTGCAAATAAGGATGATCTCAACAAAGTGCTTTCAGGTGGTCCATGGTTCCTAAAGGATCAAGTCATGCTCCTTTCACCTTGGAAGAACAATTTTCAACCGATGGCAGAACAAATAAGCTCAATTCCGGTGTGGATTCAGCTTTCGAGTCTTCCACTAGAATATGTGCAAAGAGAAATTCTTTTCAGCATAGCTTCAGCTATTGGAAGACCAATCAAAATAGATGATATCACGCTTAAAGGCAATAGAGCAAGATTTGCCCGTATATGTGTGTTATGGGACCTTAATAAAACTGTGCCACAAGGTGTTTGGATTAATTGCAAAGAGGGGAGATTTTGGCAGCCAATTGCGTTTGAAAACATAATGAAGCTTTGTTATTCGTGTGGTAAAATTGGACACACTAGCAACAGTTGCAATCTTGTGAGAACTGTTGAGAACGATAAGGGGAAAGGACCTTCTGCTGAAGTCCAAACTGTTGGTGTCATGGAAAAAAATATAGATGATGTTCATTGTATGGATGAAGCTTATGGGCCGTGGATGGTTATTAACAGGAAAAAGAGATTCCAAGATAGAAAAAACAAACATATTGACATGAAAATCTCGAATGGTTTTGATAAACTTGCTGAGCTGGAGATGAGAAATGAAGAAAATGTGGGAGCTGCTATGAAAAATATTCCACTCAAAGAAGCTTCTGATTCACTTACTGATAAAATGAATTTTAAGGAAGAATTTAGTAACCCATTTCAGAATAATGAAGCTGGAAAAAAAAAAGGGAGCTACTTGAGTCCGGAAGTTATGGTTGATGCATTCAAAACTAACAAATCTGGGTTTGTTCCAGTTAAAATAAATCTGGAAAAAAGTACAGAGATGTTTCATAAGAAGTTATCTGACACTCTTGCAATTACAGTGAGTAAAGTTCTGAACAGTGATGACTCTTATGTAGACGATTCTGGTATTGAAGTGTTATCTGAATCCCAAAGTAAGCTGTCCAAAATTAGAAAAGCTTCCTCTCAAGCTATTCATATTAATAGCTTTCCTTTGAATCTCAAGCAAAATAAAGCTAAGAAGAAAAGATTCTCTAAAGATTCAAAGATGATTGAGTCTGATGGTGATCCCAAAAATGGGGATGATAAGGCTAATGTTTCTATGAATGTAGGATGAAGTTTCTTTCGTGGAACATTAGAGGTGGTCTCAAAATTGCAGGATGGGACTACCTTCATGTTATGATGAAGAAGCATCTTCTAGACTTAGTGTTACTTGTGGAAACTCACCTTGATGATGAGGAATCAATATCTTGTATCAAAAAATTCAGTAGCTCTTGGGATGGACTGCATGTTCCTGCTTCTGGAAGATCTGGAGGTATTGTCTTGGTTTGGAAAAAAAATCTTTTCTCAATTTCCAAAATGTTCTCTTGCTCTCAGGCCATTCATGTGTCCATTAATCAATCAAATAAGGAGCCTTGGTTGTTAACAGGTATCTATGCTAGCACTGACAAGGATGAAAGGGAATTGTTATGGGAACTTCTGAGTAACATTAATGGTGATGAGCTTCCCTGGCTAGTTATTGGTGATTACAATTGCATAGTCAATCAAGAAGAAAAGAAAGGGGGCAAGCCATTTATATTTGGAAAATTCAGTCTTGCTTTTAGCACTTTTTGCTCTCTTGCAGGTCTTTCGGATCTCAGTTTCAGAGGTCCTTCTTTTACATGGTGTAATAATAGAAAGTGGCCTCATAGAGTCCTAGCTAGGCTTGATAAAGCTTATGCTAATCTCGACTGGTTCAACCTTTTCAGCAACTCTTTTGTTCTCCACTTGGAAAGAGTGGCTTCAGATCATTGCCCAATTTTGTTGAGTGCAAGATCAAAGTTTCCTCACATTGCTGGCAAAAAGAATTTTGTTTTTGAACAATTCTGGATTGAGTACCCAGATTTAAAGGAATTGGTGGCTGACACTTGGAGGGGATATGATTGGGGCTTGAATGCAATGAGCACCTTTGGAAGATGCTTAAATGAAGCTAGCTCAAGGCTTAGTACATGGAGCAAAGAAAGCATTGGCCCAGTAGATAAGATCCTAAAATGCACTCTTGATGAAATTGGTGTATTAGAAGAAATTGATAGTCAAGGAGGCTGCAATAATGCAGATCTTGCAAGGCTGAAAACTCTAAACAATAAAGCTATGGCTTTAAGTAGGCAGCTGCATATCAAAGCCTGGGCAAAATCCAAATACAAATGGCTTGAGCAAAATGACAAAAACACAAAGTTTTTCCATTCTCTGATAAAATTTAGAAAAAGAGTCAATGCAGTGAATGAGCTGGTTGTAGAAGAGGGTATCACTACTTGTCCTAATGAAATAGTAGAAACATTTGTGAATTGGTATAAAAGACTGTGGAATGAGGATTTGGTTGACCCCGAAAATTATTTGTTCTTTAAGAATTTTGACTGGAAAAGGATTTCAAGTAAACAAAGGAGCTCACTGGTTTCGAACTTCAGCTTATCAGAGATTAAAGAAGCCCTCTTTAGCCTTGGAAGAGGTAAGGCATCAGGACCTGATGGTTTTGGTGTAGAGTTTTTTACCGGCTATTGGGATTCAATAAATGTTTCTTTGTTAGCTGTCTTCAAGGATTTTCATGATAATGCTTCAATTCCTTCTGCATGGGGCGACACAAAGATTGTATTCATTCCCAAAAAGGATAATCCTAGAGAAGTTAAAGACTTCAGGCCAATTTCTTTGTGCAATGTTTCTTACAAGATTTTATCCAAGGTAATTGTTAACAGATTGAGACCTTTGATGAATTCCTTAATTGCAAGTGAACAAGGTGCTTTCATTAAAAAAAGGAATATGCATGACAACATCTTTATTGCTTCGGAGGTTGTCAAAGTGATTGAAAAATCAAAGAGAAAAAATCTATACATTATGTTTAAGGTTGATTTGGAAAAGGCTTTTGATAGGGCTTTATGGGATGCTATTTTATGTATCTTGGGTTGCATGAATTTTCCTGGCAAGTTCATTTCATGGATCAAGGCATGTTTGGAATCTCCAGTTTTCAAATGTTGTGTCAATGGCATTCTATCTAAAGTCTTCAAGAGTCATATGGGTGTAAGACAATGTGACCCTTTATCACCTTACCTCTTTATTATTCTCCAAGAGACCCTATCTCAACTGATTAGGAGGGAGGTATCATCAGGTAACTTTAAGCCTTTTAAGCATAAAGGAGTTATTATCAGCCACCTCTTTTTTGCTGATGATATCCTTATCTTTGTAAAGTATGATAAGAATATTTGTGCTAAGCTTCAGGAAATATTTGGTGTGTATTGCAAGATGACTAACCAAAAAATCAATAGTCACAAATCTGAAGTCTTTTTCCCAAGCTGCTG
Source organism: Canna indica (assembly GCA_034359265.1). NCBI lineage: Eukaryota > Viridiplantae > Streptophyta > Magnoliopsida > Zingiberales > Cannaceae > Canna > Canna indica. The sequence goes on along the minus strand of CP136896.1, from coordinate 3,281,758 downwards.
TCCTGATAAAATCAAAACAGAAGTTTGCAAATCTCTTGGAATTAAAGAAGGCAGTTTCCCCATGAAATATTTAGGTTCGAATGTAAACCCAGGGAAAGTACCAACAAACCTTCAATACCAGATGGTTGACAAGGCAATTTGCAAGGCTGACAGTTGGGCTAGTAAGACAATTTCCCAAGCTGGTAAAGTAACTCTCCTTAACTCAGTTATGAACTCAATTCCAGTTCATACATTATCTACAACATGGATTAATGAGAAGGTGATTGAGAAATATAAGTCAGTTTCCAAGAAATTCATGTGGCAAACCAGTGTAAAAAAGAAGGCATTTCATTTACTGAGCTGGGACAAAGTTACTGCCAACAAGGCTTCTGGAGGGTTGGGTGTTCGAGATCTAAGTTTATTCAGATTTTCTCTATTAGCAAAAAGGGTGCTCCCATTTCTTAATAAGAGTGATTGCTTATGGGCAAAGGTTCTTCGTGTGAAGTATGAAAATTATCATCCATGGGATCAATGCAATGGCTCTAAATATTCTTGGTCTTTCAAAGGACTGCACAAAACAATTCAGATGCTAAAGGATGGGCTCCAAATGAAGATTGGTAATGGTGAAGATATATGCATATCCAAGGATCCTTGGATTTCAAGTATTCCTCTTGACAAGTGGCCAACTTATGTCAATCCTGAGAAGGTATGTTTTTTTGAGAAGCTTTCTGATTTGTTCATTAATAGGGATTGGAATTATCATTTGCTAAATGACATATTTGGCTGTGAGTTGGTTCAATTGATAAGTCAAATTTATATCCCTAAGCATGATGAGAAGGATAAATGGGTTTGGAGATTAAATGATAAAGGAAAAGTTAGCTGTAAGATTGCTTATAACTACCTTAAGGAGAAGCAGGATTCTGTCATTGCTCCTGATATAAACTGGGCAAAGCTATGGAGTATGGATACCATTCCTAAGATTAAGATATTTGCATGGAAGTTGGCTTGGGGAAGATTGCCTATCTCCTGCTATCTTGCTAGCTTCAGTAAAGTGCCTCCTTGTAAATGCTATGTTTGTAATGAGGGGGAGGATAGTGTTGATCACCTTTTTTTCAAATGTCCTTTTTCACTCAAAGTATGGGAATGTGTTGAGAAACACTTAGGTTTTGTGTTTAATTACAAAAGCTTATGGCCAACCGGTGGATGGCTTAAAGAAGGTGCTTCTCTTGAAAAAAAATGGGGGAATAAAATTATTGGGCTGATTGCTGCCTGTCTTTGGCAAATTTGGAAGAACAGGAATAATATCTGTTTTAACAGCAAGAGGAAAGGTATTTACTCATTGGTTTATAGGGCCTTATCAGAAGTCTATAAAGAAGCTCCTGCTTGTTTAGAAGTTCCAGTTTTGAATAAAGTTAATTCTGTCAAAAGGCAAAATGAGCCTTGTCCTGATAACTATTCGAATTCTACTGATAAAATGACATTGAAGCAGAATTGCATAGAAGAAGTAGGCATTAATGCATATTGCAATGCTGCCTGGTTAGCTGGTAACTGTGATGCTGGTTTTGGTTTCTATTTTTTAAGCAATGTTAACACTGCAGTCTGGGAAGAATTTGGTAATAAGAAGGTTGATTCTCCACTGTTTGCAGAGATCTGGACTATCTGGCTTTGTATCAGGAGAGCAAAGCTTATGAATTACAAGCATATCAAAGTATTCTCTGATTGCTTGAGAGCAATTAATATTCTTAATAAAGTGTACAAGGCTCCTTGGTGCTTAAAAGAGCTTGTGGTTGATATTTGGTCCATTCCTGAGGAAGTTGAGGTAATTAGTTGGTTTCATATTGATAGGAAGTTAAATTCTAAAGCTCATCTTCTAGCTAAGAGGGGTTTAGCTCAGAGTTTATCTCATAGTTCAAATGTAATTAGGGCAAATTTTTCTTGTTTCCCTGTAAGTTCAAACAGTTGTAATGTTTCTGATATAAGCAATAAAATTATTGGCCAAGCATCGAGCTCTGCTGCCAGCCGTAAAGATCAGGAAAGCTCTTTGCTTTCTTTCTCTTCATCGGAGGCAGTAACTTGATCTTGCAGTAGCTTCTTTTAAAAAAAATAATTAATTTTGACTTTTTATCTGACGCATTAATTCTAATGGTTATAACAATTTTAATTTTTTATCAGACGCATTAATTCTAATTGCATGTCGCATTAATTCCAATTATTAATTCGAATTAATTGTTAATTCCGATCCAATTATTAACTTGCCACGTTAATTTCAATTGTTAATTCCAATCCAATTGTTAACTGTCACATTAATTTCAATTGTTAATTCTAATTTTTAATTTTAAGTACGTTAATAGCAATCCATCGTAAACACTACAGCATTAATTCAGTAATTGCAGCATTAATTCACTGCATGACTACTAATTTAAATTTATTTTTCAGTTACTCCTCTCTCCCTCCAAATTTGAAATGACAAAAAAAATTCAACTCTTTGTTTATTAGATCTCTTCGGTTACCTCTCATTTTTATTCAATTCTACCGATCTTCTCTCTCTAAACTTGAAATGATATATAAAGGAATGACAACATATACCACAATTATTTCTCCCTTTTCTTATATTCTATTTCTACTATCTTCTCCTTTTCGGTTTTCATCTCACTCTAAGCATCAACATCTATTCTGCAAGATTAAGGAGAATTCTTCAAAAGATGAGTTATTTGATGATCTAATTTATTTATTTTTAATTTATTGTATTATAATCTATATTATATTTAATTTTTATCTATGAAAATATTATTATTTTTATAATTTTTTATTTTTATATATTTTAGTTGTTGAATATATATAGATTATAATAATTATTCTTGGTGCAAATTTTTTAGTATTTTTTTATATCGGCATATTTTTTATGTTTATAATTTTAGATTTATTATTATTTCAGTAATTGTTAAAAAATATTTTTTAATGTAGTCAATATTTTTATATTAAATTTTTAGTGTATGAAATATTATTTGTTGAGTTTTAATAGTATTTCAAAACCAAATATATCTATGTAGTTTAAAATAATTTAATTTTTTTAATTTCTAATTTATTTAGTTTCGTATAATATAGTTATATTATATCTATAGTACTATTTTTGTAATTTATATATATAGGTTGTTGAAATCTATATAGATATATTCTAATTGTTTTGACTTTTATTAAAAAATTATAAATTATACCGTTCAACTTAATTTTTATTTAAGAAACAAATGTGTATGATTATATAAGAAATAAAATATTAATATTGATTCTACATTTATACATTTTTAATATTTTCCTCTTTTAAGCTAATAAAGTTTATTCTATTTTTATATATTTTTTATATTAAGTATTTGAACCTATTATTTTTTTATGACAATAATTATAGATTTACTGAGTAATTGTTCAACATATTATTTTATTTAGATATGTGATTTTTTTTAAAAAAATTATATTTTTTATTTTTTTATTTTTAAATAAATTATCTACGCCTATACAGTTGTAATGGGTAGAGTTTACTTTATGTTTATGTTATTTAATGTTTATTCCTAAAATTTCTTATTTTTATTCCAAAAAGTAAAAATATCAAAATTAGTTTAAATTAAATTATACTTTAAAATAATAATATTCATACCCAAATAATTAATTAAGAGTAATATATTTATGTAGTTTAAAATAATTTAGATTTTTATTTTATAATTTGCTTCAATTTGTTACATTATAACTATATTCTATTTGATTTTAACCAATAAAAATATTACTATTTTTTGTATTTTCTTTATGTATATATATATATATATATATATATATATATATATATATATTAGTTGTTGAAATCTATATAGATTTTTATAATTGCTCTTGGTGCAATTTTTTTAGTATTTTTCTATATCGACATATTTTTGATATTTTTAATTTTGAATTTATAATTATTCTTTGAATAATTGATAATTTTTTTAAAAATGTATTCAATGTTTTTATATTCATTTTTAAAATGTCATTTCTTGAATTTTTTAATATTATTTTAAAATCAAATATATTTATATAGTTTAAATCAATTTAATTTTTATTTTTTAATTTGTTTCGATTTGTTATATTATATCTCTATTATATTTGTTTTTTATCAATATAAAGATTACTACTTTTTGTAATTTTTATTTTTCTATATTTTAGTTGTTGATATATATATATATATATATATATATATATATATATATATATATATATATATATATATATATATATATTCTAATTGGTTTGACTTTTTATTTGTTAAACATATTATTTTTTTAGCTTTGTGTTTTTAAAGAAAATTTATATATTTTGGAATTTTCTTTTTTAAAATGAGTTATCTACAGTTATATAGTTGTAATTGGTATAATTTACTTTATTTTTATATTATTTAATATTTATCCATAAAATTTCTTATTTTGTATAAATTTTAAAAAATAATAATATTCATACCCAAATAATTAATTAAGAGTAATAAATTTATGTACTTTAAAATAATTTAAGTTTTTATTTTATAATTTGTTCAATTTGTTACATTATATATATATATATATATATATAATATTTTTATCGATAAAAATATTACTATTTTTGTATTTTTACTTTTTTTATATATTTTAGTAATTGAAATCTATATAGGTTATTATAATTGCTCTTGGTGCAATTTTTTTAGTATTTTTCTATATCGACAGATTTTTGATGTTTTTAATTTTGGATGTATAGTTATTCTTTCAATAATTGATAATTTTTTGTTGTTGTATTGAATGATTTTTTATATTAGTTTTTAAAATATCATTTCTCGAATTTTTTTAATAGTATTTTAAAACCAAATATATTTATGTAGTTTAAAACAATTTAATTTTTTTAGTTTCTAATTTGTTTAAGTTCGATATATTATATTTATATTATATTTGATTTTTATCCATAAAAATATTACTAATTTTTTAGTTTTTAGTTTTTATATTTTTTCGTTATCGAAATCTATATATATTATAATTATTTTGACTTTTTATTATAAATTATAAATTATCTCGTTTGAATGAAGAATTTTTATTAATAAATTACTCTCTATAAATAAATAAATATATTATATTTTAGAACAAATGTTTATGATTATAGTAGAAGCAAAATATTAATGTTGAATCCACATTTATGTTTTTTTATTACTATTTTATGCTTTTTTTATTATAAATTTTACTCTATTTATATATATATATATATATATTATATTAATTGTTTGAACCTATTAATTTTTTGTGGCAATAATTATAGATTTACTGAGTAAGTGTTCAAAATATTATTTTTTATTGGCTTTGTAATTTTTTAAAAGAAAATTTATACATTTTATTTTTTTAAAAATTAGTTATCTATGCTTTTACATTTTTAATTGGTAGAGTTTACTTTATTTTGTGGTATTTAATATTTATTTGTAAAGTTTCTTATTTTAAATTTTAAAAAATAATAAAATTATGATAAAAATGGTATTAATCAAGTGATATATGTTTTCAATATTTTAGATAAAGAGTAATTCCTTAATTTAGTAGTTAAATAAAAGTTTACTATTTAATGGTTAGAAAATTATATTTTAAATTCATATAGTTATTTATTTATTTATTTATTATATAATTGAATCTTTGTTTTATATACCCTAAAATTAGTATTATTTAAATTAAATATTTGGTATAGATTTTATTTTTATATTTTACTCATTTTTAATAGGATGCAAACAAAAATATCAATTATATATTATAATAAAATTAATAAATAAATGAATAGTTTAATATTATATTATTTTATACAATTAAAAATGAATAGCATAATTGATAAGATTGGAATAAAAAATAGTTCAATTATCAATATTAGAATTATATTGAGTTTTAATTTACATTGACTATATTATTATGTTTGTTAAATTTTAAGCGATAAATAAAAAAATCATATTTACCGAGAGATATGCATTTGTATAATTTTAATTCAACTAAATTAAATTAATATTTACTATTTTATTTACCCTTATAAAATTTCATATATATTATACTTATTATTACTCTTAATTATTTAGGTATAAATATTATTATTTAAAACTATAATTTAAATTAAATTAATTTTGATAATTTATTTAAATTATATACACTACTAGAAACTTGGTCTTCAGCAACGGCTATCAGCAACGGCCTCTCAAGCCGTTGCTATTTGCAACGACATTCTTACGGTCGCTCGAGCCGTTGCAGATATGTTGTATCTGCAACGGCTTTCTAACGGACATGCGAGCCGTTGCTGATGATGTTAATTATCAGCAACGGCTTTCTAACGGACAAGTGAGCCGTTGCTGATGATAACTTATTAGCAACGACTTTCTAACGGACGAGTGAGCCGTTGCTGATAAGTTTATATAGGTCACAGATCGCGTCCGACCCTTCTTCTTCCCGCTGCTGCCGCCGCCGCCTCCTCCTCCCGCCTCTCGCCGCCGCTGCCGACGCCGACGATGCCTCTTCCTCCTCCCGCTGCTGTCGACACTGTCAGGTATACATCGTCGGCCGGCCGTCTCTTCCCGTTGCGGCTGGTGGGAAATCCGACCGAAACCCTAAAAATAGGGTTTCAGCCGACGGCGGTCGGCCGATGGCCGCCGTCGGACCTTGTACAGTGGCCGGACAGTGTGTCCGGCCACTGTACGCCGGCGCCGGAGTCCACCTGACTCCGGCGCCGGAATTTGTAGATTAATATGTATTTTTAATTATTTTTAAATTGTTAATTAATTATTTAATTAATTATTTAGATTAATTGTTTAATTTATTAGATTAATTATTAGGGTTTAGATTAATTTTTAGGATTTAGATTAATTTTGGAATTGTCCACTTCGGACGCGTGCCGGAATCGTCCACTTCGGACGCGCACCGGAATCGTCCACTTCGGACTCTTGCCGAAATCGTCGAATTTGGACTCGTGTCGGAATTGTCCAATATGGACTCGAACTGTCTCGAAACATTTAGAAAATAATCATCCATCCGACGAGTTGATATATTTCACGTACGCATCGACGAGTCGGATATGATTTAGCAAAACCTTAGATCCGTTCGGGGATTGTATGTTCCTGTAAAAGAAGTAGATGATCTTTTATACGACGTACAATTCTTGAATTATCCCTGATTGGACAATTTGGGAATATAGTTATTTGTACTGCACTTACGTTCTTATTTTAACTGTTAACTAATTATTCTAAATTTCGGCAACATCTCTCTTGTTCTCCGATACGCGCCCAGATGATATGCGTATTCGGAGAACTGTAGGGAGATGCTGCCGAAATTTAGAATGAAGTTAGCGATTAAAATAAGTACTTAGTACAATATAAATAACATAAATCCCGAATGGAATAGGACAATCTCACCTAAAGACATTAACCAAAGAAATTATCATTGATTGACATAATCATGTCGGCTGATCGAAGTTGGATGTACCGACGTCTTCATCGTGGAGCTTTAACGAATGAGTTTCGATTAGGCGTAACGTACTTCCTAAATTTCGCCTATTCGAATCGGAATTTCGTTAGCATCGGTGATCAAATCCGATGTCCGTGCCGCATTTGTTCGAATGGACGATTTTTGGATCGGGAGTCTGTCACTCTGCATCTATATACCAAAGGATTTGTACCAAGATATTTTCTATGGACTTGTCACGGGGAGTCACGCGAAGTCGGGACGTCGAGCAATCCTGTCGTTCAGACATATGGTGAATCTTCCTCTGCTGGTGCTTCTTCATCCAGTCAATGTAATCCCTATAGAACTATAATACTTGATAGTCTTGGGGGTCAATTCCACCTGAATGATAATGTTGATCGGCCAGTTCTTCAGGCATCAGTCCCACCAGATACTACAGCAGTTGATATCACAGAAGTACAAACTGCGGTAGAGATTGAATTACCGAATAAAGAAGCTGCAGAATTTTACGATATGTTGAAAGCTGCCGATGAACCTTTGTATGAGAATTGTCCTAAATACACTAGGTTTTCAGCAATGACACAGCTCTTAAACATCAAGGCCGATTGTAATATCAGCGGAGTTGCGTATGATCAGATTGCTGGATTGATTAATGGAATGCTGCCTATTGATAACAAGTTTGAGCCAATTTTTTATAAGACTAAAAAGCTAATGAGAAAATTGGGGCTTGGGTACGAAAAAATACACGCGTGCCAAAATAACTGTATTTTATATTATAAAGAAAATGTGCAGTTGGATAAATGCCCTATATGTCAACATCCTCGTTACAAGGAGAAGAAATCGGTCCGACAGAAAAATATCCCATTTAAGGTGCTTCGGTATTTTCCACTAACACCGAGGCTTCAAAGATTATTCATGTCGGAAAAGACAACCCCCTATATGAGTTGGCATGCAAGAAGTCGTGATGATACAATAATTACTCATCCATCTGACAGTGAAGCATGGAAACATTTGGATACATGTTATCCTTCATTTGCTAGGGATACTAGAAATATCAGATTGGGATTGTGCACAGATGATTTTAATCCGTTTGGACATTCTGCAACTCCTTATTCAGTTTGGCCAGTGCTGCTGACAGTTTATAATTTGCCACCGTCAATGTGCATGAAAGATGAATTTATTTATCTTTCGATGATTATTCCGGGTCCTAAGGGTCCGCGAAAAGAAATTGACATATTTCTCAGACCATTGATAGATGAATTGAAAACATTGTGGACTGATGGAGCTGTCACTTATGATTGTCATCGGAAGCAAAACTTTAATTTAAAGGCCGCGGTCTTGTGGACAATCAATGATTTCCTGGCGTACGACATGTTGTCTGGTTGGAGCACTCACGACCGACTCTCTTGTCCGTATTGTATGGAACACTCTAAATCAATCAGTCTTCAGAACGGACGAAAAATCTCATTCTTTGATTGTCATCGTCGATTCCTACCGGTTAATCATCAGTATCGAATGAATCGTAATAAATTTACTAAGGGCAGAGTCGAAGAGATGGGCCACCACCGATGTTGTCTGGTGAACAAATGTTAGCACGTGTTTCAGCACTTCCAGATATAGTATTTGGTCGCAATGAAAGAGTGTCAGATTTTGGCCAAACACATAACTGGGTGAAAAAAAGTATCTTTTGGGAATTGCCCTATTGGAGTTCATTATTGATTCGATATAATTTAGATGTCATGCACATTGAAAAAAATATGTTTGATAATATTTTCAACACTTTGATGGATGTTTCCAGAAAAACTAAAGATAATGTCAAAGCCCGACATGATATGAAAATACTTTGTAAAAGACTAGAGTTGGAGTTACAAGAGGTCAACAGACAATATCTGAAACCGAAGACCCTATATGTGTTAAATAAATAATAGATCAAAGATGTTTGTCAATGGATAAAAGAACTCAGATTACCCGATGGATATGCTTCAAACTTATCTCGATGTGTGAACGTCGATGATTGCAAAATATCAGGGATGAAGAGCCATGATTGTCATGTATTCATGCAGAGATTACTTCCGATCGCATTTCGAGATCTTCTACCTGATAATATTTGGGGTCCGTTGACTGAATTAAGTATGTTTTTTAGAAGCATCTGTGCAAATGTCCTTCGAGTCGAAGATATGTCAACACTTGAAAATAATATTGTTGAAATCATATCCAAGCTGGAGTAGTTTTTCCCTCCTGCATTTTTTGACTCGATGGAACATCTACCGATACACTTGGCATACGAGGCACGAGTTGGTGGCCCCGTTCAATATTGGTGGACCTAATTGAAAGTTTCAGGCCGACCCGAGCCAGAAGGGGCGGGCTCAGGCCTGGGCCAGCTTGCCCCCTGAACTGTCGGGTTATGCCGGAGGTGGCCGGTCTTGCCCGATCCCGGAGCTGCCCAAGTACAATCCATTGCCGCCTCTACTCCAATAACATTGCACCATGGTCATGCAAAAGCTATACGGCAGACGCACACTAAATCATGGAACCACGTTATCATAACGTGACAACCACTAAATCATGGAACCACGTTATCATAACGTGGGGTTGCCGAGGACGATGGGCCGGATGGAGAATATGTATGAAGAAATTTAAAATGAAATGATATTAATGAAGGTTGTTGAAGAGGAGAGAGGAGACTTGATTGAGAAACCGTAAGAGAGAGAGAGAGGGAGAGGAGGAGACATGACACGGACTCACGGAGGTAGGGAAGAGATCTGATGCGATTGAGAGATGGAGAGTAAAAAAATAAATGAAATGATGTAACTGAAGGTAATAACTAATTAAAGAGGAGGGAGAGAGAGAGAGAGAGAGAGAGAGAGAGAGAGAGAGAGAGAGAGGAAGTAAATTTACGTGACTGTATGATAGAGGAAGAAAATGACAAAAAGAGAAAATATGTTTATTAAGAAGAAATGTGATTGAGGGAGAGGGGAAGGAAATAAGTGAGTGAGTGAAATAAAGAGACGTGGTTAAGAGAGAAAGAATGGGGTTTAACAGGGAGAGAGGATATGTGAATTTAAGGAGAGAGAATTAAATATAAATAAATTTTGAAATACTCCGTAACTTATAAGAGAGAGAATGTAATTTAAAAAATAGTGATTTACTAGAAAAATTATAAATTTGTCATGTCATTTATATTGGTTTGTGGAAGTGCACGTGATATTTTTGAATCTTACTTTTAAATATTATATATATATATTGATTAAAGCAAAGAAAGGACAATGAAATGATTGTTTTTGGGGGTCATTTTAAAGACTCTTGGTTGACTTGCTTCATTGACTCGATAATTGAGTCTATACATAGTTTGAGTCTGAGTCCACTCTAACATATATTCTATTATTATTTATATTAAATTAAAAGACCCAATTAATTAAATCAATGCATATATTATATACAACATTAATGTATATTAATATAGAAATAATTGATGCAGAAGTGGGGATGTGCACGAGTATCGAATATACTCAAAATCGATTGAATCGACTCGATTGGGTAGATTTCGTGTAGATTCGAATTAAATTCAGATAGGATCCAAGATAAAAATTTAGGAACGAATTAAAATAGATTTCAGATTCAACACATCGAGTACCTAAAATCGGTATTCGAAACTTATACTATGGAATCTGTTCATTGGTACATGTTTTAATAAGGTACCATGTTGGAACATGTACATTTACATGTTCCAACAATGTACCTTGTTGGAACTTATTTATTTACAAATTTCAAAATAGATTTCAGCAGGGTATTCGAAATATGTACCATGGAACTTGTATATGAACAGATTTCAACAGAGTACCCGAAACCAAAATCAGAACCTGTGGTTCCGCATATGATCTAATTCCAGATTCTAACAGGAAATGGTCTGATTCCAAAACCTATAAATCGATCTTATACAAGATAAAATTCGGGTATCATAACAAATATAAGGTATTTGAATCCACTCATCTTTACGCAAAAGTACACGTGAAATGGGGTGCTTGCCATCTCATACCGTCACATAATTCCACCTAACATAATTATTATCTAATTAATAGTAAAAAATTAATTAATAAAAAATACAAGTAGTTATTAATTTAATAATAACGAAGTATACGTTTTTTTAATTAATAAAAACATAATTAATGAATACAAGCAGTTAATTATTACCTTGAATTGCTCATAAATATGATTCTTTGTGGACTTGGAGGTTTGGGATATAGTATTTCTTTCTATTAGGTTGTTTCTTAAAATATATTGACTTGAATTAAAATATATCGACTTGAATTAAAATATATAAATAGAAAGGGTGAGAGTATAATTTTATCCTAACTCCTAAGTGAAATATATTGATTTGAATTGAAATATTCCTTTCAAAAATATTATACATTATAAAATCACATTTCTAAAAATATTTTTTTTAATCTTGTCCAATCTAATTAATCAAAACACATCTTCATCTGCTGTATGTAGTCTAGACCCGGCTATTTGTGCCGGGCCGGAGTTATCAGTTCGGGCTGCCCAAACATAAAAAAGTTTGTGCCCAGCCCGGCCCAAATCGGTCCGACACACACGAAAAAATAATGGACCGACACAGCTCGACCCATCAGCCCGATAACACGAAAAAGAAAGAAAAAATAAATTGGATGAATCAATTTATCAGGCCAATTCAGCCTGATCGATAACCCTATAATTAAAACTTTTAAACTCGTTAATATTCGACCATAACATTATTATCCGACTATCGTATTGGGCCAACCCGATAGCACTTGGCCCGACCCACCACGTTATGGGTTTGGGCCTTAGTGGGTCGGTCCGATAATAACCCGAGCACGATAACACATCAATTCGAATTCAATTTAATTTATTTGGTTGGGCCAGGTCGGGTCAAAAAATTGCCGGGTCTATTATAGTATGATACCAAAATCTAACAACAAGTTTTTCTATTGACATAAGTGATGTTTTCCCAACTTATTGGCAAGATACACTACATGGTGTTGAGAATTTGGCATGAGTTAAGTCCAACTTAAACTCTCTCACATTCTACCTCATGTTTTTCTTGGGCTTTCTTAAATCACTTTATTCAACTATTCCATATAAAAAAGTAAATTTTAGAAAATAATACAAAAGAGACTTTTGAGTAAAAGAAAGTCCCTACCATATTTTCCCAACAAGGAGAACGACTTGGAATAATTTGTCCCACAAATTGCAAAGAAGACCGAGTCTAATGCAAGTCATCATTTTCCATTATATATATAAAAATAGTCGTCAACTTTTTACCAAATTCTAAATTCTAAATTTCAAAATGATCAAAACCGAAACTATAATAAAAAAATCAAAATTAGAATTAATTTTGATAATGTACCTTTATTGCACTTGTATGATATTTAACAAATACAAAAAAAAATGTAATATTTTATTTTGATGGAAACAGTATAGTTAACACACACAAAAGTCAACACTTTTCTTTTCTTTTCTCTCTTCGTCCCCATCGCCATGTGAGCGAGCTATCGTCAATAATCTCGATAGACAAAAATATTCATCTCTCTTATTTTTTGCCATAACTAATGCCTCGAGGACATTTGGAATCCTTTTCCTCCGTCTTATGAGATCCTAGATGCAAGTTAAGGAATTCATGAAGACTAGGGCTTGGAGAAGAAAGAAAGGAGAGAAAAAAAAAACTGAGAAAAATATTAAAGAAGGATTTTAAAATTTCAATCCGACTTCGTTTTTTGTGAGTACCATTCACTAAGTAGTTTGCTGAACAGAACATGCTCCGTACTAAGGATAGACTTCTCTATTGGAATATATATGCATGTCTAACTTGTATGTAGATTGCACCCTGAAATGCTCCTCCATCTCTTTCAGACCTGCCCTTTTACTTGCCATGGTTGGGTACTCCTCCAACATTGCATGCTCCCCTTCTTCCCCATTTCCTACCAACCCGGAAAGATTGGGAATAGAGATAGCAAAAAAATGAAGCAGACACTCTTTCTACTCATTATGATATGGAGATGAAAGATTTGGCATGGGCGAAATATTATATGCTTTGACATGAAACGTAGTTCCACCATTGAACTTGCTAATGAAGCGGCTCTTCTTGTCAACAACCCTTGACCTTTGTAGGTCTTTTGTTTCACACATGTTTTTTTTACGTGATACTTATATTCCTCAACTCTCTCGATTAATATAATTTTTTATTGTTAAAAAAAGTGTGTTGTTTCACAAAATATATTCAGTTTTTGTTAAAATAATATACAAGAAGATTAAGAACATTAATTGTATATGATGAGATTAGATTAAATAATAAATGAGAAAATAATAGTTTACCTCAAATATAATATTAATTTTATATTATTATAACTTATGACTTTGTTTTTTGGAAAAAAGTATAAAAATGCTCATAATATTTTTTCATGGGTACTAAAATGCCCTTAACGTTTTTTTAGGATCAAAAATACCCATTACGTTATGAAATTAGGTACAAAAATGCCCCTATAGGTAAACAATGTTAATTGGGAGATAACAGAGGTAACGTGACTGATGACGAGGACATGTGGTGCGCATGCAAGCCAAGACGTTTTCTCACGGGTACTAAAATGCTCATGATATTTTCTCATGAGTACTAAAATGCCCCTAACATTTTTTCACGGGTACTAAAATACCCCTAACGTTTGTTTTGGACCTAAAATACCCCTGATGTTATTGAAAATGGTACAAAAATAACATCAGACTAACTTTTGTTAGATAAGATTTAACAGACATATCGTGGATGCTGACAAAGATGTTGACTTTACACGTGACGCATATGCAAAGAGCAACTTGCCACGTAAGCGACGTATAAGAAATCGAAAATTGAAAATTTAGAAAATAAAAATTGAAACTGAAACCATCAAATCGGTTAATCAAAAATTTTGGTTCGGTTTCAAACCAATTTTTTAATTAATCAAATTTTCAATTTTTTTTTTCACCCCTACGGTTGCGTGACAAGTTGCTCTCTGCATGTGCACCACGTATAAAGTCAACATCTCTATCAGTATCCACGACATCTCTGTTAAGTCTCACCTAACAGAAGTTAACTTGGTGTCATTTTTGTATTATTTTTAATAACTTCAGGGGTATTTTAGCTCTAAAATAAATGTTAGGAGCATTTTAATACTCGTGAGAAAATGTTAAGGTTATTTTTGTACATGTGAAAAAATATTAGGGACATTTTAGTACCTGTGAGAAAACATCAAGGGTATTTTAGTACCCATGAGAAAATATCTTTGGCCTGCATGCGCGCCACATATCTACGTCATCAGCCACGTCAGCTCCGTTATCTCTCAACTAACACCGTTTACCTTTATGGGTATTTTTGTATCCAATTTCATAACGTGAGGAGTATTTTTAATTCAAAAAAAACTTTAAGAATATTTTAGTACCCGTGAAAAAATATTAAAGATATTTTTGTATCTTTTTCTCTTATTTTTTTAATCATTCTATTTTTTATCATTTTGAAACTTTTTTCAAATTTGATAAAAAGTTTAAATCCTCATCCGTCATTTTCCATATTCTAAAAAAAACTGCCTCGTTGCTCACGACAGCACTTTGAGTGCACTCAACAAAATGCCCATCATTCATTGATTGTCATAGAGCAGGGCCACGGGCCACCGGCACCCCGCCGGAATCTTCCTCCCACGTTCTCTCCCAACCGCCGTACGTACCCCCCACTCCGCTCTATTTCCTGATCAAGTAGCAGACACCCAAGAAGTAGATCGAAGAGGAAGAAGAAGAAAGCTTCTCTTAATTTGTGCAGGTATTGCGTAAGCTCCATAGGAAGAACGATTCTTGCTTCCCTACATAACAACTCGTCTGAAGAAACTTCTCCTCCAAAAACCCTACCTTTCCCACTCCGATCCTCTTTTCTGAAGAAAATCTGAAGGCAATTCACTCGCCAACAGGAAAGGAGAACGAGCGACCTCCACAAGCTTCCACCTTTATTACCTTATCCTAAAAATTCGTGTTCATCCAACACGTTTGGTAAGTCTTCCCCTAATTTAATGCCTTAATTACTGTAGCATGTTCATCTGAAACTTCCTTCCCCTTCCCAATCCTCAGTCGCACCATGTCACCATGTTATCCCCTTCCTAATCCTCTGTTTGCCACCCTGTACATGACAAAGAATCAACTTTTGTACGACTTGGACCTCGTCATAGTCTTATATTCAAGTATATATTTATATATGTAGAACACCTATAAAAGATCTTTAAATCTTTTGTTCCTGGATGCAGATTTTGCTGATCCCCCAATTGTTGCAATTGGATCACAATAAATCTGTGAATTTGGGCAGAATGGGGGCTAAAAACTCAGCGCACAGAGACCGGAACATGAGCCATTCTACGCCTTATCCTGACAGAAGTTACTCTCGTGAACATTCTTCTTCATATCAGACTTACCACCACAGTCGTCACCATCTTCATCATCCTCCTCCATCTCAAGGCTACGACTCCCATCCAATCGCCTACCCCGCAGCTCCGTCCTACTACCGGTCGCCGCCGCCGGTGTCTCCGACTTCGACCAGCTCATTGACTAGTCCGACAATGACAAGTTACTCAAGAGGCAGTGGAAAGAGGGCCAAGTTGGAAAAACCATTCTCAAGGATTACTGACGACTATGCCTCCTTGCAACAGGTAAGATTTTTTTAATATTTGTTATTGCCATGTCGGCAACATGGTGGAAATTAAAAACATTGAACAAGAATATATAGAAAAATAATATAACTAATAGAAAAGATTAGGATATTAGGTCATGAGAGGAATCTTGAAAGGGATTGGCACCGTAGACCAATAATTTTGAAAGAGACTGGAGCATAGTAAGTCAACCACTCACTAATAATCCCTTATCTTGTGTTCTACTTTATCCGGGAAAATGATTTCCAGATCACTGGTTGGTCCAAGTGCAACCGCCTATAAAAAATCTATGAACGAGCGAACATAGATAAAAAGGAATAAATATGAATTCATGTTATTTATTCATTCTCATATTATTCTAATCGAAAAGGAATAGAAAAGGAATGAATATTCCTTCTCTTATTATTCATGTTCATTAGGTCAAATCTCATGTTCAGTCGTTCATAGAAATTTTTATGGACGGACTGCCCATATAATTTTTTTTCGGTTAGTCCTGTCTTCATTGGATTTGCTGTCCTCTCCCACCAAACCACTTATGAGTCCATGACATTTTTTGTTGAACAAATGGTGTAAACTGTTATGAATTGACAATGTTTTTAGCTCGGGCAGGGCTTTGAACAGGTAGGAAAGTTAGCTACTTGGTTTGATCATTCTAACCAATTCAACCTATTTGTGTGAAAAAGAAATAAAATTACTGGAAAATTGGTAAATCTATCACTGGTTTCAGTTTTGCTGGGCATGGTTGGTTTTAACCCTATATGATCAATTCTCAGCAAAACATGAACCAGACTCAAATCGAATCTGTCAATTTGGTCTGGTTTTGCAAACACTGGAAGTGAAGACTAGAATACTATACATGGTTTGATCGGCATGAGGAGAAATTTTCTCACCTGATCTCATCAATCAGGAAAGCCCTATCAAACATGAAACCACAATAAGAGAGCCTGCCTGACAACTTTCAAAATAAAAACCTTGAAAGTTCTTTTCCTAATTTTCAGTCATACTGGACGACATATTAGAGGTTGATGCAGAGTACCAAAATCAAGACATCTAATCAACATAAATCATTCAAACAAGAGAAAATTCACAATAGAAATAAATCTAGTACTGAATGACTGATGCATGTCAAAATTACTTGACTAAATATTTGTTGCAATACCCCAGTTTAGTCTCACATCGGGAGTATATTGGATGTGGTGTTGGTTTATAATGCTTGATGGGTGTGCTACCATCAACTTTAGCTTGAGCATTTTAATTAGGCCAATAGGTTAGCCTATGAAGTTGATGGGTCAATTATCCCATCAAGCGGGTCGTAACATCTGTAGTACTTTTGATAAATTCCATGATCAAGGACCCTTGCATAAAAGTTGAAACCATGACAAATTCAACAGGTGACAGAAGCCTTGGCAAAAAATGGGCTTGAATCTTCAAATCTCATTGTAGGAGTTGACTTCACAAAGAGCAACGAGTGGACAGGTACTAATTCATGAACTCTAGCACTCACTGCAGTAAACATGGTAACTCATCTTCTCAAACAGGTAAAAACTCATTCCGTGGCCGCAGCTTGCACCACATCAGCACTACTCAAAATCCTTATGAACAGGCAATCTCCATTATTGGGCGAACCTTGTCTAAGTTTGATGACGATAACTTAATCCCCTGTTTTGGTTTTGGAGATGGTAATTGTTCATCCTATCCTTGATGCTTCAGTATAAAAGGATGATATGAGATTTTAGCTTGTGAGATGATTAGAATGATGGTTGTATTTTGACTGCAGCTTCTACCCATGATCAAGATGTCTTCGGCTTCTATCCTGAGGGGAGACCTTGCAATGGATTTGAGGAAGCTTTAGCCCGGTATCGAGAAATCGCCCCAAATCTTCGATTAGCTGGTAGTTTGCAATTATTTTAATTTTAATAAACTAGAGTTTACTTATTTGTGGATAAGTGGAGTTTTGCTCTGAGCACTCATGGTTTTTCGTCACTTTTCCCCTAAATAGGAAATAGTCGGCATCTTATCCATGTGATTTTTTTAGTATATTTCCCATTGTGGAGTTGTACTTATTCACGAGTGGGTAAACTGTAATTTACTCTATAGTTTTTCAAATTTTAATATAAGATTACTTGGATGAAGTTTTGAAGAAATCCAATATAGAGATATTTTTTTTGATCCAGGACCAACATCATTTGCTCCAGTCATAGAAATGGCAATGACCATTGTGGAGCAGAGTGGGGGACAATACCATGTTCTATTAATAATTGCTGATGGCCAGGTATGATCCATTTGTTAACACTATTCTTCTCCATGATTGCATTTGTAATTATCATTTTTAGATCACTAGTGACAAACTATTGGTTTCTTTTTAGATCCTCAATTTGTTCTCGTTCTCTTTATTCACTAAAAAATTGGAAAATTCCACATAATAAATATGATTAATCAACTGATTGAGTTGCTTGGATTTTTTAAGGCTTACTTTTCCAGACTAGATATTTTAAAAGTGCCATTGGAACAGGTAACAAGAAGTGTAGATACTGCTACAGGCAGATTAAGCCCCCAAGAGCAGAAGACCGTTGATGCTATTGTCAAAGCTAGGTAACTGCATCTTGTTATTGCTGTGTTAGCATACTTCTAGGTTGTTGGCATGTTCTCACTAAAGTAATCTGAGTCCCTTATGCTGTTAATGAGTTGCTGCAGTCAGTTCCCGTTATCCATTATCTTAGTTGGAGTTGGAGATGGACCATGGGATATGATGAAAGAATTTGATGACAACATTCCTGCTAGATCTTTTGATAATTTTCAGGTAAGAATACAAGATACAACAACAAATTTCTTTACTAATGCTTTCATAATTTGAGTGATGATTGATAGTATGTTACAAACAAATCTGTTTCTGTAGTTTGTGAATTTTACGTCAATTATGTCAAAGAATGCATCAGAAAGCCGAAAAGAGACAGAGTTTGCTCTTGCAGCACTTATGGAAATACCTTTGCAATATAGAGCAACAATTGATCTTGGAATCTTAGGGTATGAAGATATAAAACTCTTGAGGAAAAAAGAGTTGTTTCCGATGACTAAGAGTTATTTTTTATTACCTCTTAGTGAGACTTTTGTAAGATGTTGACTTCCATAATATCTTGCTTGCCATGTAAAGCAGTCAGCATACTGGAACATCTCCAAGAAGAGTGGCTCTTCCCCCTCCTGTTAGCATTTCTGCTGCTTCAGCTTCTCTTGGCCCAAAAGTTTTTGAATCACCAACTAGTTCTAAGATGAGTTCTTCCACTTACCCTGATAATAATTCAACACCAACTGCAACAGCACCTGCTGCAAATGCCTCTCGGGATACTCAGGTGAAAAAAATGAATCATAACAAACCCCAGCTCTATATATTCAAACATCATTTTGAAAACTAGGTCAAACCCAGTATCCTGTGTGTTCTATTCCACTTTGTTTCATATCTCTCAAGAAAGAATTGCAAGATCTTCTAATGATTAAATTGCCTGAGAGTGGTACTGTTTCTTAGTTTTAGTTCATGAGCTTTACTAACATGGGTCACTTTGCAGGTTTGTCCAGTTTGCCTTTCCAACCCCAAAAATATGGCATTTGGCTGTGGGCATCAGGTATGAATCAGTATTATTATGCATGATTTCCTACAAATGCATTCTTTTGATGATGATGGGTTTAAATGAATTCTATCACGAACCAGGGTGGGTTTAAGACTGTCTATAGGGGCACAGATCAAGGTTTAAAATTATATGCACCAATGTTGATATGGAAGTATGCTGAGATTACTACGTTAACAACATATCAACTGATGCACGCAATCATACTTGTAGAGCACCTTGTTTAGTTCTAAATTGGAAATTCATGACCAAGTATACTAGCTTATAAGGTTTCACGTTTGCAAATGTGGAATACTGTTATCTTAAGCCTATCAAATTTATAATCTAGTAGTTATCACATGAAATCAAGTCGTGACAATACCAACTGAGACGCAAAAATTATAGAAGTCTGGTGTATTTAAACCCTGATGCATGGACATATTGTCAGTTTGTGCTGATTGATTCAACCATTTCAATGGCTTGATTAAAGAAAATGACAACATAAACAAAATACGAGAAGAAAAGATCATGGTTCAATTAGTTTGGTTTTAACTGACAGTTTGTTTAATCATTGAGGTTAAACAGAGAAAAACAAAACTAGTGTTGTTATTTTTTGAGGCTGGTGAGAGCAATTGCCTGCACAGAGCTCCATATAATGCCCATGATCACTGAAGATTATTGTTGTTGATGATGATATTTTCTTAACGTGCAACGCAGACATGCCGTGACTGTGGACCTCAGCTTACTTCCTGCCCCATTTGCCGAACCACAATTCAAACAAGAATAAAGCTCTACTGAAGTATATATAAAAGTTAATGCATGTGTAAGAAAGATGTAAATGTTTCACTTAAATATCCCTCTCTGTCCAATTGTAATCTCCTAGTTTTTTTTCTTTGAAAATGTGCATATATTTGAAGATAATTTATGTGTTTGAAATTTTTGTTGTTCTCACAAGAAACAGATCTTGGTTTTCATTGTTCAATCAGTGTATATATTTGTTGAAGTGTGTATATAAACAGTCAACTTATAATAATATCTTTCTTTATGATGAGAAAGGTTGTTTGTCAAGGTTATCTAGTTTAAAATCACGATAGTCAGGTACTCTCTTCTTCTTCAAAGATGCCAAACGTTGCTTGCAAGAATCATCTGGCTTGAGATCACATACACCTTGCAAAGGATCAGTCAACTTCACCTTTTGAAACAGCAGAGAAGTTTCTAATGATAGAATCCATTAGCGAGATTAATGCTGCAGATCAGGCCCTTTTTAATGGAAGTATCACTGCAACAAATTAATATAATATTGATTTTTTTTTGGAATCGAAATATGAGTTCAAATGTACTTAAAAGGATTGGTTTGATGGTAGATAGCGTGATGTTATGGACTTTTCGATGCGCCCGAGCGACGACGAATCATGATGGAATGTTCCCTACATATTTGTAAATATGTTTTCGCATCCATGTAATTTTCTCTTTTGTTCTAGTCATACTTGTAAAATCCTTTGTGCGATCCCCGAGTGGCCCATGGTACGAGTTGGATGCATTTCGTGGTCATTCGACACTTGGTGCGTGCGTTACGACTAAGCAGAGCAGTTTTCCCGCATTCGTCATGGCCGTGGCCATGGAAAATCACCATTTCGCATGGCCACGATTTTGTCATGCTCCTCATGCTTTTGGGAACCTTGGGGGTGACACTTGGGGGTTAGAGGTCTCATGTATAATGTAGGAGAGCGTTGGCAAACAAAGCGGTTGCCTTAGGCGGAGACGAACGAGTGGCCCATATGGGCATGCGACATGTAGTTCTTCTCCCAAGACAATTGCGGAGCTTGTCCTACACCCGATTTTATATTTTTTTGCGTCCATAGTCATGTAATTGTTGTTTTACTTTACGCCTTCAATATCATTCGGCCAATATGGTCTTTTGGGGGCGCGGACATGGAATGCGAGGTTGGCACGTGGTCCAACGTATGCCCCGCGATGTTAAGTCGGGAAGCCCAATTCAGGACGGATTCGGGATTAAGGCTTATCCCTTGCACGGGATGCAAGGGTGCCGCATGGGTTCTTCCGCACAAAACAATTGGCCCATGACAGTTGGTATCAGAGCGAGAATTGCAAGCCTCCAACCGATAAAGCCCTCGATGCAGACGTAGCCGATGTTACATTCCGTTTGTGGTGCTCGAGTTGCTGATGCAGTGAACCCAGTCGACGAACCTTCCGACTGTTGTATTCGTGGAGGCAAGCATGCATTGATGGATTTGAAGATCATGACTTTTGCGCAGAGCAGATCTCTTGTAAGACACACATTGTGCGCAAAGCAGACTATTTCATAAGACACGAAGATGGTGCGCAGGGCGTTGTCCCCTAAGACGCAGCGCAGAGCCGATGGCTCGTGAGTCGCCAAGGATGGTGCGCAGAGGCGTTGTCCCCTAAGACACAGCGCAGAGCCAATGGCTCATGAGTCGTCAAGTTTGTGCGCAGGGTGTTGTCCCCTAAGTCGCAGCGCAGAGTAGATGACTCGTGAGTCGCCAAGTTTGTGCGCAGGGCGTTGTCCCTTAAGACGCAGCGCAAAGCAGATTGCTTGTGAGATGCTAGGTTGGTGCGCATGGCCGATAGCCTCTAAGACGCAAGATTTGTGCGCATGGCAATATGTCATTTAAGACGCAAGGTTGGTGCGCATGGCAAGATGGCCTCTAAGACGCAAGAATTGTGCGCAAAGCAGATGGCTCTTAAGTCGCAAGATTGAAATGTTCGAACCAAGCACGAGTGAAGAACAACTGTGGTGTGGCAGCAATGCTCTTAGTGCGGAGAGTTCGCGGACGTTGTGACCCGGTTGGAGAAAATCCCTCAAGTCGCGATCGAGGAGCAGCGTAAGACTTGAAGCTCGTTGAGATGGGCTCGGCGGAGGGCGCCATGACCTCTACGAGGGGCGAGTGAGCAAGCAGTGATCTGTAAGACTTGAAGCTCGTTGAGATGAGCTCGGAGGAGGGCGTCATGACTCCTGCGGGGGGCGAGTGAGCAAGCAGAGATCGGCTCAAAGCGGCGGTGGAGGCAAGGCTCTAGTGTGGTGCAGCCACGGAACTACTCATCACTTGGGTGTTGCACAACGGCACCCAGATGTTATTTGAGACGAGCGTTGCTCGTATGCTCCTTAAGTCTGGGACTTTTCATTGCCCAACAAAAACGGGACTTGGTGAATTGAGTAACCATTTCTCGGGTTCCTTCACGTGGGCGTTGCTCAACGGCGCTCGTGTGCCCCACAAAGTCTGGGACCCTCATAGCCTAGCAACATCGAGACTTGGCGAACCCAGTAGCTATTTCTCGGTGTCCATTCAAGCGAGCGTTGCTCAACGATGCTGGTGCCCCTTCAAGCAAATATTGTTCAACGACACTCGTTTGCTCCACAAGCTTGGGACCCTCATAGCCCAGCAACATCGAGACTTGGTGAACACAGTAGCTACTTCTCGGTATCCATTCAACCGAGCGTTGCTCAACGACGCTGGTGCCCTTTCAAGCGAAAGTTGTTCAACATCACACGGTTTCTCCACAAGTCTGAGACTTTCATTGCCCAACAACGAGCTTGGGAATCTCAAAGTCCTTTCTCGCAACAACAAGAGATGATGAAACTCGAAGATGTTCCAAGTAGTCATTTCCTGGTGGCGGACTTCACACGGCGAAACTTGACATGTTGCGGCCCCACTGCGGCATGTCGTTACTCAGGCGGTGTTCCCTTCGACTACTTGTGAAGAATTCACTTCAGCAATTGCAGCCTATGCCAGAAAGGTGGTGCGGCCGAGGCGAGTTCGACGAGGACGTCGAAGCTTGAAGTGGGGGAGGATGTTAGTGACTTTTCGATGCGCCCGAGCGACGACGAATCATGACGGAATGTTCCCTACATATTTGTAAATATGTTTTCGCATCCATGTAATTTTCCCTTTTGTTCTAGTCGTACTTGTAAAATCCTTTGTGCAATCCCCGAGGGGCCCACAGTACGAGTTGGATGCATTTCATGGCCATTCGACACTTGGTGCGTGCGTTACGACTAAGCGAAGTAGTTTTCCTGCATTCATCATGGTCGTGGCCATGGAAAATCACCATTTCGCATGACCATGATTTTGTTATGCTCCTCGTGCTTTTGGGAACCTTAGGGGTGGCACTTGGGGGTTAGGGGTCTCATGTATAATGCATGAGAGCGTTGGCAAACAAAGCGATTGCCTTAGGCGGAGACGAACAAGTGGCCCATATGGCCATGTGACATGTCGTTCTTCGCCTAAGACAATTGCGGAGCTCGTCCTACACCCGGTTTTATATTTTCTTGCGTCCATAGTCCTGTAGTTGTTGTTTTACTTTACGCCTTCAATACCATTCGGCCAACATGATCTTTTGGGAGCGCAGACATGGAATGCGAGATTGGCACGTGGTCCAACGTATGTCCCGCGATGTTAAGTCAGGAAGCCCAATTCGGGATGGATTCGGGATTAAGGTTTATCCCTTGCACGGGATGCAAGGGTGCCGCACGGGTTCTTCTGCACAAAACAATTGGCCAGTGACAGTGCGGTGAAAAAAAACCAGCGCCTAATATAGGCGTTGGTATTCAAATAATTTTTTATATTTTTTAAATTTAATTAATAATATACATTAATTGTATTTATATTATTAATTTATAAAATATATAACATATTATGCTTTATATTTTATTATATACAAATAAATAAATATTTATATTATATTATATTAATATAATGTTTAAGATTATCATTGGTATTTTATAAGTTGATAAAATTTTTAAAGCATGATATTTATAATATTTAAAAGTAATAGAAAAAAATTAAAAGATGTGAAACTATAAATATAATAATTAAAAATTATTTAGAAATGATTTTTTATTAACGTGGGACTAAAAGTATTTTTCACCATTTTATTTTTTATTTTATGAACTTAATTGTCAATAATTAGCTAATCCGCCAAAATTGGCGAAAATTTAGAAAATCGACAATTTTAGAGGCGCCAGTTTCTTGGATTCGAGCGCCAGCTTGGAGCTGGCGTCAATTTTCCGAAATCTAGCGCCATGGTACCCCAAACTGTGAAACCAATGCCTATACCTGGTGCTGGTTTTCCCAATACTAGCGCTTGCTAGTACCAAGCGTTGGTGTTGGATGCGAAAATATACGAACGAGTGGATATGAGTAGAAAATGAATGAATATGAATTTAATTCATTCATTTTTTATTTATATTCATTCAATCAAAGTTTATATTCACTCGTCCATAAAAATTTTGGCAGACTGTCCATATAAATTTTTTTCGCATCCATGGGATGTATGGATGTAGCATTATGATTACTTCTCAAACAATTAATAATACTTCAATGAGCCCTAACTATGAACACAACACATCGTCGCCGTCCTCATCCTCGTATATATTTAATTAGGTCTAACATGACTGTATTATATGCAGTCCATTCTTGATTTGGTACACATGAACTGATTCCTCATGATGCGTAGCCTGTGACCATCTCAAACCACTGGCTGTCAACCCCATCTTCTCCGTGAAACCCACTGCACGAATTGGACACGAGAACGCCATCAGAGTCCACGTCCAAGCACACCTCCTTCCCGTCTGCGAGCTTCGTCACAAGATGCGTCTTCTCCGACCCCGACTCGAACACCCACTGCGACTCGCAGATGATCACCAGCCTCGCCGGCTGGCCCGCCTCCACGGCCTGCAGGCACATGTACGTGCCCTTCACCATCAAGAACTGCTGCGGCGTGTACTGCCATGAATCCGATATGGCGCAGTCGCCGAGCTTCAGCGAGTCCGACATCGGCCGCCGCAGCACGCAGAGGCCGGTCGGTGGGTGGAAGATCTTGCTCTTGGGTCGCCGGAGAAAGATGCGGTTCTCATGGCCTGCAGCGTGTTCTTGAATCAATTCAAACGTTGTTCTTTAATCTTGCGAGTTAGAGTTGGGGCAAACCTGTTGATTCGAGATGGATATTGGAGTGCAGAGATGAGGCTGCAGAGGTGCGCCGTAGCAGGAGAGTGAAGCAGAGAAGTAGCAGAGGAAGAAAAAGAAGGCGACGATGAAGAAGAAGAGCAGACTCCATGGGGAGAGTGGTGTAATGTAATGTTATTGCGAGTGTTTGTGAATTGTGATTAATTAGGGAGAGTTTATGTATTGTAATTTACAGGTTCCTTTATTTTTGCTTGAAAACAAAATATATTGCTTTTCCTTAGCAAACATTTATTATTATAATGCTTGGACGCAACTTAGTGTGGTTTTTAAGCAACTGAGTTTGACTTAGTTGCTTATCCAAGTTACGTGCGAGTGCATGCAAGCTGGTTTATATTTATGCATCAGACGACCCGAGCCGAGCGGGCCGTGCTTGACGTAGTTCAAAAAATTTTGGACCGGGCCAAGCACATCATACCCACACCCAAGGGACGAGCCCGGCACAATCGAAGACATGCACTGGCTTGTGTCTAGCCCAAGCCTTACTAGGGCTAGGCTAGGCCTGTTGCTGGGCCGGCTCGAGCTCGAAAGACAGGTCATATGCCCAGGCTGGGCTCTACCTTTGAAGCTTCATGCCGTGCTACCCAAGTTTTTCTCAAGCCATGCCAGACGATGACTACTTATGTTAGTATGGATTATATCAATTAAAAGATAAAAGTTCAAACTAAATAGATTAAATTGAGAAGAGCAATGGTTATGTTAAGCAACCCTTATTGTCACAGTGAATATGTGTAAATCATTTTAAAAAAAATTTCAATGTGGTTTTCAATCTTGATAAATTTGAAGTAAAACCGAAAAAAAGTTTTTAGTTTTTTAAATTAGTTTCGAAGTAATTTAAAATTTTTTGGGGGTACTTCGCAATTAAATCTCAAAAAAATTATTTGCTTTCCGTTCATCTCAAATCATGTATTTATATAGTCAAAGATTGTGTTGGCAAAAACAAGCAAAGAACAAGCAAATCAAAGTTTTGACTTGCTTGAGATAGTAAAAGTCAAGCTCGACTAGTTTAAAGTCATTACAATCGTAGAACCCGCAGGTTATTTCAAGGACAAAACATACTGGTGGTGGTGAAGGCATCATCAGAGCCACAACATGAAGCGATGATGGAGATGATCGCGGAGAACATCATCTTGGCGTCGAAGGATTTAGATGAGCTTCTTACTTGCTACATGTCGCTCAACTTGAACAAGTACCACAGAGTTGATAACAACTTATTATTTTAATTATTATTATATGTTGTCAACGATATGTGACAATTATTAATTAAATTTTTTTTTATGCGAGGACTCGAATGCCACATCAACTAACGATTGTAGTGATGAGCATTAGACGGAGGAATATAATTGATGTTAATTTGAAAGTATGTGATAGATTAAGGAAAAGTTAAAATTTGGGATAAATTTGTTATTAGGCACATATTTTAGAATAAATACCTTCTTTTTTCTACACTTTATCTACATTGACGTGGCAGACGATAATAACAAAATCTTTTTTATATGCTGACTTGGATGCCACATCAGCAACTAACGATTGCAGTGACAGGCATACGACGGAATGATATAATTGATGTCAATTCAAAAGCATGTGATAGATTAGGAAAAAAATTAAAACTTAGAATAGATTTGTTATTATGGTCATAGTTTGGGTAGGTACATTAATTTTCCCTTTAAATTATTAAAATGTTTTTTTTATTTTAATTTAACACCTAAGCAACATAGGGTCCATGTGAAAATCTAGGTTAGCTATGAGTAATTTTGAAACTTAGGAAGTACCTTTATATAATTTATCTAAAGTAAAGGGGATGTTTGTGTAATTTCTCTATAATAGTATATAGATATATTGCCTAATTAGTTTAACATTGACAATCTTTTATATTTAGTTAGTATGCATGCTCACCTTTCTCTTTCGCTTTTTCTTTCCATCTTGTTACAAGATTTGAATGGACCAAGATTAATTTCTTGTACTACAATCCTTTGGCTTTATGAGTGGAGATACACTCATCTTAAGATTTTCTTGCAAACAAAGACCTATAACTATTTCTGATATAGTTTTCACTTGCTAAACTTAACAATGCTAAAGCAATTGATGCAGAGAGATGAAGCTACCTTGTTCTTGACATTTGGAACAATCTGCTCTGCGGCAGTAGAGAATTTGGCAGCACCAAAATCTGTTCACATGTTTTCTGCTTTGGATGGAACTCGTCATTAAGATGAACAAAATCATTTTGGGAGGTGCATTTACCAAAAGAAACATAACAGATAACTTTAAGTTTAAATCATGAAGACACTGAAATCAGAAGGGTAACATCAAAATCATATAGCTAATTCATCCATTTCTGTAATGTACTCCACACTATGTCGAAAAAAGATTGAAGCATGCCACCCTTTCACAAATGAGTAAATTCATTGGACAATAATAGGCACGTAATCAAGTAATCAACAAGGTAAATTTCTAGCCATACATACAATACATACAGAAGTATGTCTTGCAAAACTTTCCATGTTTGGGTAAAGAATGAGGAGCCCCATTTTGGATTTCATTTCGGTATCAAAGTGCCAAGAATGGCCCTTTCCTGTCTGAGGGGAAAAGGCAGAAAAGAAAGAACAAGATTTGAGCTTTACTTCAAAGCCTACACATGGAAGATGCTACCTTGCCTAAGGGTGAAAGCTAATATTCCATTTGCTAGTTAAAGAGGATGATCTTGGAATTGATTTGGTTTAACTTTGATTGTCCTCGACTCCTCCTATTCCTTCACTTTTGAGGATTAAAAGAAGCAAACTAGCTAATTAACCACACATTAAGACTATAAATCTTGCTAATTATAGACTTATTTCAGCCAATTTAATCTGGAAAGTAGCATATCACATGCTCTACTACTTTATGAAGATTTCGCTCTAGGACTTTCTAGGCTACTCACTGGAATAAGGTGATCTTACTTGTCTCACGAAAGCAGATTCCAAGAGGACAAGACCTCCCAACTTGTGCATGAAACCAATTCTTTACGGTGCCTATGAACCATTAAGTAATGAGCCTATTAATACATGATCGAGGAACTGAAAAGAAGCAAA
This sequence comes from Canna indica, assembly GCA_034359265.1. Classification (NCBI taxonomy): domain Eukaryota; kingdom Viridiplantae; phylum Streptophyta; class Magnoliopsida; order Zingiberales; family Cannaceae; genus Canna; species Canna indica. The sequence goes on along the minus strand of CP136896.1, from coordinate 3,252,957 downwards.
CTAGCTAATTAACCACACATTAAGACTATAAATCTTGCTAATTATAGACTTATTTCAGCCAATTTAATCTGGAAAGTAGCATATCACATGCTCTACTACTTTATGAAGATTTCGCTCTAGGACTTTCTAGGCTACTCACTGGAATAAGGTGATCTTACTTGTCTCACGAAAGCAGATTCCAAGAGGACAAGACCTCCCAACTTGTGCATGAAACCAATTCTTTACGGTGCCTATGAACCATTAAGTAATGAGCCTATTAATACATGATCGAGGAACTGAAAAGAAGCAAACTAGCTAATTAACCACACATTAAGACTATAAATCTTGCTAATTATAGACTTATTTCAGCCAATTTAATCTGGAAAGTAGCATATCACATGCTCTACTACTTTATGAAGATTTCGCTCTAGGACTTTCTAGGCTACTCACTGGAATAAGGTGATCTTACTTGTCTCACGAAAGCAGATTCCAAGAGGACAAGACCTCCCAACTTGTGCATGAAACCAATTCTTTACGGTGCCTATGAACCATTAAGTAATGAGCCTATTAATACATGATCGAGGAACTGAAAATTCTGCAGTCTGCAGAGATCATATATTTCAGTGAGATTTTCATGATGCAGTCAGAAGGCGGTTCAGAATACATCTTACCTGGGTATGAAGACATCTTGATGAAGAAAATTTTGCAGACGCATGCTCCAGAAGATTGTCAATTTGATGCTTCTCTGTTGCTTGATCTGACTGAAAACATATTTTTCAACATCACAATGTCAAGTGTATTAACTGCTGGTTCAGTCTATCTTCTTTTCTGTTAAATTTTGGAGTTCCTTTTTAAATTTCAAAAAACAATGTTTGTTATTCATCTTGTGTAGGGAGTGACAACTTCCAACAACAATATATTTATCAAGTGCAGAACTGATATATAAAAAACATCAAATGCCTAGAGCTATCTCTAATTCAAAAGAATATTGGAATAACAAGATTTTTTTGCAGGAACCAAGTCGCTCAAAGAAGCTGTTCGGGAAGACAAACGAAGTGAGCAGCATGCTAAAACTTTCAACAATTTCAAAGAACTAGCAATGGCAGTACATCACATGTCATATGAAGTAAAATATACTCCTTTTTATATATGATGCATATGCAATTTGACATTCACTAAACTATGCTGTTGGCAGATGATCCAGCAGAAATCGAGAGATTGTCCCAGCAATGCAACCACAAATGTTGTGCTAGAGGCACTGGGAAAACACCAATGGAGCACAAAGCTTGCGATAGTTCTTGCAGCATTAGCATCAAGCTATGGAAATTATTGCCTCGTCATGGAGTTCTGTCTCACTAATCCTCTTGCCTTGTCACTGGCAACAATAAAAGGCCTAAGAAACAGTATGAAACTGACTACCATGTTGACTCATGGTTCAAAGGCTTTAATGCATCTTCTTGAAAAAATGGTAGGCGTGACAAAATGTGTGATGGAGTTTGAAATACTCCCTCTGCAGTATGGAAGCTTAGATTATGAAGCAATGGCCATGATGAAGACTCAAGTCCATAAAGCTTCCTATTGGGTTATCAGAAGCTCAGTGGAATGTGCTTCACAGATCACTAGCATGATAGCTTCGGGATTCGAGCAAGTGCATGTTCTTCTCCTAAACTTGATCATTCAAAAGTAACAAACTGTTATATAGAGGACTGATCAAATCTCTTTGTTTTCATTTGTCTAGTGACTCTATCAGATATTCTTGCTTGCTTTCACCTAGGCTTACAATTATACCAAAAGAGATGATAGGATGTATGCTAATGCCTTAAAATCAACATTGCAGGCAAATGTCCCACTAGCAGCATGGGAACTTTGGAGTTTAGCTAAAAAGATCAGCTATATATATGATGGTTTGAGGAAGAAGTTTAATGCCTTCAGTCAACAAATTGGTAATGCACCTTCTTCTTATATTTATGCTAGTAATACCAAAATAAACTATTATAAGCATTCTATAATTATATTATGTCAGTCGGTAATGATGCATCCTTCATAACGCCTCAATATTACTTCACCTTTTAATGGGATAAGAATTTCCCACTCCATTCATCTCTCTAATGCTAACTATTTGGTAAGGGTGACCATGAGTGATCATAAACTAATAGGTAAAAGAATGGTCTGCTGGTTTTATAAATGCAACATGCTAACTTCTTTTGTTTAGATTAACTTTGCTAAGCACCCTGAGTGCCTAAAAAAGAATCAATTATTGAAGTACTTCATGAAACTAATGGAGGAAGAACTAAAACTTGTGTCATAAACATGTAAATTTATAGCAAAAAGAGTGTCTCAAAGGAATTGATGAGTTAGTACAAAAAATACATTATTCTTCACCTAGCAAGCCAGGTCTTTTAAAAGAGTGTGACCTGATTCAACCGCTTGCCATCAATATAAAAATTTAACATCTTGTTGTTAAGCAAATAAAATGTGATTCTCGTATTGGGGGTTTGGATATCTAATATGGGCATGACATAGCAAGGATCAAAAGTTTGCTCCTTCTACTAGCTTCTAGAGCAATGACAGTTAACTTCACAATCATTATATCCAAAATCAAATTGTGCCCACCCATGGAAGCACACTAAACTTCCCTTCATAACATATAATGATTATAAGTTGTAATTGCAATGTGTAACCAAAGATATCTTATGTTTGAGACTTTGAGTATAGGATGAATAACTCAGTTGGTCTAACTAGAGAGTATGTGTGATTTCATTGTTTTTTGACAGCTTCCAAGAGAGTAATTATTAATTAATTGAGCAGATATATGTTACTTGTTTTATCCTTCTGACAATAATTACTGTTATGCTGAGATCTTTCTTCAAAAAATATTTTTTTTAAAAAAAAACTAACACTGTTATACTCATTGTTCTTTGTGTTTCAAGAGAGGAAAGTACATCTAAGACTCTTGAATTTGTTTGAGGAGGTCCATGTTGACAACCATGATGTTCTCTACACACTATTTGCACTGAAGGATGACTATCCACTCAGGCACTCTTGCTCAGAGGAAAAGGTTAGTTCAAATCAGACTCAGTAAAGATGTTGCATTAAAGCAAAGTTAACTTCTGGCTATAAAAGTATACTACTAGTTTTGGCTGTGTGGTTGAATTTATAACACAGAAAGGAAATAAGGTATCAATTCACTTCAGATTGACCATCTTTCATCTAGGACAACTAGCTAGACATGGTGAACTCGCTGAACAATAAAACTATTTTTGAGTAGCATTTCAACGCTAATAATTTCCTTTTCATGATTGTGCAGGTTGGTGTGGATGTGTTGAGAAACAAGGTTGTGATGCTCTTCATCTCAAGCCTGGACATAGACGCAGAAAAGCTTCTTCTTACTACACAACAACTACAAAATAAGTCTCATACTAGGTCATTGGAAACCTATGAGATTGTCTGGGTTCCAATTGTTCTCTCAGAAGAAGTTGGAAAGAGACCATACAGCCAAATACTAGAAATAATACCATGGTATTCGATAACTGAACCTTCAAAAGTAAGTACATCAGTTACAAAATTTATACAGGAAGTATGGCACTTCCAAGGAGACCCAATGATGGTCGTCTTAGACTCTCATGGGAAAGTATCATCAGTAGATGCATTTGATATGGTAGCAATTTGGGGATCAAAAGCATACCCCTTCACAATTTCAAGAGAAAGGCAGCTCTGGGAAGAAGAAAGCTGGTCAATGAAACTTATACTAGGCAACATTGATCCCCTTCTATCCTACTGGGTATGCTTCTCAATCTACCACATGATGCATCGCAACTATTTTTATATGTATGGAAAAACATATCATTTTTTATATTGTTTATATTATGAAGGAATATATAATATATTTATTCCTCAAACTTTGTAGAACTTATTGTGTATATATTGTTTTTAACTAGACAGAGGCACTAAACTATTTCACTATCCTCAAAAGTTCAGGAATAAATAGAAGTGAACTATGAATTTATGATGTTTGATATGTCTAAGTCTAGTATAAAACTTTCTGTCTTATCTGCTATAACATGTTGCTAAAGTGAGACAACAAGTTCTGCAAGTCCCCCAATAAAAGGATCTAAACAAAATCCTGGTATGTGGCTACAGATATTGTCAAGTACCATAGGATATATAAAGCAAAACAAACAATAGCTATTAGTTTCATGAATACTAGGCACTCAAAGGTTGCCAATATAGCATGATGGGATGGACAATCCAATATGATTTAAAACAAGTATATGAGAGTTCCAGTCATATGATTAAAAAGTCATCAATAAAAATCTAACTTAAAGGGCATATGGTACATACATTAATTACTATTATATGTTTCCATTTAGTAAATAGCACTCTGCTCCTTAGTTTAGTAGATAAAGTTTGTCAAGAAAACATTACTAGAGTATTTGCTAGACATCTATGTTTATTAGTTGGCAATTCTTTACATCCTATTATTGTTTAACTATTTTCAGATGGAAGAGGGAAAAACCGTATGCCTCTATGGTAGTAATGATTTGGAATGGATTCGAGAATTAACCAGAAGGATGAAAGACATCACTGAAGATGGAATTCTACCAGAGCTAATCTTCGTCGGAAGCAATATGCATGAACAAACAAGAAAAACTCTAGCAAGAGTAATGGAAGAAAAATTAAGTAGATACATGTCACATGTGAACATTAGTATCTTTTGGTTACGATTGGAGAGCATGAGAAGTTCAAGGTTGCGACTTGGATACACGATTGAATCTGACTTCATAACACAAGAGATCAACTCTTTGTTGACCTTCGATGCAAGAAGTAGAGGATGGCTAATCGTAAGTGAAGGGACTTCAACCGAAATTCTTAAGCTTTTAGGGAATGAGGTATTAGAATCTTTATCACTTGTTCAATCATGGGGTCAAAGGGTTAGAAAGTTGGGAATCCTAGGTGCCCTCAGTAAATCTCTTGCCACACCTTTAACAACAGAACCCTGTGATTACTCTATTGCAACTCCCTATACAGAGAGCTTAAATGGAGGAGTTGTAATTTGCAAGAAATGTAAGTCTCGCATGGAGAAGCACATCATGTATCTATGTGGTGCTCAAAATTTTGACCAATAAAGAATGCATGGCCTTATATTTATCTTATATGATTTGCCTTATACTTAGAAAGTAATTAACGTAAATTTTTCATATGCTTCACTTCATTTATCCGTCTAACAATTTTTGCATCTTAATTCCTTTGTTCACAATTTTTGCATCTTCTTGATCTACTTGTTCCTGTTATACAACTCAAGCAAACATGTATTTTTCTTAATAAAGTCTTGAGCATTTATTCAAACATATCCTCAACTCATTCTTTCTGTTTCTATTAAATCTACAAAATATATAGCCTTAACTTTGACTACTTGCCTATCATAGAGGTAAGATAGAAGTGCAAATTTAACACAAGGGAATTGGGATTGAAATGAAAACTCACATATGCCATCTTAGCTATGATGGTCGATGGAGGAGAATATATACTGGCAATTATAGTTCCATAACAATATATCTCAGCAAGAATAATCCTTTAAAGCCAATTTCTTTGTCATGCTATTACTCAAGATATAGTAGATCATTCACAGCAAAGAACAAGCTGCAAAACAGCCCCAAAAGTATTATGCTTATATAATGTTATAATGGCGGCATGTCTCTAAGCCTGTTAAGTTGGGAACTCAAAACGATTCTTTGAGGATTACTTTTGACGTCATCTGCATTCTACATTGCCTTTAGAATTTGAAATTTTATCAGCATGACTTATACTATTTCCTCAAATCCCATACTTCTAATTTAAGCAATAATAGAAACAAATAAAGAAAGTGGAAATAGTAAATTGTGTGCCAAAATCACGCTGACATATTCCTCTGATGAAATCTAAACCCAGAAGTCAAAATTACAGGAATATAGACAACAATCTCACGTATTTGGACAAGGAAAAATCCAAGCGACGTATAATTCAGTGGCTAGTAACGGAAAAGGAGAAAGCAAATTTACATTCTAGAGGTTTATCTTTAACAAAACAGTGGAAAAGAAAAAGAAGTATTGTTTCGCTTTCGGAAGACAAAACTGTGTCGGCGTACCTTTGAACCATGACTGGATACGATCGACGTTGGTTGCTGCGGCGAATACAATCCATTCGAGAAGATCTAGACCACAAATCACAAAAGAAAACAGAGATCGAGAGTATTCGCCCCTCCCTTTCCCAGTTTCCCTCTCTATTCTCCCCCTCTCCTCCGGTTCTCCCTCTCCAATCTCCATGAGAACCAGGCGGGTATGTCAGGGTTGGAATCGGGCCCGGGCCAACATTGCCTGATAAGAAGTGGTTTAGTTGAGCTCATTTTTTGAGTAATTACCTTATTCTTTCTCTTGTGATAATTGTAACTTGATGTTGTTTTATTTTATAAAAATATTATTTCTGACTATATAAACAAAAAAAGAGATAGAATGTATTAATTTGCCTTCCAGGTTTAGTAGGAAGAGTTTATTTGAAATTCACATTTCTTTTGGCTCAAAATCACTCAAAATATTTCAGAAATAGTTGTTGTACTGCCACTAATATTGGAACGACATCAAGAATTCATTAACGAAATTGACGTGTCCTTCACTAATAATCACGATGAAATTTCATTTTTATCTTTGGAGAATGTAATCAAGCGACTGATTGGACGGGGCTGGACAAATTGCATAGTATATATAAAACACATGCCTTTCATCTCTCATTTTTCAAATATTCATGTATGATATATAATAAAAATAGTGATGAATCTAACTCAATTATAGGTTATTTAACAAATTTATCGTAATTTTTTATTTACATCTAATATATTCTAAACTTTTGAATTAATATCAATTATACTATACTGTCACGGGCCAATTATTTTGTGCGAAAAAACTCGTGCGGCACCCTTGCATCCCGTGCAAGGGATAAGTCTATCATCCCGAATTGGGCTTCTCAACTTAACATCGCGGGGCATGCGTTGGTTAACGTATCAACCTCGCGCTCCATGTCTACGCCCCCAAAAGACCATGTTGGTCGAATGATATTGAATGTATAAAATAAAACAACAATTATAGGACTATAGATGTAAAAAAAATATAAAACCGAGTGTAGGACAAGCTTCGCAAGTTGTCTTAGGCGAAGATCGACTGGTTGCACGCCCATATGGGCCGCTCGTTCGTCTCCGTCCAAGGCAACCGCTTTGTTTGTTAACGATCTCCTACATTATACATGAGACCCCTAACCCTCAAGTGTCACCCCTAAGGTTCTCAAAAGCACGAGAAGCATGACAAAAACGTGACCATGCACGATGGTGATTTTCCATGGCCACGGTCATGACGAATGCAGGAAAACTGCTCCGCTTAGCTGCAGCGCACTCACTAAGCGTCGAATGACCTCGAAATGCATCCAACTCGTACCATGGGCCCTCGGGGATCGCATAAAGGATTTTACAAGTACGAACTATAATGAAAGCCAAAATTACATAGACTCGAAAACATATTTACAAACATGTAGGGAACATTCCGCCATGATTCGTCGTTGCTCGGGCAAATCAAAAAGTCCCTAACATCCTCCCCCACTTCAAACTTCGACGTCCTCGTCGAACTCGCCTCGGCCGCAGTGCCTTTCTACATAGGCTGTAATTGCTGAAGTGAATTCTTCACAAGTAGTCGAAGGGAACATCGCCTGAGTAACAACACGTCGTAGTGGGGCTACAACATGTCGAGTTTCATCGTGACGTCCGTCACCAGAAAATGACTACTTGGAATATCGTTGAGTTTCATCATCTTCTGTTATTGTGAGAAAGGGCTTTGAGATTCCCAAACTCATTGTTGCTGGGCAATGAGAGTCCCAAACTTGTGGAGCAAACGAGCATCGTTGAGTAACGCTCGCTTAGAGGGACACCAAGAAGAGGCTACTTGATTCACCAAGTCTCAGTCTTGCTGGGCAATGAAAAGTCCTAGACTTGATGAGCATACGAGCAACGCTCGTCTCGAATAACATATGGGTGTCATTGTGCAACACCCAAGTGATGAGTAATTTCGTGACCGCACCACACTAGAGCATTGCCTCCACCGTCGTCTTGAGCCGATCACTGCTTGCTCATTCGCCCCCGCAGGAGTCATGGTGCTCTCCTCCGAGCCCATCTCAATGAGCTTCAAGTCTTACGAATCATTGCTTGCTCACTCGTCCCCCGCAAAGGTCATGGCGCTCTCCTCTGAGCCCATATCAACGAGCTTCAAGTCTTACGCTGCTCCTCGAACCACGACTTGAGGGATTTTCTCCAATCGAGTCACAATGTCTGTCAATTCTCCGCACTAAGAGCATTGCTACTACACCACAGCTGTTCTTCGCTAGTGCTTGTTTCAGACGTGTCAATCTTGCGTCTAAAGAGTCATCTGCTCTGTGCACAAATCTTATCTTAGAGGCCACCTTGCCTTGCACACCAATCTTGAGACTTAGGGGACATCAGTCTTGCGCACCAACTTGGTGTCTCAAGAGCAATTTGCTCTGCGCAACGTCTTAAGGGTCATCAACCCTGCGCACAAACTTGGTGATTCACAAGTCATCTGCTTTGCGTTGCATCTTAGGGGTCATACGCCCTGTGCACCATCCTCGCGTCTTATGAGAGAGTCTGCTTTGCACACAATGTGTGTCTTACTAGAGATATGCTCTGCGATCACGACTTAAGAGTCATCTTCTCTGTGTGCAAATTAATGACTTTGCGTCTTAGGGGCCCATCTGCCCTGCACAAAAGTCACGGTCTTCGCATCGATCATCGACTACTTGCCTCCTTGAATACCATAGTCCGAATATCCATCGACTGGTTTCACTGCATCAACACCTCGAGCGCCATAGACGAAATGCACGTCGGCTATATCCGCATCGAGGGCTCCCCCACTAGTAGGCTTGCAATTCTCGCTCTAATACCAATTGTCATGGGCCAATTATTTTGTGAGGAATAACTCATGCGACACCTTTACATCTCGTGCAAGCGATAAGCCTATCATACCAAATTCGTCCTGAATTGGGCTTCCCGACTTAACATCGCGAGGCATGTGTTGGTCAACGTACCTACCTCGCGCTCCATATCCGCGCCCCCAAAAGACTATGTTGGTTGAATGGTATTAAAGACATAAAGTAAAACAATAATTACAGGACTATGGACGTAAGAAAATATAAAATCGGGTGTAGGACGAGCTCCGCAAGTTATCTTAGGCGAAGATCGACTGGTCGCACGCCCATATGGGCCGCTCGTTCGTCTCCGCCCAAGGCAACCGCTTTGTTTGCCAACGCTCTCCTACATTATACATGAGACCCCTAACCCCAAGTGTCACCCTCAAGGTTTCCAAAAGCACGAGGAGCATGATAAAATCGTGGTCATGCTCAATGGTGATTTTCCATGGCCACGGTCGTGACGAATGCAAGAAAATTGCTCCGCATAGCCGCATCACACGCACCAAGCGTCGAATGACCTCAAAATGCATCAACTCGTACCATGAGCCCTCGGAGATCATACAAATGATTTTACAAGTACGAACTATAATGAAAGCCAAAATTACATTGACTTGAAAATATATTTACAAACATGTAGGAAACATTCCGCCATGATTCGTCGTTGCTTGGGAAAATCGAAAAGTCCCTAATTATACAATCAAATATCTGTTAACTAATATAACTAATATTTGCTAACATGATAATCTAATCAGCATCATAAATATATTTTTTTATTTAAGATTTGTCAGGTCAAGAAATGCTAGTATATACTAATGAAAAAAAGAAAAAAAAACTTTAGTATATATGTTTTGCCTTCCACCAGTGTAGTTGAGGTAGATGTTTGAGCGTGCGGGCGTGTCAAAAAGTTGTTCCATGGAAAAGTCAAGGTGGGCTTGACCCAGTGGGGATGCAAAATACTTGTTGATCCCAAGAAGTATCAAGCGGTAAAATCAGGGAGAGAAATCTACCCCTCGACTATAGGTTCCCAAGTTGCTCCAAAAAGTGCTTGGTTAAGCAAATTGGTATAGTCGGTTGTCGAAGGTGTTGTTGACGCATGACTAAAACGATTGTCAATCGGATCATGTCACTGAAGGCGTGATTTGGCGCACGACTGATGGCTGAATCGTAGGATAAAGACCAAATTTGGTCACCAAAGGCGTGGATCAGCGCAGGACAAATGATCAAAAACTAAGATAATAACCGGGTTAGATCACTAAATACATGGATTGATGCACGACTATTGGCCAGATGATAACCGAATTAGGTCACTCAACACATGGACTGACATACGACTAATGGCTAGAAACTGGATAAATTTTGAACTAAAGAATAAACATAATGAAAAATGCGATAAAGTTAAAATAAATCCTAATAAGCTATTTATAGCTTTGTTACAATATTTTGACGCCCAAAAAGACCCGCTAAACCCATCGTCATAGTCTTCTTCCGCATGTTCGGCTAAGTGATCTTCGGTGTCTACACTAAAGGCTCCGCTTCAGCTAAGTCATGTGCATAGTGTTATCGCACCTGCTGGGGCCACATGCTACGTGTTTCGCTTTTTGGATTTTGTGGGGTCAAACCACTTCGACGTGTCATCTCCTTTAATTGTTCCCTCCTCTTGATGGCACACGACTTTGAATATTAAGATAAGTGGTTTGTTGATTGGCGCTAGGTTAAACCCAATCTTGGTTTGTTTCTCGAGCGGCTCGAGGCCTAGAACAAAAGCTCATTTTTCTCAATAGTCATATGTGAACTTGTTCTCTAGTCGGCCTGTTGTTTAGCTTCTTCGGTTGTTAACTTAGCCTCAGCTAATTTTTGAGTGTCAACATTATGAGAACACAATAGAGTAAAAAGGGAAAGCGAGGTTTTAGGGTTTATTTTTTTTAAAAAAATTATTATTATATATTGTCATTTGTTCACATAAGATGTTAATAAAAAAATATATTTTTGATGCTGACTAGACTACCAAGTTAGTAATTATAGTAACATACATCTTACCATGGAATATAATTATATAAATTTAAAATTTTAGGATGTAGTAGATGTAAAATAAAAAGATGGGGTATATATTTATCAATTAGCCTATAATTTGATATATATTCATTAATTTATCCTCTTTTTACCTTGAGGCAGCTTTAAAAAAGAAGCAAAGCTAATAACATAATGCAGATAGATGAAAAAGTAAATGAGTAATAGTGAAGTGATGGACAGATAAATATAACAATTTAAGTACAATAACTAAATCATTATTATTAAAACAGAGTACAAGATCACAACAAGAAACATTAATGCAGACATAAAGCAACTCAAATAATATATAATTTGACACTGAAGCAATCAAAGCAGAGCAAATAGTAGTTACATATAATATATATAATAATCCTGCATTGAGACCTCCTCTTTCATCGAGTCCAATTCTCTCTTTAGTCATTGCAGCAGCGGTAGAGGACGAACTTGTCCATGGGGCGCTTGCACTCGGCGCACACCACCTGCTCCTTAATCCTGCCGGAGTCGCCGGGGAGGATGAGCCGCGTGCAGTGCTCCGCGGTGTGGTACGGCACCAGCGCGTTCTTCAGCGCCGGCACGAAGTCCTCCGGCTGCGCCACCGTCTCCTTCCACTGTTCGAACCCATTGAGGCAGTCGACGATCTTCTTCCCGTGCGCCTTCACCATGTCGAGGGAGCCGCGGCTGACGATCGCCCACCCCTCGTCGCTGCCGTCGAAGCTCAGCATCGTCATCACCTCCTGCATGATGGGGTCGTTCTCGATCGTCCGCCCGTGCTGCATCTTCGAGTACCACATGCTCTCCAGCCGCACCCAGAAGAACCACACCATCACCGGGTCCTGCCAGTAGCCGCTCAGCTTCTCGTTTGCGATCACCGTGATCGCCTTCTTCACCCGGTCCCTCGGGTTGCTCTTCCCCACGTACACCATCTCGATCGGAACCTTGGCCGCGGTCGACACCCTCCTCATCACCGTCGTGAACCTCCTTATCCATTCTATGTCCTCTCCTCCGTACAAGCAAATGTGTCGTCCTTCTTGTATCTTCGAATTCAAACAAATTAACATCATAAATTTATTCGATTGTAAACATCTAGTACTGAAATGGAGAATTAAAGCATAAGCTATACCCATGTAAGTATCACGGGATCGATTTCGTCGAGCAGGAACTCAAGTCGCCAAGCTTCTTCTTTCCAGAGAGACTCCTCCCGGTTGCTGGTAAAGGGGAAGGCCAGACTCCCCCAAATCAGCATCATGTGGATGGCATTAGGGCAGACAACCTTCCCCTGAGCATCCAACACCACCAACAACGGCCTCTTGTCGAAGTGCCACATCTCTCTTATGTACTTGACCACCGCCGGCTCAAGCAGGGAAGGGTGGTAGAGCGAGTACCACGGCATGTTCGAAGCCAAGCGGTTGAAGGTCTCCTCCTTGGCGGCGTCCCATGGCGCGTGCCGGTCGACCATCGGCAGCCAGACGACCTCGTAGTTCCGCTCGACCTTCCCTTGGTGCGTGTCGTTGTAAATCTGTATCAGAACGAAGAGCTCCTCGTGGGTGATGTCGAGGTCGGAGATGAACAGCATTACGATCTTCCTCCTCAGCACGTCGACGCTGGCTCTGCTCTTCGTGGCGCAGTTTATCAGAGGCAGGTCATCCTTGGAATGCATTAGTGCCCTGAGGATCCTAATGTTGTCGATGTGCGGCATATCAAAGAGCCGCACCAGTGTTTGATAAGCTTCGATTTGCTTCCTCTCAGCTGAAACCCAAAAGATCATCTAGTAAATGGTAACGATTTAATCGCGAAATTAACTTCAATCTTGTCCTATATATGTTTGTACCGATGTATAGAAGACATAATTGGAGTTGCTTGGCGAGATGGCCAAAGATGTTGTTAAGTTTATGGGCTAAGCTTGAGAGCTCCCACACCTCAGTGGTGGACGAGATATACCTGGAAAACCAGAGGAGAGACAGTTGGTTTTGGGTTTGAGGAATTGAAGAACTGTAAAGATATAGGGTTTATTACTCATGGCCGAGGCCGATGAGGGCGATGATCTGGGAAGCGCAAGCGATGACGCCGCGAATGGTCCAGTAGACGGCGGTGGGGATGTGCGCCATGGCCCTGGCCATGTCGGGGGTGTCCGGCGAAACGTACTCGGAAGGCAGCTCCCTGAACTGGATGATGCACTTGGTGACATCGAGCATCGCCTTGACGAGGTTGTTGAGGGCGTCGAAGCGGGGCCTGAGGGCGTCGGTGTGCTCGAGGATGTCGGGCAGCTGCTTCAGTATCGACACCGACCTCGCCAGCGGATTCACCGTCTGCAGCTGCGCGGTGAGCCAGAACTCGCCGTAGCTCGCGGCGAACGCCGCCAGCGCGATCACCACCTTCGCGTCCCACGTGTAGTGCGACAGCGAGTTGAAGACGGCGAGCGTCGTCGCGTGTGCATCGCCGCCGCCGGAGCACTTGCAGGTGATCTGGAGATCACAGAATTAAACGAGCAGGCAAGATCGCATTTTGAATCATGCACAAACACGAACGAAGGAAAAGAGATCGATCTCAACAACTCATCGATCAACGATTCAATTACCTCACAAGAAATCCTGTGGACGGTGTACGCCAGTGCTTCGAGCATGCCGACGACTTCGGCACGGTGGACTTTATCTTCCACATGCTCCAGATGAGCTTGCGGACTCTGCAAGCTCGATCGATTAATTACACACATCAGGAACACAAAACAGCACTAACCAAACGAATCAAATTGACAAATTTACCGTAACAACAGTGGGAGTGGCCCTCTGCAGTATGTCCTCGATGAGGCGCAAGAGCGGCTGCGTGTCGACCTCGCGGCCGTCGGGGGAGTGCGTGGCGACGATCTGCTTCATGACGGCGCTGTCGTCAGCGGCCGCGAAGAGGTGGCGGTCTCCCTTTATGAGGTGCATCTTCGCCGCAGTCGCCGCTGGCGTGGACGTCGCCATTTTTAGCTAGAACGGGGGAAGCTCAAGAACAAGAGGAGCTAATTCTGAGCTTGCAGTGAGTGCAATGGCTGCTGCTGCTTGTAATATATATATATATATAGCATTGTAGGTGAATGAAGAAGGAGATAGAAGAAGAGACATAAAAATACAAGGAAACAAATAGAATAAAGAAGGAATTGTGATCAAGTGCTCTGCTTTTCCTAAAGCCCAAGTGTACAAACTACCTTGCTTCACACCAAGGGCTTCTCAAAGATCATTAGGAGGGTGGGGTCCAATTCAATCGGATTAAATTTTGGCTTAAATTTAATTTGGGATAGGTCAAATTCAATTAAAAACAAATCGAATGGATAAAGATTCAACAATAATTTATCGGAATCGGAATCGGAACTTAATTTGGTTCTAGTTATTACGAAACTCGAAACTTTTGATTTAGGGCGGCCGAAAACCAACCGCAGTCGAACCAGAATCAGTTCTAGCTATTTATGATGTTTTAACAAAAATATAATATTATCAATATTTTGTTTTGATGAAACAACATACTGAACACAAATAAAAAATTTTGGTCGTCTTCGCTTGGACTACGATGATATTCGCCCATTGACATCTTCTTCTTCCTCCCACATGTCAATTTTCGATGGATCTAAGTTGAAATAAAATTTCAAAATTTTTCTTCGAAATTTTTCTCTCATCTCCTCTTCTTTCTTTCCTTCTCCAAACCCTAGCCTACGTGAATTCCTAAAACCGCATCTAGGATCTTACAAAGAGGAGGAAAGAATTAGAAAGAGATTGTGAAGGTTCTCAATGCACTAGTGATGACGAAAAATAAGAGAGGATGGGCGAGTGCTATTATCAGGTTGGTGGCAATGGTTCGCTCATAGAGCATCAACGGTGGTGGGGAAGAAGAGAGAAGAGAAGAGAAAGGGATACGAATTTTTTTTAATATCCAGTATGTTGTTTCATCAAAATAAAATATTATTCATAATATTTTATAATGATAAATCATCATAAATAGCTAGAATCTGTTCCGGTTCGACTGTTGTTTGGCTTCCCGGTTCAACTGTTGCTGGGCTTCTAGTCGTCTTAAACCAAAAGTAAAGGGCATTTCAGGGAGACCATAATATTTGGTTCCAGGTTCCAGATCTTATCATTCCTTAGCCAAGTTTTTATTTCTGTAAATTGCTGAAGAATCAAAATCTTGTATTTAAGTTTAAGAACATTGTTCCTAATCATTAGGCTACGGGCCTAATTGTAGGATTGGGGCGCATGTGGGGCACCCGAGGGAACCCTTTAAAGTTTAAAGCCCCAAAGTGATCTTCTTATTAGCTGTGCTTTGAATCCACTTAGTAACAAGGTTGAGTCCAATCATAAATGTTCATACGTATCAAGTTATATATTAAGGACCCAAAATACAAAAAAAAAAGAAGGGGAATAAATTCACCATAGAAGATAAAATTCTTTTCTTATGGGAAGGACAAAGGGGAGAATGTCTACTTTGCATCCGTTTTGGCATAGAATTCTTCTCTTTACTAGTCTCAAATTATGGTGTCGATTAGGTTGATTAGTTTATTGTGATAATTTTTTTTAACGAAGATAATGTGTAGTGGCGTTTGAACCCGAGATCTCTAAAAAATATACCAAATGTTATCATCGACTGTGAGTAATTATTTATTGGATGACCAATAGGCTAATAATACTTCTTACAAGTAGGAAGAAGCCCCGATCTCCCTCTTGATTGTGCTCATGACCTTATAATTCTCCAACTAACTAGCTGCTCTCCTTGAATTAAAGCCAAATGAGGAGGATGGAATCACGGTGAGAGGGCAAAGGAGATTTTTTTTTTTTGAAATAAAAAAACTTGTATTTGTCATCAGAGTTAAGAAATACAAGTAAAGGGTTGGAGAAGAAAGAGGGAATAAAAAAAAAGAAAACAGCCAACAACAAGCCAACATGCACAAGGACAAAGCTAGGAGGTAGGAAGAGTGGTAACAGTAGAGGCTACCTCAAGGGCAAGTTTCGTGAGAGTGCATCTTTCGTTGTCGAAGCATCGAGATTGCATTCGTGCCAGATCTTCCATCTCCATATCATGACCAGAAGGAATCGCTTCAAGGAGCGCTTAGTTGAACCACGATGCTCCGGAGTCCACGGTTTGGAGTTCAAAGAGAAAAGTCGAGAATTACAGTGAAACAATAGAACACGCCATCCTTCAAAACATAAGCTACAATCCTGAAAGAGATGACCATGTGTCGTTGTGAGTACCATAGAGGACGCAAGTCTGATCAACCTGCATATTTGACTTAAGAAGTTTATCCTTAGTAAGAAGCCTTGATCGTTCAATCAACCAATTTAAGATAGAGATGGTCGGGGGGCAATTCTTTTACCAAATATAAGGAGCTTTTGGATCTAGAATTCCACGAAAATTCATCAATATGTAAAATGAGCAGTGCTAAACATCCCACTATCATTCAATTTTCATAAAAATCTATCCTCATCAGTACATTGGAGAAGGGGAGCCAAGTCACGGCCCAGCATGACTGTTTGGTCAGCCAAAAGAAGAAAAATATATATTCCACCCAACCGACAGCACGCTATGGTTAGCAATATTGGCTTCAACGATGAAAACATTAGGATCTCGTACAGAGGCAAATATGATGGGGTATTTGTCCATCAATCTAACCCCACATAACCAAGGGTCACGCTAGAGTCTGATTTTGTTACCTTGCTCGGGAGCAAAGGAGAGGGAGGCATTGAATGCATGTAACATGCATGTAACGGCTTAACAATATTCCTCCAGGTGGGGGAGAGCCCCAGGATGTTAGTCGCACCCAAGTGAGTGAGTTGAGGGTAGAAGGAAGTAAGGATATCAATCCACTTTATACCTTCGCGGTGGAGAAGTCTCCAGAGCCACTTTCCTAATCTTGCATCATTATGACATTGCAACTCCATTATTTCGAGAGGTAATTCCAGTTGATTAGACAAATAGCTTGCTTTTGTTCAGAACACGACCCCGACCAAAAGAACGAACGACAACGTTGTTTGTCAACCTAATAGATGACCTAGGTTGGGGCCTTGTAAATAGATAGGGCGTAAGACATCTTGCAAGTGAGGATACTATTGATGCGTGTGAGACGGCCTGCTCTAGAAAGAAGATGGTCTTGCCAAGAAACAATAGTGTTGTCCAATTTTGTAATTAGATTTTGCTCGCCTGATTTCAAAAGATCTCCCATTCTAAGGGGGAGTCCCAGATAGTCAATAGGGAATTGACTCGGGATGCAGCCCAAGATGTTGGCGGCGTGAGCATGAGCTTTGTTTGGCTCTCGTTGATTTTGAGCCCAGAGCACAGTTCAAAGCACTTGAGTAGAAGCCACGTGTGGGTTGACTAACACTTACAAATCACTTCCTAGTAGGATTAATTGATTTGGGTTAAAAGCTTGGGAAAATGCGGATAAACTGTAGCATGTAATTAAGATTAATGTTCCAAGATTATGTAATTATGTTTGTGCTGGCACAATTGTGTATTCCTTAAATCACACAGGGTGCTTTTCCTTAGGGATGACAACGGTTCGGTTAATCGTATTTTTGGGGGTTAATCGAAATCGAAACCGATTTCTAAATCCGCTAACTGAAATCGGTCGGTTTTAAAAACCCATATCCAAAACCGAAACCGACTCAATTTCGATTATCCGCGGATAACTAAAAACTAAATTTTTCGGTTCGGATCGAACCGGTTATCCGTTTAACCGATAGTAAACGGATAACCGATTCAAAGATGAATAACAAAATCGATTTCGGATACCGATTAACCGCAAAAAATTGATAATAAATGGATAATTGGTTAAAAAATTAATAACAAAATCGATATCGGATATCGGTTAACCACAAAAAATTGGTAACCGAAACCGAATATATAATCAGTTTCGATTACCGATTAACCGCGACCCGATAATCGAAACCGGACCAGTTTTAAACCATTTTTTATTTTTACTATCCGAAACCAAAATCGAACCGCAAATTCACTATCCAAAACTGAATTTTACGATTTGGTTAACCGGTTTGAATTGTCATCCCTACTTTTCCTTGTGTAGGTGTGCCTCAATAGAAAGCTCCACACTAAATCCTTTTTGGCTAAGTTATACATCATTCTAGACGAGACATGCCCTCAAGTAATACATCACTTATTCTTTGGGTGCCCATTTGGACTAAACTTGGAGGTTTTCTTGGTACCAAGAGGCCAAAGAAGAAGGCCTGGAGTGATAAGGAATAGTGGTGATCAAGAATAAGGGTGTGTTTGTTAATCTCATTTTCGGTTTTCGTTTTTGCCCGAAATCGAAACGGAGCTCGAAACATTGTTTGTTGAAGAAAACATGGGCGGATTTCGGTTCGTGTTTTGCGAAAACTCATTTTCGCGAAACACCATTTCACACTTATTCACGAAAAGTACTTCGAGTAGTTTTCCGCATTTTCGCGAAATCTAGCTAAACGAGTGGTGGCGAAACATGAAAACAAGACATATCAAACAAACACGTTTTCGTCAAACAAAAAAATCGAAACTAAAAATCTAAAACTCAAAAACTCATTTCAATTTTCACGAAACAAAATTTGCCAAAAAAAATTCGCAAACAAACGCGCCCTAATATTTCTAATATTTTCTCTAAATTTGCGGAGGATTGTAGGAAAAAAATGCAAGAAGGCAACATTGTTTTAAGCATGCAAATAAGTGGTAAGGCAATGAAATTAACAATGGAAAATGGAAATACTTTTAGCTAGTAATTAGAAAAGCAATTGAAGTTCCTTTTGGTACCATTGCTAGCTACGAAAAAATATATATATAAATTGTTTTATAATTAGAGAAATTGCTAAAAGTAGCACTATGGATGATAATTTTATTTGCACTCATCAATTAAAAACTGCATCTACATCATATCTGATCCATATCTACAAATAAAAATGGATATGGATATGAAAACGAATATGAATTTTAAAAATTATGTTTATGTGATACGGTGCGAATATGAATATGAATGCAAATTTGCACTATATATGCATCGTATCTGCACCACATATTCGTATTTGGAAGAAAAAATACTATTTATCCATATATAAGTTACTTAATATATATTATATGGGTAAGTTTTATGATAAATTACATATGAAATCCTAGTAAGTTAGTAATTGTTATAATTTTAATAATATAACTTATTTTTTATTAAATATATTATTTATTATTTTTTTATTAAAATGCGCTGCAAATGTGGATGTGGTGCGAATACGAATGCGGTGTGGATATCCACATTTGAATATAGTATGGATATGAATATCCATATTCGCAACGGATGTGCAGTGCGAATGCATATCTGCACCATATGCATCATATATATCAGATCCATTGTCATCCCTAAGTAGCATATATTTTGTACAAATTTTCAAGTTTTGCTTGAACTAAAAATTGTCATATTTAGGTAGAGCTGGCAATATATAATCTGGCCCGATAGCCTGAAAAAATATTGAATCCGGGCCGGTTCTTATCGTGCTCGGGACGTTATTGGGCTGGCCCGATAAGACCCGAAAAATTATCGGGTCGGGCCGGGCTAGGCGGTGTAGGCCCGATAGCCCGATATGGATTTGAGCATTATCGAAAATATCAGGCTATCGAGCCCGAATCAACCTGATAGCCCGATATGGGCCCGATAACCCAATTGTATTAGCACGATTTCGATCCGATAATACGATTTTGGCCCGATAACCTGTTTGGGCCCGATAACTCTATTTTCATCTTTGTGTTATCGGGCTAAACGGGTCGTGCCGTGCCGGCCTATTAATTTTTCGTGTCGGGCCAGACCGAAGATTTCAGGCTCGAATTTTTATCGGGCCGGGCCTGGTCATACACAAAAATTTTCGGCCTGGCCCGGCCGGCCCGGCCCAAATTGTCACCCCTATATTTAGGCGCTTGCATTATATATAGAGGGGAATTTGTTACTTTTTCCGTTAGTAAGATGACATGGCATATTTGATTATGATTAACATATTTCGGTGTTAATACGCTTGTGGGGAGATGGAAACCAATTTTCTTCAATAAAAGCATAGACAACAAAGAACTCTTCTTATGCTTCATGAAATTAGTGGTTGGTGGTTTCTCCGATGATTTAATTAGCGGTGTAAGCGAGTTGAATCGAATCAAATACATGGATATGATATTGAGCTCAACTCAAGCTATATTTTTTATGTTCGAGCTTGGTTCGTTTAACTTTTAGGTCGTTTAAGTTGAACTCGAGCTTAGATAAGATTAATTAAGCTCTTAAATGAGCTTTAGGTGAACTTTGCTTGAGCACTCATCAAGCTCATAAAAAATGGATTTAAGTGTTAAATATATACTAGTATTCATCCCATGCAATGCATGAGTTGAATATATAATTAATATTGCCAATAAAATAATAAAATTTTAGAAAAATGATAGGTTATTTAGAAATTAAATATAATTCTCATCGTCAATGAATTATTTGCAATGCTCTCGTTAAAAAAATAATTAATTATTTGTTGAATAATAAACCGCTATTAGTTTAATTCTTCGAAGCATCGACATCGACACGGACACCGGACACGACACAGACACGGGGACACATCAATTTCAAAAATTTACAGGACACATATATGTATATATAATTTTAAGAAAATTAAAAAAATCCACAATTCATATATATATAATTCAAGATTTATAATAATATCATAATATTTTCATTGATGTCAAACTATCAATTTTTAGTATTTTTAAGGTCCATTTCAAAATATATGAAACACTCTAAATAATTTTTTGTGTCGATATTTATTATTTCTAAGCTCCTTTCAAAAGCATGAGACACACTATCTAAAATTTTAAAATTTCATTTGTTGTGTGAGAAGAGGCCTTTTAAGTGTAGCAAAAAAATTTGATTATTTTTTTTAAATGCATGGCTAGCCGTGTCTCGATTTTTTCGAGTCGTGTTCGGATGAATTTTTTTTTGTCAAGACACTCTTGGATACTTCGGGACACGTGTGTCGGTGTCCGCGGCGTGTCTGACACGTGGACACGGTAGTCCCACCGAGTGTCTGTGTTTCCTATGTTTAATTTCATAACTTTAATTGCAGAAAGCAACTGAAGTCTAATTTCATATTTATGTATATTTATTTAATTATATATTATTTTATTTTTGAAATTAAATTTAATATTTAAGAAATACATTTATATTTTAAAAGGAAGAAGATACTAATCTGCCCTCACGTTCACTGGAAAGAGCATGTTTGCCCTCCAATTTTTTTGGTTCAAAATTACTCAAAAAGTTTTAAAAATTATTGTTATAGTTAGGGGTGGAAATAGACCATGTCAGGCTAGGCTTTCGCCTTAACAGGTCAGGCCTGTATAGTAACAAATTGGCCTGAGCCTGACTTGTGACCTATTATAGGTTTTTTTCTTGGCCTAAGCATGGCTTGATTTGTGGCTTATTTATAAAGCATGTAATTTAAAATATTTCATACAGATATGGGTGGAAACAGGTCAGGTCAGACATGTATAGTAAAAAATAGGCCTGAGCCTGGCCTATGGCCTGTTATAGGCTATTTTTTCGGCTTGAGCCTGACATGTGGCCTATTTATAAAGCCTGCTAAAATGTGAAACATGTTTATAAAACCTACTTCTAAATTTTAATATAAAAATGATAACAATAAATTTAAACATAACAACAATAGTTGTTGTTTTATTAAATTAAAATATATATTTTATTATATATAATATAAATATATAATAAATTAATAATATTATATATTTATTATGTATTATATATACTACCTTAACAGGCCCAGGTCGGCCTATTAGGCTCAATAGGCCTTATAGTGAGCCTGAGTCTGACCTAATAAGGAAAACATGTCTAGAAATAAGCCTATGCCTGATTTTTTTTAAAGATGTCAGGCTAGGCCATAGGCCTCTGACAAGCCGTCTAGCCTATTTCTACCCCTACATACAGACCAACAGGCTAAAATATTAAACAAGCTGAAAAACATGCATTTATCCATAATCAAGCCCTGCATATATAACAAGTCGAATACATGCCGCCAATCATGCAGGCCTCAAAATAGGCCAGGCCTACAAATACACCTAAGAAAGTCATTAAGTAACTATGCACTTGTCTGTTAGAGATTGACTCAAATTGGGTCCGAACCGAATCCAACGAGTCCGACCGGATCCAAATCGAAGTTGATTTGATCAAGATATGCTTGAACCAATTTGCCTATTTGATTGAACCATGTTGAACCAGACTCGATCAAAATAAACCATAATTTTATAATCATGGGCATGGGAGCGCAGCCCACCATCTTTTCAAGATACTCATGTCAATGTTGCAGCAGCACACGTAAAAGTTTTCAAATTGATGATGACTTCAGAAGTTTTCAATTTGATGATGTGGAAATCAAATATTGCTTTTGACTAGTCAAAGGGAGAAAAAGGTGAAAGCATCACGTGAAGCCACCAAGCATTTTGAAAGTTTCTTTGGTCAAAAGAAGCATTTAAGTCATCCAATTAAATCAGACGGAGCAGTAAATTCCTTGGAGATTTTTTCTCCACTAAAGTAGGCATGAATCGGCTCTCCCCCTCTATTATAAATAGGGGTTTAACATGCAATTCTAAGATAATCTCACACCAAGAGAAAATCCCTCATGTGAGAGTTTCAGATATCCAAAAAAATTAAGAGTGCCGCTACGACCCTTTTTCTAAGGAGTGCCCCTTCTCAGTTTCTAGCATACAACAGCAGGAGTTCAGTTTCCAGACAGATCTTGCAGAGATAGTGCCTTTACTCTGTGGCGGTTTCAGATTCAATTAATTTAAGATAGTTTGTTGTATTTAGATTATTGCACTCTTATTGTAAAAGTTCTTTTCTGGATTTAATAAAGCAGTCTCCTCTTCTCCCTGTGGACGTAGGATCGGCACCCTGCCGAGTCCGAACCACGTTAACCCCCTTGTGTCTTTTATTTTTTTCTGCATTATTATTATCGAATTTGGTTTTTTGTTTTCCTCGCCGGATTCGAATTTTGTAGATCCTGTAGGAAATTACCTCAAATTTCCTAACATTAACACCTAAGAAAGTCATTAAGTAACTATGCACCTGTCCCTAACGATAAAATCAAATTATTTTCAATATAAATTACAACAACAACATTATATATGCACATCACCTTAGCAGGCTCAGCCCGGCCTGTCAAACTCAATTTGTTAGGCTCAATAGGCTTTAAATTGAGCCTGAGCCTAGCCTGGTAAGAAAAATAGTCTTTGAAGTAGGCTTGATTATAGTGCTCCTGATGTTGGAACATTGTCAAGAATTTGTCAAAAAAATTGATGTGTCATTCACTAATACAATCACCTCACACATCATTTGTCAAAGTTATTATTTTACCTCTCATGTTTGTCTTGGGGGCTCTAATTTGCCCTTCGAATTTATTTTATCGAAAAAAATGGATAGTGATGTCAGTGGCCCGGTGGGACAATGAATTAGTGAGATGTAGGTCCCCTCGCTGATGTTGAATGTATTTTAATCAAAATTCAACCCATCGGGTGTCACGTCAATATCATTAACAAGGCATGAATAATATTTCAAAAATAAGATATTTTGAAGGGGAAAAAAAATCATTGTTGTGGAGTTATTTTTACTCAAAATAAACCTAAGGGGAAATTAGAGTCTTTCCAAAAAAAATAATCCTTTTTGTTATTGTCCTCTGATGCACTAAATAAATAAATAAATTTCCCTTTTATTTTTTATTTTAAAATCCAATCCAAATTTTAAAACATGGCATAAAGAAAACAGAAGAGACGCACAGAGAACTCAGAACCCCAACTTGGGGAGGAGCCCCATCCCAAGTTACAGTGACTTGTGAGGAGGAGGAGGAGGAGGGAGGTGGTGGGTCGCATGCACGTCATGTGCGCATCCCTCGGTCGGCGAGCTCCTCTGACTCGATGCTTGGTTTTCCCCACTGCAACACCACCCAACGCAGCAGCTCCCCCCTTTTGACTTGTTGGCGACTCGTGTATGCCTTGACATCTCACCTCTTTGTTTTCTTTTATCCACCCAATGCATGATTCATGTGCTCTCTCCATTTACAGAGATCAAGAGATAAGGTCGAGGTGTATGCAATGTAAACACTCGTAAAGTACATGGAAAACCATTCCTTGTGTTAGGTAACTGTGATCTCTCCCTATTTCCACCATGAACTTGCTCTGTGAAAATGCCAATATAAAACTACACATAATTAAGAGGCTTCATTAAGCCACACTGTGCTGATTCACATAGATTTCAGTCAAATGGATGCATCTTTGACTCCTTTGCTATAATGGGGCGCATTACAGTTTGCTATTTAATTATAAACTTATATTACGGCGCCATTGTTCAAATTTCTCATCTTTGACTAACTTTCTGATAATTGATACAGTTCTAAGATTTTGAATCAGCAAGTTGATTTCAACTGTGGGCAAGACAAAGAAGTAGAAGCATGTGGGTTCTATATATTAAATACTAATAATAAATTCAGAGAAGTGGAAAACATATTCATTGTCTGCCGACCAGAAAGGAAAAAAAAGACAAAGAATGGTTGCTTCAAGTTTGCTTGACCATGAACAGTATGTTCGGTAACTACTGTCAATAAGTTCTTCTACAAATACAGTCTTAAAAAAGCATATAAATGAAACATGTGTTCAGTTTTTTACTGAAATATATTGCTCCTGTAACCTGTAGTAGTTGTAAGCAAATGACAATTTCTTCAATATGAATGGAACCAGTGCTTGTCACAATTATTAGTAGTTGTAAAGAATAAATGGCTCAAAGAAGATGTGCAACTCCATTTTGACAAGTATACATTAATAATGAACTGTTCTCATCCAAAAATTTTCTACAAATACTGTCAATATGTTCTTCTACAAATACAGTCTTAAAAAAGCATATAAATGAAACATATGTTCAGTTTTCTACTGAAATATATTGCTACCAAACCTGTAGTTGTAAGCAAATGACAAATTCTTCAATATGAATGGAACCAGTGCTTGTCACAATTAGTAGTTTGAAAGAATAACTGGCTTGCTCAAAGAAGATGTGCAACTCCTTTTTGATAAGTATACATTAATAATGAACTATTCTCATCCAAAAATTTTCTACTAGAGGAAGAGGGAAACAAAGAGAAAGAAAAGAAAAACATGTGAATATACAATCTCCTGTGGCAAAACATGATAAGTGTCCCTGACAAGAACACAAATCTATATCAACTGTATCTCTACATATAGCTGCAAATGCTACATTTTTCTCTCTTCCATGTAAACTAGAGCCTAAAGGAGCTCTTTATACTCATGGATTAAACCTATTATTTATCGGTCTTCGTCTACTTACATGAGCATAATCCTGATTCCACCACCAAGGCATCTTCTCTTTCGCTGCCGGTTTTCGCTGATTGTGCAGCCTAATCGCGCCTAATCTCAATCCAAAAAAACATAAAAATCAGAAATATATATCACAAGTATGAGCTATTATCAGAACCTACAACTGCACAAGGAAATGCTTCAGTATGCAAATTAAATAGATGCTTTACCTACTGTAGTCTGCTGATGAATCAAGGAGAGGCCTGCAAGCAAGAGAATGAGCATCCAAGGAAGCACTCTAACATACCCCATATTGCCTCTCATGTGTTTGGACTCCAGTTAAAAGCACATCACAAGTAATGGCACCCTTATCAGGTCAAAGAAAGGAGGAGGTTTAGCCAAGAAGAAACGTTTAGTAGCTTCATTGTGTCCCTAGCTAGGGTTTTATAAGTGGCTGGGCTATAAATTCTGAAAGAAGATTCTCTATCTGCAGGGCTTTCTGTGATCTTATATTAAGGAGTCCGGGCTGAGATCTTCCAGAATATTGTCTCATGTGAGCTCCACTACAAGGGAGGAAGAGAGTGAGCACATGGAAGTTTGATAAAAAAAAGTAATGGTCTAATGCAGTGAGACAGTCAAAATGTAGGAGGTGTTTAAAAGTCTAGAGTTGCTTAATCATCTTCAATTCATAAATGTAATGCCTAGAAATAAGCAGTACTGTCTAGTACTATAATTGAGTTACGGCAAGTAGGAATTATATATAATGGGTGACCACAATACCAATAGACTAAAAAGATGAGCTCAAAAATCATAAAGATTATTTATTGAAGCAATTCCTAGCTGCTCCACTCATCAAGAGATCTTTTGTTTAAGATTGCATACATACACATACACATAGACATACATGATGAAATCTCATGTCTTCAAACCTAAGATCTACTGTTGATCAAAAATAGCATAGCATTTTCTGGTTGTGTTTATCAGTATGTTCAAGTCTGATGTAGAAGAGCTTTAATCTTTTACATCCATTTGCCTTCCTCTCAGTATCTGAGTGTCGTAAAACCTAGACTCAATAGTCAGCACTGAACCAGTTGGGCCACCAGTTCACTGGTTTGACCGGTCTAACCAATTCAGTTAATCCAAACAAAAAATACAAATTGAAAATTTTGAACAATCCTGTTCAGTCGCTCGATTCAACCAATTTTTGATCGGATTTGACCCCACTACTAGAAATCATGTAATTTGTGACTGTCATCTACGACGCCTAATGAAGCCGTCAAAACGATTGCAATGGCACGACGACCGCGGAGACAGCCGTCACATACTTAAATACATAGCGACGGCAGGGCGATCACGTAGCGACCGCTACTCACTGTTGCAAAACCATCAGAGATCGATTATTTCAACCCCCGATCACGCGCAGATCTCTCTCTCTCTCCGCTGAAACCAGCTATATATATTAAGTATCTGGAGTAAAAATGACAAATAATATATTGTACTGACATTATGTATATTA
Organism: Canna indica; assembly: GCA_034359265.1. NCBI lineage: Eukaryota > Viridiplantae > Streptophyta > Magnoliopsida > Zingiberales > Cannaceae > Canna > Canna indica. Next base: position 3,226,088 of record CP136896.1, on the reverse strand, counting down.
AGTGTCTGGTCCAGGTTTATAAACATTAAGTATCTGGAGTAAAAATGACAAATAATATATTGTACTGATGAGAAGTATATATACTACATTCATAGTTGACACAAATTGGGTTCTACTTGTATTTATGGAGGGTGTTGCTCAACTTTCAGAGATGTAACTACAAAGAGAGACTGTTAAATAAACCATCTAAGTCAGAGAATAGACAAACATCTCTACATAAGTCACAGAGAAAAATAAATATTTGTCTGTCATTAAAGAAAATAAGCCAACATAATTGGTTAGTTCCTAATAGGTTACTGTGTTCTTTTTTTTGCATAATATTTATGACAGTCAGACTGGTTTGATTTGTTTGCTTTGTTTTCCAACTCCCTATACAACAGCATTCTAGGATTCTGATAGTATTCCTGAGTAAAACCTCTGTAGTCTCCAAATGTCCAAGATGACCTAAAGATAAATAAATATAAGAAACAGACAATCCTGTTTTAGTAATTGTTTCAGTCTGAGATTCTCCGAGTTTGCCAGTTATTTATTTATATTTACCATTCTTCAATTGTGCTGATCAGGTCTAATCATGGGTCATGTTGCGGAAACTTCTGCACCGAGGATGCATCAAAATCGTTTAGGTGACGTTTGGTGCATTGCCAAACTCATTACCCGACAATCTATATTACCACTAACATAGATAGTTACCTTTCAGATTACTGGTAGTATCACATTGTAGTGTTTCGTACGCGTAGGTAATTTTATTGGTTATCCATATTGTCATGTTTGGTACAACAATGAGATCACCGGAAAAATAATATTTGTGACCTGCGACACTCTCGTCATGTTTGCGACCTGCGACACCCCATATTGTCATGTTTGCGACCTGCCGCACCCCATCGCTGGCTATCGCCGACACCCCATTGCCAACGACCGACGAGACCCCGTCGTCGCGATAGATCACCGACCAACGGCCGGCACCCAATCCGATCCGATCACCGATGACCGACGACACCCCGTCATTGACTATTGGGGGCGCCGCCGATGACGATTGGGGGCATCACCGACCGGCGATCGATGATGCCCCATTATACTAGAAAATTTAAATTTTATTGTTGAAGAATCAGACAAGATAATGAAGCGCGGCTAGGGCGAAAGAGAATGGGGAGCTGGATCCGAAAGGAGATGAGGTTGAAGAAGAAGAGGAGATGGAAATTGAGGCGGAAGAGATGAGATTGAAGAAGATGATGAGAATGGGATTGCGGCAAAAAAAAATAGGGGAGACCGAGATGAGGGGTATTTTTGTTAAAAAATAGAAAATAAAATTCTCACTTCATTGGTAATTTACTTAACCACCTTTCATGGGGGCTATCTACATTGTTAGTTTGGTGGGAATATGAATTACCAAGGCAATATGATTTGTGGGTAATCTGACCCAACCAAACATATCAATATAGTGGGCTCATGTAATTTAGCTCACGATTTCCATAATCTGGATAGATTACCTCGTATCCAACGCAAGTGGTAAATGGTGTGTGTGTCACATTCCGACTTCATAGGGGATGATTGACTCATTTACTTAATAGGCTTGAAGAGGGATTAGAAGAGGAGCACAGCAAGGTTTGTATTGAAGAAGAAGAAGAGGCCTTTGTGCAACAGAACAAACAAGAAAGTGACAAACTTAATTAGCGATGGTATCATCTTCCTCTCCACACTGAGATATTAGGTGTGCTAGCTTATGAATACATAGTAATTGATCACCACTTCCAATTCTTTATTATTGTGTGGGCATCAAAGTTCTAAGATTTGAATGCCAAAGAGACAATATTGGAGAAGCTTCATTTAGCACAAGTTCTGCAAACTTATTATATGATTGTAAAGAGGCGAAATAATTTACACGACTTCGATTCTTCCTCAGCTTTTGAGAAAACGGAGTGATCTCTCAACAACATCAACCAGACCTCATCCTGTTGATCTGGTTCAATGCAGGTTGGAGAATGTTGTACAGCACCCAGAGGATGGCCGGACCTACCACGAACAGGAGCAGCAGCCCCCGGCTGTCGCTCGACGACGAGGCGGCGTCGGCCACCATCATGAGCTCGCCCGCGGATGCACTGGGCGCCGCCGCGAGGCCGGCCGCCGCCGCCAAGCCGCCCCCGAGCCCCAGCCCGACGACGACTCCCTTCTCGGTCCTCATCCTGTTGAGCTGGTTGAGCGCCGGCTGCAAGATGTTGTAGAGCACCCATAGCACGGCCGGGATGATGGGGATCAGCAGCGCGAGCCCGCGGTTGTCGCCCTCGGCGATGTCGGCGATCTGCTGAGCCGCGAGGGCGGCGTCGGTGGTGGTCAAGGTCGCGAAGACGGCGCCGGCGATGGAGGCGGCGCTTAATGAGGTCGAAGGCGCGGAGATGGATGATGGTTTGGCAGTGGTGAGTGCTTTAGGGAGGCCGTGGAGAGAGAGGAGGGAGACTGGTTGCTTCGGAGCGGGCTTGAGGACGATAAGGTGGGAGGGGGTGGGGCATTTGGCGTTGAGCATGGCCACCATTGTTGCCATTGTTGCCATGGAATGGACGAAATGGGAGACGATGATGAAGAGACTGGGAGTTGGGGATGAGAAATGTTGGTCTCGATGTCTTGTGTGAATGTTCTGGGCTGGGAGAGAAGATGCTGCGTGTGGGCCATGTTGGACTACGGAATGACCAATAGCATTCCGTCTTTAGATTCTCACCTTATCCTTATAGGCTCGGGTTGGGATAGAGGTGGGCCCGACTCATGTTGTTGACGACTTGACGTTGTGATTAAGGCATATTATAGATGGTTTCTTTTGTTCTTTTATTTTGTAGAATTTAGATTTTGATTCAATTCTAAAATAAAACAATGTCCAAACAAGCAAACAGATTAGTTTGATTCAATGCTCAAAACATTAGTAAAACAATGTCCCAACATAATTAAAATACACAATTCTAATTAAAATAATGTAAAACAGGTTAAGTAAAATAAATAAGAGGTTCAACGGAAAACAATAAAACCTCAAGGCAAAATAAATTTACATCATCCTCTAATGTTCTATTATTTACTAGAAATGTAAGGAAAGACATTCGAATATAACTCTTAAATACGAAGAAACTTTGATAGATTGCGTGATTGATCTTGGCACAAACATCTCCCTATTTAACAGCTTCCGATGAATTCTCATCTAGGTAGATAATAGATCAGATGGGAGTTTAGACCATGTTGGGCCTCTGTGGAAGGAGGAGATTATAAAACTTATCCTTCAAAAAGAAGTTCCGGCCTTTGCTATCAACAGCCTTCTTCCATCCACACCATCCACCATTCACAATCTTTTTAAGATCATCGTTACCTGTATAATGCGGATCAAGGATAAGAAATGCACAATCCCCACTTGCTTCATTGTAGTCGACTCCCAGAAGGGTATATGCTAGGACACCACCACCTGCATATATATTGTTAGGGCATATTCATTGGGTTTGCATATCGAAAAACCGACATATGAACTCATGGTGAGTGATGTAGTTCAGATGGGTTTTGACAAAAAGCATAGTCCTATTGAGTATTTGGCAAGAAGCCAATGATGCAAAGAGCCAAGAGTTCAAGATGTTCATCAGCCATTCTTTGCTTTAATAAAAGACCTACCAATCATTACAGGAGTTCCCTGTGTCTCAAAATGCTTGGAAAGCTCCCTACATTTCTCTGGAAGCTCTTCCCCAGATCTCACATTGATAATTTTACAGCTAACCTGCAAATAATATTCTCCATTAGAAAATATTGGAAACCACAATTCATGTGTGATTCATGTTAATGTAAAGATGGATAAAGTGACTCGAACAACTAATGAAAGAATATGTTGTACATAGACACTTCAATTTTACTCAAAAGATTGCAGATCTTACTCCGAGAAGTTTGTCCAAAACATAGCTTAACTCAATAGCTCCAATCCATTCACGTGATCCAACAAATGAGTGCTCCTTATCACCAATGTCAACAAGAGCTTGCTGAATTTCCCTGAAAATTATCAGCAAATACTATGAGGTCAGTTAAATCTAGATAAGCAAATTTGTACTGCTATAATCTTCAGATCCCATCTTTTTGTTGAACACAAGGAACAAGGTTAGACAAAACAAACATACTGCATTCTCATTAAAGGAAAATTAAAGAGTCAAATTCATCATGCCAATAAAAGAAGTAGAAAAGAAGAAATGTAGTGACAAATTCACAAAACAATATTTATTAAGGGAAAAAGTGTAGTAGATCTTTCCCAAACCTGTGTGAAGGAACTTCCAGGGATGTATATTGTTGTAGTCGATACCAGGATATGATGGTTTGCAAAGAGCGATAAGCGCATCCCCAGCCCTATTATCATTGTTTAATTAGCAATGAAAAATTTGCAACTGGAAGGTAAAGAACAAAATATAATTGAAGTTGTGATTACTTTTTAAAGAAATAAGTAAATTTTAGAAATTATGAGTTCACAAAACTTTGTTGATACTGTAGTTGGCATTTGGCAATCAGAGAGAATAAACTAACAAGCAAGCCGCCCATAAATTTCATCCAAATTAATAATTTAGGGGCATACATTCATAATGTATATTGTCAGATGCAGAAACCAAATAAAAAGAAATGGCTTGTCATCTGGGACTTTCCTTACTGGACCAAAACCATCATCAAGGCTAAGGATCACACGATGTAGGGTTTCCCAAGTACTTAGGGCAACCCAAAGCCAGGTTCAGGTTGGGTTCAAATAGTAAATAAATACGCATATAAGGTTCACGATTGGATGATGTCACAACTACCCTCATGCTTCTAGTATAATGATGCTGGTACCCATGGGTTTAAGTACATGTTAAACAAGTTTGGTGTGGGTCCAGGGAGGAGAATGATAATTCTAGTTAGGTAGACATGTGTGGGAAAATTTCATAGGCACAAAAATTATCATTCTTAATCAAGACATGTTAATCCCATACCATTCAATGTAATTCATATAAGAAACATGAAAATGGATTCAGCATGGAATTCAAACTAATGCAAGCTACCTGCTGTATTTAGACAAAGTTTGTACAGGCAATCAATATGTAAATCATAAAAATTAGGAACTTTTCATGAAAAGAGACAGTACATTGTCATCAATACCGTGGAGAAGGTAATGATAGTATTCATATGATCCATCAATTAAAGAGATTATGCCCCCAGAAACTGCAGAATTAATTTGAGTAACAAAGTAATTATGCATTCAAAAAGAAGAAAAGAAAATTAAAAAGGAAAGGAAAGATGACCAGATGTAAAGTAGCAGAAGACTAACCCCCACTACTTGGAATTTCAGTATGGACATCTTTAAGCAAGGGATGTCCTGTTGTTTGCACACAAAATCAAATGTTCAAGTTTAAGGTTTTCACTCTATAAAATGAATGCAGATAATACATGAAGAGGTCCAAAAGAACTATATACAAACACTGTATTTCTCAATAAGTACCATATTTTACTGTGCGGATCTCTTTCATGCTCTTCATGTCAAAATTTAAAGCATTAGCAATCCGCAGTAGAGGACGGTCCAAAGGTAAACCAAGTCTTGAATGCAAAGATTTCCTCATTTCACCTAAAGGTACAGCAAATTATATAAGCAAACAAGCCTAATCAACAATTCCATGCACATCATCATCTTTACAGATTGACATATGAATCGCCCAAAAATTCTTATTACCTTGTTTCATCTCTGTCTCACCATACCTAAGATCATATACAGCTGTTATTGGATGCAATAACCCAGGTGGAAGGAAGTGATATGGACAGAACTGCATAAATTAAAGTCTCAAATATTGGTACCAATAATATGATGTAAATAATAAATCATCTTTGAATATAAGAATAGAGTATATCAAATAAACGATTATATAAACATTGACATCCCACATTCCATCTAGTGAAATCAAGACAATGTAAAACTATAATCCCATAAAAACTTAATAATGCAAATTTAAGTAACAACTTGACATTTTGGAGCGGTTGAATCCCAACTTTAAGCTACTTGCATTTTTTGAAAATGGTTTGAGGTGGCATGGTGAATATTGGACTGGCAAATGACGGACAATCAGATATGAGGCAAAATGGTATCGTGCCAGTTGCTACAATGTATATTTTTTGGATGCTACATTGCTACCAGGTAGTACAGTTGGATAAACTGCCTGACATACTGGTACATAATGCCAGCCAGGTAGTACAAAATGTCAAGACCACTACCAAACTTGTATATAAGACCTTGGTTCCAAATGCCTTACAAAAGGAAACTGAGCACAAAGAAATGGAGGGTATTTTTGCTATATTTCTTATATAAGAGTGGAGCCCCTTGGTGCAATGGTAAAGTTCCTACTTGGATACGTTGGGGATGACTGTTCAAGTTATGAAATAACCTTTTTTGGCAGAAACCTTGCGCAAGAGGCTCCTACCTACCACAGGAATGAAACTTCTATGGAGGGACCCTCATGCTGGAAGTGAACATGGGAATGTATGAGTGAACATGGTCAATGAATGAGTAAACATAGCCCTCCACTTCATGTTTGCTTCCTCCATAGGTTTTCTATCCAGGACCCTCCATACCAGTTTTTTTCCGCAACATATTGGCTCCTTTCATTGTCTTATTAATGGACATACAATAAAAACTAATAAGTGCAAGATTAGATTTTATGAGACAAGCATTTGGCAAATATTGCACAACTAAATAGCTGATAAAACTTCCTAATGAAGAAAAGATTACCTGAGGCTGCTGCAATAATAGCTCTGGTGTAGCAGCCTTCTTGATACTGTTTAGTTGATCAACTAGTCCAGGTAAAATCAATTTAGACAGAGCGGCAGCTATAGTAAAATCTTGAGATGCATAACAGAGGACATCAAGCTTGAAACTACAATTTAGATATCTTGCATGTTCTGTGGCTGAAATAAGTGAGCATTGTCAATCAAAGCATTAAAAAGCATAACAGATGCTAGAAAAGAGATAAAGATAGAAATCAATTGAAGTTCAACCTGGAAAATAAGCCGCGATTGGAACAGCTGATTCATGATTAGTTCTTGATTGATTGAATAGAACAGCAATTTGGATAGCATCTGCATTCTAACCAATACAACAGTTAAAGATACAATTGGAAGCCTTTGATCCACATCTAAATAACATAAAGTGCAGAAAATACAAAAGTAATAACAATATAGGACATGCAAGAGAAACTAAGTAGGTCGAATAGAGTTGTATTTGAACTTCTTCGCAACAGTATTTTGCCTACTCAACTAAAAACCCCATCCATCAATAATAGAGTTGTATTTGAACTTCTTCGCAATGACATTGGAGACCTATGGTATCGAACTTGTACCAAAAATGGATGAGGATATAGACCCTAAGTCTTAGGAATCTAAACTCTAGCACACAAATAGAATAGTGATCTTTAAAGACACCAAAGAAATGCACTCACAGACCACTAGATTACCTCTCTTATAGTTGATAATGAAATGATCTTATCTTTAGAAAGAAAATGTGAGCATGCTAGATCCTTTGCACTAGTCTTCACAAATGTGGAAACAGAATGATCTGGGTTTGAATCCAACTCCATTCCGTGCACAATAATAGAACGTGGTAACTCCTCAGAGCTAATACACCCTTCAACTAGGTATGCAACATGTGGATTTCTTAATTTGGCAGCAGCAGCATCAATTGACAATGAAACAATTTCTGCAACATCTGAGAATATAAAAGAAAGTAAGATGATGCAAACCATAGTTACAGTTTTCAAGGTAAATAAGTAAATGCTTTAGTACACATGATGTAAAGAATTTCAAATTACTGCTTCAAAGAAAAATGGACCTGATGTTTTATCTTGAGGAATAAAAATCGGCAATTTAAATTCCAGCTCACATCTGAGTAGACAAGCTTTCTCCCAGACATATTTTTCAGGATTATCTTCATAAACAACTGTACTAACTTCCTCTGTTCTTTCTAGATTTTTAGAATGTGAGACAAAGTAATGAATGTTATCAGTTATCAAATCAGCTGCAGCTCCGATTAGATCATGATCTCCATCACCAAATAGAACATTTCTCATCTTCCTAGAAACTTCAATTGCCTTTTGAGCACCTTTCTCCCGGTTCCCATCACAAATAAATAGTGCACCTATTATATCAAATCCTCTTAAAAGTAACATCCTGATTTCATCTGTCAGAACAAAATTGAAGAAATCAAGTTAAACGAATCTGCAGTTAAATTACAGTTTGTATATATATATATACACTTTGCAATAACATTGTAATTTGAAATGTATGGAAAAATTTTGAGGGTGAGGGTTTGTTGTCGTCCCAGTCATGAAAAGAAAGCATAAGCTAACTGAATAAAACTGAAAGTTTTGCAGATCCACAGGCCAATAAATTTAGCCCAACTAATTGAGATGGAGTAAAATCTCATGAGAAATAGAACAATTATGCATCCAGCTAAATAGATTGATGGTTGAAGGACGAATGCTAAAATCAGGAGCAGGTTCCAACTCATGCTAAAATAGATGATATATCTTTAGTATTCGTGAGATTAGACTGGATTTTGAAAATCATGCAAAGGTAGCAGGTCATCCAACCTCGTATTAAGGGACATGCTATTTTCCCAAACTAAAGTAAAAAAAGCATCTAAAATAATTTGAGAGCCCTAGATCTAGTTATTAAGTCAATTCTGTCATTCGTTTGCAGTCTAAGGCAAGCATCAAAATCCACATCACTATATCATAAGAAGTTCTTAACAAATCCAACAATTGATATGATTCGGTCTTCACAATATTTAACAGCATAAAAATATCCATGTTAGTATATCGTATAAAGTTCTTAACAAATTCTACAATTGTTATTATCCTGTCCTCATGCGTACATATATGTGTGTATATAAGATAGATACAGATAAATGCAATGTGCTCCTTGGATATTCCAAAATTTACAATGAAAAACAACAACTTACAAGAACAAGCAAGTTCAAGCAAAGGACTAATCCCAATTCTGACTTAATCTCCAATAAGGAGGTGAGTACTCAGATACTAGCAAGTTATGGAGCATCAAGAAAACATTGTTTTTTTTATCAATAAAAGTGCATCTTTTCAACAGCTGTTTCTTTGAATTTGTTCCTTTGAATTCACTTCATTATTTTTATTTGAAAAAATAGCTTCCATTATTTCTAGTGTTTCTAACTTAACAATCAAGAGTACTGCAGGGAGCAGGGAGAGTTTAACAAGACCTGCTTCTCTGGAGAAGTCAGGGGAATAGGGATCGCCATCAGGGAGAACGTGGAGGCAGCGGAAGGACGAGATGATGGAGAAGGGGGGGAGGAAAAGAGGGGATCCGATCAACCATCGGAGGCTGGGACTCTTGTAGGAGAGCAGCGACTTTTGGGAACACAGAACCCTAACGCACCGCGCCGTCCCTCCTTCCATTGGAGAACAACGTCGACGAGGAGGAGATCGGACGGCGAGCGCGCCGCTCCGCGAGGGGGGACGAACTAAAGCTACTCAAGGGAAAATAGAAGCACGGTTTTCCCTCATGTCCGGTTCAATTCGATTTAATCGGTTTAATTTCACTTCGATGTTTGCTTCATTTTCCATTTTACGCCCAAAAGTTTTAGAAATTTTGTTTTGGACCCTGAATTTTTTTTTGCTCTTCAAATTTCTTTTGATGTTTACTTGACTTCAATATTTACATTTTGTTTTAAGTCTCATTTAACTCCTTAAATTTAAAAAGTTGTTTTTTAACGGTAACTAATTAAACTTAATTTATTAAAAAATAAATTGAATTATTTCAATTTATTTTACCGTTGTCATCCCTATTCGAAATCGAATTTTACGGCTCGATTAATCGGTTTTAATTGTCACCCTAGTTACAACATACTACACAAATCCTTAGTATAGATTTTTACTAATTTTCATTGCATGTCCTGTAATTAATTTTAGTGTGAATTATAAAAAAAAATATCATTTTTTATAAAATGCAATCAAAATGACTTAAATATAAAATGTTGTATTTGCAATTATATAGTAAAAAGACTAAATTTATCATTCACTGATTGTATTTGTATGATGCAAAATACATGAGAATTGGATGAGAATATATACTTGGTTGTGGGAAAATGATGATGGCATGAATCACAACCAAACAAAATTGCAAAACCATAGGGTTGATCTGAAATGGGTTTGTAATTTGAAGAAATCAATTCGGCATTTCAACGAATAAGTAACCTATCATTTCAATTGCTCTTATGTAAAAAACACATTTTTCATCCTCAAGTTGGATCTCATATTTTACCTATCTTCATTTTAGGAGATCTTTGCTTTCCATAGCTTCGATAAGATTAAGGGTGGAGCCAATGTAATTATTCTCATGATGTGATGTTTTATATTTTGTCCCCCCCTAAAATTACTTCAGATAAGATAGGTAGAGTCATTCTCATATCAATATACATGCACAAGAATTTATAATAATTTGAATTTGTGGTAAGTGAAGCTTCCAAATAATTATGTGCAATTGTTATTCTTCAATTTCATATTACTTTAAGACAAATAATATTTTGTTATCACTTTAAGTCAGTTTGTTGATTAAAGAATTAAGTTGCACTTATGTTTAAATGTTACGGGTGTTTAGTTGGATGAATAGATCATGAATGAATGAAATAGTAGTATTCCTGACGTCTCATTTATATTTTAATTTATAGTAAATATTTGAGAATGAATAGATGGGTTTCCATCTATTTCTAATGATTTTTTTCAATACTGCCTTTCTAGGTTTATAGTAATTATACCAATCAAATATGCCAAAATCTAATTTTTCCATCTTAATCAATCATAAGAAAATCGATGATAATTCTATTATTTTAATGTTAATAAATTATTTTTAAACTTAAAATTAATTCAATATTATAATATTATCGAAATAAAAGGTAATGTCTGAATAAATTATAAATCAACATAAATATTTAATATTGTTAAGAAATATATATTTATCATTTTTTGTATTCCTGGATTATTCCTTATCCTAACCAAAGAAGAAAATAATTATTCTTGGTCTATTTTTTTGCCAACCAAACAAAGAAATACTTATTACATTCCTCCTCTATTCCAATTTGTTACATATTCCATTCTTTGTCTATTATAGCAACTAAACATGTCTTTTTAGAGTGTGGATAATCGAGTTTGGATTTAGATTAAACCTAATACATAATTTTATAAAATAAAATATATGGTTCAAAAATCAAATCCCAAATACAAACCTTTGGGTCCAATCCATTTATATATGTTTTAGGTCAAGTCAAATATTTTTTTATAACCCCTACTAAAATTTAACCTAAAAGAAATCTTGGTATCTAAATTATGAGGACAATCCCAGGTCAGCACAACAAGATGACAGAGAAGCAAAGAAGAAATTGGGACAAGTTTCCATTCCATCACATAAAATACACAGGAATGCAACTCACAAGCCTCCATCTAACTCAACCTTTACAGATTCTACTATTGCTACTTGATAAAAGATGACTTCTCCTGGAGGGCCATTGGGCCTTGGCACCTTTCTTCTCTCACAACATATATATATATACTGTTAGTAGTACTAATTGATAGAGGTAGGTGAGGAAAAGCAACAACTGGTACAGTAGCTCCCTACACCTCAATAATGGTGTGGCGTGAGCTGCTCATGGCTTGGCCTCCTCCCATGGCCTTGAGCTTTCTTTCCTTAATTGCAGGATCCTCCAAAAGCAGCACCTTGTCCTTGTCTCTAACACCGACCATGTGCAGATGATCCCCATCCTCCCTCTCCTTGCCCTTGAAGAGAAGCCTCTGCTCTCTTGTCTCCAGTCCTGTCACCATCTCCACTGCCATCTTCAGCTCTCCTGCATCATCCATCATCACAATTTAGAAATATCAGTACTTGAATTTGAATCTGAAAATAATTCAAGTGTCACACAATAGTTTGAATCTGACAATTTAGACCAATTTTGATTTCCAAGACAATCAGATTGAAAACAAACAAACAAAACAACTAGCTTAATCTTAGTATTTGTAACTCTCACAAAAAAGTTGAAATATAATAGCATGAAGTATTTCTAACTCTCACCAAAAGTTGCAGTGGCTCCAATTGAAATGTCATGCCAATTTAACCCAGTAGATATCCTCACTGTGATCACCTCATCACCTTCCTCTCCACATTCCCTCTTCTGCACCAGCATGCCTCCGGGCCGCAGCTCCCACTGGACATCCCCTCGGCCGGCGCCCCCGCCGGCGGTGGCGGCCACGAGCTTAGAGCTGCTTCTCTTGAAGAGCTTCTTGGATCTCAACTTGATCATCCTCTTCAATATATCTGTATATGGCTAACTTGGAAGACCGGAGGCTCTCTATATATAGGGAGAGACAAGAGAAGCCGGACATGCAAACAAGCTTTAGAAGCGTGCATCAGATAAAGATGGCATTGATGGAGAGTTGGTTTCTTTAAGCCTCAAGAAACGAGAAAGCAATGGCTGGTGATGTTGTCTTCTTTAATGCAGGAAAAGCTGGTTTGGTAGGCCTGAAAAGAGAAGGCGACTTTAAATTTGCTTTTGGTGGGCGAGCTTGTTGGCTAAAGAGGGAGGTGTTTGATTAGAATAGAGGGAGAGTCTTAGGGCATGCACATGGGGTTGGCAAAGATAAGTGCTTTGATTTGCTTGATTTAAGGGCCTAACTTGAACATGCAAAAGGCTGGTCAGATTTAAATATATAGTGGAGGTTTATTTTCTGATAGAGGTTGGTGATCAGGATCGACAATATGATTGAGGTTGAACATGAAAAGATTTTTCTTTGGATGGTTGTTGAATTGGTTAAGTAGTTGCTCATCACAAACAATGCAATATAGTATACAATCTAAGGGAGGCTGCTGTTTTTCTTTTAGCACCCGTTTGGATTGGGGTTGAAGGAGAGAAAAGGAAGGGAGCGAAAAAAATTTCCTTGTTTGGTATTATGATTTTAATGGAGGTAAAAAGGGATAGAGAAAATTATTTACCTTGGTTCCTCTCCAAATCTTAATTTTCTTTCAATCTCGATTTGGGGTTGAATGGGGTGAATATAATTATAAAAAAAAAATATCTAAAATAAATTTACAAAAGTATCTTTATTATTTTCATAAATTTATTAAACTTTAGTGGTATCTTTCATCCCCATTAGTTAGGATTACTCTAGCTTCTACGATCAATTTCAGTCTTGTCTTGAAGCATCACATATAACATATAAATAAAAATGGTATAATTATCTATAAAATAAAAGATTTTCTCATTCCTCTTCCTTTCCTCTTATAAGGTTCATCTAAACAAAGTTAACTTTTGTCTTCCCCTCTCTTCCCTTCCCCTTAATAAACTATATGCAAACAAGGTTAACTTTTCTCTTCCCCTCTCTTCCCTTCCCATTATTAAACTATATGCAAACAAGGTTAATTTTACCCTCCCCTCCCTTCCTCTTAATTAGGGCTGGCAATTTCTGACACGACACAACAACCCGACACGACACGACACGACATGACATGGAGTTACGCGGGTTCGGGTTTGACTAAACATGTGTTTTGATTAAACGGGTTCAACTCGGATTAACATGACTAAATAATCGTGTTAATCCGGGTTGAACTCGTGTAACTCGTATAAACACGATTAAACTCATTTAACTAAACGTGTTTAATCGTGTTACTAACTTATTTAATCCATTTACCAATTTATATATATATATAATAAAAAGTAAAAAGATTACGGATGTTGGATATGTCTTGTTATTAATAATCTTTCTATTGTGTCTAATTTTTAATTTCAGTAGCTTTCATTTTGTCCCGTACTGTTGAAATTATATTTATCGTGTTGTATCGTGTAGGTGTACACATGTACACGTTTAGACACATTTACTTAAACGAGTTAAGTGTGTCGTGTCGTGTCAACCCGAGAATAAAAGGGTCGGATCTGGATTTGCAAATTCGAACACGTTTAATAAACGGGCCGGATTTGGATTTAATCTTTTACAACACGAGACACGTTTAGATACGACACGACACAAATTACCACCCCTACCCTTAATGAATTGTATCCAAATAAACCCTTATCCTTTGTTTGGATACAAAGGGGAGGAAGGGCGGGGAGGGGTAGGATAAGGAGGGATGGGGAAGGATAGTTAATCTCATGTTTGGATAAGGTAATTAAAAGATGAGTGGGGAAAGGTGAGATAATATATTTATCTTCTTGTTTTGGTAAAAATTTTAAAGGATGAGATGGGGGAGGATAATTTTAATGAAAAATACCCTTTTAGCATTCTATGCATATTTACCTATAAAATAAAAATTAACATGTATGTATCCTTTAATAATTTGGTAAAAATAATTAATCAAAATAAAAATTAAACATAAATATTAATAACAAAGAGCTCGTGCTATACAAATTAATTATTTGATTTTAGTGATTGGCATGGGCTAAACATTGATGGTTCATGGCCAATAGATTATTGCAATGGAGGAGCAACTATAGTGTTGTCAAATTTTGATAATATATGCTCGGGTGTTTTCGCTTCTTTAAATATTGATGGATCCCCTCTTTTTTGCGAGATAATTGACTTAAGCGATGGATTGTTGGATTGTATATGACCATTCAAAAATGAGCGCAAATAATATTCTAGTTTAATTGGATTCGATGCCCATGGTGTCATGTTTCATGCCTCATAACAAATGCCTTAACGTATTAAATTTTCAGTCGAGAATATTAAATATCTTTCATTTGCTTTATTTGATGTTAAATTTTCCTACATCCTTAGGGAAAATAATATGTTTCCTTCTTGGAATGAACTCTGCACTAGGAAACAATCTATGAAAGTATTTTGTCATTATAACTATTCTTTTGCGGTGCGAAGGCTCAAAAAGGATTTGGATAGGATTTAAAATCTCAAGTTTAGTTATTGTCCTGTACAATTTGAATTGGATAAACCACCATTATGTTCAAGTTATTCTAATTTCTTCTAATAAAAATATGAGCGCAAGGGGTTAAGATATAGAAATCAAACTCAATCACTTCATCCTCATTGCAATGTGAACCCTACTCATGTCATGCCATTTGCCTTCCCTCATCATCCCTATATATCATTGCTTTCATTGTAGACCATGACCAATTCTCGCTATATGCGCTTGTTGTTGATAAGTGAGAGAAGGTCTCAACCCCAACCACCTACGCAAAGCGATGGGGATTGCAATGAATGACATAAATGGCAATGGTTAAGAAAAAGGAAAAAAAGAGGAGAGTGAGGAAGAAGAGAAGATAAGAAAGGCAAAGAGAAGGAAAGAAGGGGGAGAAGACATAAAAATAGTTATTATTATTATTATTATTATTATTATTATTATTATTATTATTATTATTATTATAATAAAATTTATATTTGAAAAAGAAACATGCATTGAAGTAGAAGTTAAGCTTGGTCCCATGGGCCAGGTCAACCCATCTACTTCTTTTTTAAATGACAATTGAAATTTGTACATGCCTCTTGCTATCAAGCCTATATTTTTTAATATGAATTTGGTTAATCATATTACTGAGATGTGGCATTTATTTTAGGACCAGAAATGGTCCTCCTTTATCGGTTATACTATGTGTGGGAAGCTATCACAAGCATTTAGGTCCATGTACAGCTCTATGATGATAAAGTGGTATGGATGTATGAAACTAGTGGTTTGGCTTCTTCTTCACCGACATTTAAATTTCTTAAGTCCTTTTCTGAACCTTCAACCACAAATCCTATTTGGAATATGATTTGGAAACTTCCTAAAGTGAAGTTATTTATTTGGAAGCTCTTTCATCATAAGCTCCCTACTAAAGCTTATTTACTTTTCTTGGGTATTTCTTCAGATAATGCTTGTTGTTTCTGTCATAATTCTTCTGAAACTATTAAACACTTATTTTTTGAGTGTTCTTTTGCAAGTAACATTTGGATTAATCTTGGTTTGCACCTGAATTTGGACTTTAATTGTAGATATAATTGGAATCCTGGTACTTGATTTTTGATAAACTCTAATTTTAACTCAAATATTGAAACAAATTCTATTATTTCAAATGTTATTTGGTTCATTTGGCATTATAGAAATTCTATTTTGCATGGTGATCTGAAACCTTCCACTAGTAAGGCTATGACTTAGATATTGGCTTTCTCAAATCAATTCACAGATGCTTAGGGCCTATTTATTACACACATTTTCGCGTTTTGGTTTCGTTTGAAACCAAAACCTAGCCCGAAAACCTGTTTGTTGACTAAAACGGGTCCGGATTTTTGTGAAACCGAGTTTTCGCGAAACCCACATTTGTACATGAACCAGAATTCTACTATGAGTAGAATTCTGGTTTTTGCGAAAATAGCCCGAAATGGGCGGTGACAGACTTGTAAATAATTGCAAGTCTTCCGCCCATCTCGCGAAAACAAACAAAACCCGATCACTCGGGTTAGGGCATCCCACCCCCGACTGATCGCGTAAGCCCCTCTCTTTGGCGACAACAGGCGACAAGTTGTCGCCGACTTCATTCATTCTTCTCCTTCGCCGACGGATCTCTTTCTTTCCACTTCATCGACGGATACTTCTCCTTCTCCTTCTAGTCTACCGAACACAAGGTACGTTTTCCTTCTTTGATTCGTCATATTTTCACTGTTCGTCCGACCTAGGGTTTCCTTTTCCTTTTACACGGTATGTTCGCCGCTCTTTCTCAAATCTATATCTAGGGTTTTCCTTTCTCTTTCGGTTCCATGTGCTTTTATTTTCTAACTTCTTGATCTAGGTGTGAACATTCTTCTCTAATGTTGATATGTATTGTCCGATCTAGGGTTTTCATGTCGCTTTGATGTTCTTTGATTATTTAGTTGTATTGTACAGTCTACTAAACACAATACATTGAAGGTATGTTTTCCTTCTTTGATTCATCATTTGTTCAATGTTCGTCTGACGTTAGGGTTTCCTTTTTCTTTTTGATGGTTTGTTACTTTCGATTCTATGTGCTTCCATTTTCGTCACCGCTCTTTCTCAGATCTAGATCTACGGTTTTCTTTTTCTCCAATTTCATGTGCTTCCATTTTCAAACTTCTTGATCTAGGGTTCAAAGTTGTGTGAACATTCTTCTCTGATGTTGCTATGTTATTACCCGATATAAGGTTTTTTGCTCGATCTAGGGTTATTTTGCCCTATCTAGGGTTTTTATATTTCTATGTTGCTTTGATGTTCTTCTGCTAGTTGTTTTGATTACTGATGTAGCTTTGTTTATTGCTCGATCTAGGGTTTCATATATTTTTTTATTAATGATGTTGTAGTTTGTATTTATCTACTGTTGATATATGTTGCCCAATCTAGGGTTTCAGATATATTCTATTTTCCATTTATGTTTCATTAGCTATGTTGCTCACTGTTAGTGAAAACTGAATTTTTTAGATCTAAGGTTTTATGCTCGATCTAGGGTTATTTTGCCCTATCTAGGGTTTTTATTTTTCCATGTTGCTTTGATGTTCTTCTGCTAGTTGATTTGTTTACTGATGTAGCTTTGTTTATTGCTCGATCTAGGGTTTCATATATTTTTTGTTTTCCATTTAATTATATTGTATTTATCAAGAGATTCATTAATGTTGTAGTTTGTATTTATCTACTGTTGATATATGTTGCCCGAGCTAGGGTTTCAGATATATTCTGTTTTCCATTTATGTTTCATTAGCTATGTTGCTTACTGTTAGTGAAAACTAAATTTTTTAGATCTAAGGTTTTATGCTCGATCTAGGGTTATTTTGCTCTATCTAGGATTTCTATTTTTCCATGTTGCTTTGATGTTCTTCTGCTAGTTGATTTGTTTACTGATGTAGCTTTGTTTATTGCTCGATCTAGGGTTTTATATATTTTTTGTTTTCCATTTAATTATGTTGCATTTATCAAGAGATTCATTGATGTTGTAGTTTATATTTATCTACTGTTGATATATGTTGCCCGATCTAGGGTTTCAGATATATTTTATTTTCCATTTATGTTTCATTAGCTATGTTGCTCGCTGTTAGTGAAAACTGAATTTTTTATTAAATGTATAGGGTTTCATTAGCTATGTTTCTGGTTTGATTGTGTTCATGCTTTGAAGAATGGTTTTATTACATGCTATATTTTATTCATCTATTCTTCTTACTAGTTAGTATATTGTGTTGTACATATTTCTTTGTTAATTCATATGTTCTTATGCTAGTTGTTTTGTTTACTGATGTAGCTTTGTTTATTGCTCGATCTAGGGTTTCATATATTTTTTGTTTTCCATTTAATTATGTTGCATTTATCAAGAGATTCATCGATGTTGTAGTTTGTATTTATCTACTGTTGATATATGTTGCCTGATCTAGGGTTTCAGATATATTTTATTTTTCATTTATATTTCATTAGCTATGTTGCTCATTGTTAGTGAAAACTGAATTTTTTATTAAATGTATAGGATTTCATTAGCTATGTTTCTGGTTTGATTGTGTTCATGCTTTGAAGAATGGTTTTATTAAATGCTATATTTTATTCATCTATTCTTCTTACTAGTTAGTATATTGTGTTGTACATATTTGTTTGTTAATTCATATGTTCTTATGCTAGTTGTTTTGTTTACTGATGTAGCTTTGTTTATTGCTCGATCTAGGGTTTCATATATTTTTTGTTTTCCATTTAATTATGTTGCATTTATAAAGAGATTCATTGATGTTGTAGTTTGTATTTATCTACTGTTGATATATGTTGTCTGATCTAGGGTTTCAGAATAGCTTATAGCTTATCCCCTGATCTCAAAGCAACAACTTTATCCATTCTAGTTATGTACTTCATCTCAACTCTCAACTTGTTACACTTATGAATTTAAATTATAAGCACAAGAATGTTAATGAAAGGTTGAGCATCATTTTATCAAAATGTCAGCCACTAGATCAATAGATCAATTTTGTATTAATATTATCATGTGTGTATAATAACTTTATATTCAACTCATGTAATTCTATGTAACTCTATCAATGTATTAATTAAATGTATATTTATATCTTTATAACTTCATGAAAACTACTACATCAATAATTTCAACCATTATTAAGTTGGGTTAGTTAAAGAAGTAAAAAAATACGAGTTTATACTTAGTTGATACGTAGCTCATATTTAGTTGATATTTAATTGATAATTAATGCATGATAATTAATTAATAATATTAATTAATTAATTAATTAACTACAAATATTATTAATATTTAGTTGATACGTAACTTTATTAATTAATTAATATTATTTACAAATATTATTTTAAATTATTTATAAATTAAAAAATATAATAAAATATATTTTAATAATTTTTATATCTTAAATAAATAATATTCATAATATATTTATCAACTAATTAATATCATCCATATATTTTTTAAATTTAAGTTAATTAATATTTTCAAATTAAATTTTATAATTAATAAAATAGTATAACTTAATAAACTGAAACTAAAATTATGTTTGATAAACAAACACACTTTCAATTTTCGTCCCCAAAATTGTCAATGAAATCAACACAAAACAAACAAGTTTTCGCTGGTTTCATTTCGCGAAACATGAAATTTGAACATGTCAAACAAACGCGTTTTCACCAAACAGAAAAATCGAAACCAAAATTTCGAAATTTGAAAATCCATTTTGATTTTCATGAAACAAAAAGTCAAAAAATATTTTTGCAAACAAACGCGCCCTTACACTCTTGAGGGCACTCTATACTTGCATTCTATTGCTTGTGATCGATCTCCCCCTTTCGCACCTTAGCTTAAATTTAATTGTGATGGTTCATTTGCTAACAACGAAGGTGGAGCTAGTCTTATTCTCAGAAATCACAAAGGCGAGTGTATCTTTGCCTCAAGTACATATTTTTACTCTATATTTGTTTTCTATTCAGAAGCTACTGTAATTTACCTTGCTCTCTCTTATGCTCATGGCAGGAAAATAGACTTCTTTAACATTGAGTCAAACTGTCAACCGCTTGTAGATATTATCAACGACAATTCTGCTCATCCTCCAAGTCTTGGATCTTTGTTTTCGGATATTAAACAATTGTTGTCCATATTTTTTCATATTACCTTTTTCTATGTTTCTAGAAATGTAAAAAAGCTGCCCACTGGGCAGCAAACTCAGCTCGAGGTCAAAAAATAGTCTAATTCTTAGACGTCAAATTGGCCCACGGAGCTCGAGACAATTTTGTATCACAAATCGTTTGTTGTCGGCTAAAAGCCTAATATAATTTTTCCTTTTGTGTAAAAAAAAGCCCCATTTTTTTCTTAAGCAACTGTAATAAAACTATTATTTGGCCAACAAAAAATATCTAACTCAAAATCTTCTCACATTTAAAGTCATTCATTCACTTTTAAATTTGTGTAATATTTTTTTCACAAAAATAAGCAGAATATTATTAAAAAACTAAATATTATCATCAACAGTGAGTGCACAAATACTAGAGCTAAACAAACACCTAAAATGTAAGAGAAAATGAGTCCTCCTGTATTATATAAGAGATTAAGAGGGCATGTTCAAGGTTGAATAAACAATTATAAAAATGAGTCCTCATGTAATGTATAAGAGAATAGTATTTTAAATTATACATAAGCAAAAAATTAGAAAAATTAATTTGACTCAAACTAGTGAGTCACTATATCTATATGATTTGGATTATATATTGAAGTTGATGGATTAAATGGTAAATTACAAAATTAAATTTTATTTAAAATAGAAATTTTGTCAATAAAGTAAAGCCACATGTACAATGACGTGGTTAAGTTTGTACCATGATGCATACATCATAATATATAGTTAACAATTAAATTAAGAGTAAATAGTTTAAAAATTCACAATTTCAAAAAATTGAATATCTACTCATTTTTTTATTTTGACCTGTAAATTCACGTAGTTTGTATATATTATCTCATTTATCAATTCGTCAAGGGCCTCATCAAATTGACTGACATAGAAGAAAACGATGCTCGCGTGACTGACAGATTCGTACGTGGAAGAAAAAATTGATAGATCTTAAATTTTTATGAAACTATATGAATTTCTAGGGCATTTACTCATTTTAAAATTTATTATATAATTTAGTTTTGTAATTAAGCACTTTGAATATGAATTAAAAATATTCAACGACGCCCGAAAAATATGCAATTAATTTTAAAAATAGCTAAGAAAATCTTGATTCCAACAAATCCGACAATAATGAAAATGGAGTTAAAATTAGTCCCCAAAAAATTCTAAAGTGATTATCGAGTTCAGAAAATCATAACTTATTCATATGAAATATATTTTCGACAAATTGTATATCGTCAGAACCGGCTTGAAGAGTAGAATGTTCAAGGGACATGATGAAAAATTTTAATTTTCATTATTTAATTTATTTTGCAATTAAACACTTTAAAGATGAACTAAAAAATATGCAACGATGCTCGAAAATATATAGTTAATAGTAAAATTATGAATTTTAAAATTTTGCATCATGTCCCTTGAAAATTCTACTCTTTAAGCCAGTTAATGATATACAATATGTTAAAAATGAATTTCATATGAATAAGTTATGATTTTTTAAACCTGATGTTCATTTTCAGTGCTGTTAGGTTTGTTGGAACCAAAATTTTCTTATCCATTTTATAAAATTAACTGCATATTTTTAGTTCATCTTCAAAGTGTTTAATTATAAAAATAAATTAAATAATATTTTTTTTAAAAAACCATTATGTCCCTTGAACATTATACCCATTAAGCCGATTCCAATGATATACAGTTTGCTGAAAACAAATTTCATATGAATAAGTTATAATTTTCAAAATTCGATATTCCTTTTAGAATTTTTTCGAGCTCATTTTAACTATGTTTTCAGTGCTGTCAAATTTGACGAATTAGAATTTTCTTAGCTATTTTATAAATTAATTATATATTTTTCGAGCGTCGTTGCATATTTTTAATTCATCTTCAAAGTGTTTAATTACAAAAATAAATTATATAATGAATTTTAAAAATAAGTAAATAACCTAAAAATTCGTATAGTTTCATAAAAAATTAAGATCTATTAATTTTTTCTTCCATATATGAATTCGTCGGTCTCTCGAGCATTGTTTTTTCCACATCAATAAATTTGACAAGACCCTTGATGAATTTGTAGATGAAATAACGAATGTAAACTACGTGAATTTATATGCCAAAATAAAAAAATAGTAGATATTATTTTTTTGTGAAATTACTTAAATTTCTAGACTATTTATTCTTTAATTAATATCCAATAGATGGTTGGATATATTTGTTATAAAAGTAATAGTTTATTGATATATTTGTTAATTAGAAAGTTTGTTTTTTTGGAACACATTTGTTAATTTATGAATAATTGAGATGTGTAAAGTTATTTACCTTAAAAATAATTGGTTGGTTTGATATACACTTCCATGACACCATCTTCGCTGTAGGCTGTAGTGACTTGTTTGTTTGGTTGGATAAAATTTTAGCTAAATAATAATTAAGTTGGAATTAGTTAAGATAAATAGCGATAAGCCTATATTCCATCGTACATTTGTTTATATCTCGAATAAAATGATAAGACAAAATTTTCAAATTTTTTATTTTTTATTTATCTTTGAATAAGAGAGTCAATATTAATAATTTAATATTTAAATATGATTTTTGCTAACTAATCATTTTAAAAATTATGAAATTAAATTTAAATAATTAACTTTAACATAATGACATGAAATTTTTTGATAAAATATATCCTAATAATTAAATAAAAAAAATTTAATCATAAATATGAATCCATGAAAAATACATAAACACTACTCGATACAATAATAGGTGGCTTCTTAAAAAATTCTTTTCACAATAAGAAAATAAAATTGGATATTTCAATATAGGATATCTTTTATTTCAAAATTAAAGTTTAACTTCTTTTTTTTCAATTCCCATCAATTTCTTACATTTCAGTATCACATACTTGTAAGGATATTTATACCTCGCTCTATCTATTATTAACTCTAGACTATACTTATCATTTTTAAATCCAGTGTCTAACACAAATAGTGGACCTGAATCATATTCACCCTTTAAATTTGACCAAACAACACATTGACTAACTAGAGCCGCTCACTGATCGGGTCGGGTCGGGTCGAGTCGAGTTTAAAGACAAAATTGATCTAATCCGATAAAAAAACTTATTGGGTTGGGTTGGATTAGGTCGAATTTAAGATTTTTCACCTCTCAGACCCGACCCGACATAGTTCAGGTTGGGTAATCAAATGTACTCGATTACGAACATGAGGCAAACTGCAAATCGGGAAACCCTAAACACCATATGAATTAACGAATATGGATTGACAATATGGTATTCTAACTTTTAAAAAATAATTAAAAAAAGGAAATTAGACAAAAAAAAAATCACCTCTCTCTAAAAGTTAAATCACAATTTAACTTTTTCACCTCTATCTAAATGGTATTTTAAATGTTCTAAATTAGGCAAACATGTTCTACTTGCGTTTTTAAAATTCGTCTTTAAATGCACAACCTTTACATCCGTTTATGTCATCTAACAAATCGTCAAGTATCGTCCCAACTAAGCTGACGTAGAGAAAAACGATGTTTGTATGACTGACGACTTCATATGTGGTCGATAGCCCTACTTTTTTTTTCTCTTCTCTTTTTCCTCTCAACTGCTGCAACTTTTTTTCATTTCTTCTTCTTCTTCTTCTTCTTCTTCTTCTCCTCCTCTCCTCCTTCTCCTATTCCTCCTCCTTTTTCACCATCCCAAAGATCTGTTGCTCTCATTAGATATAAGGGTTGACAATCTGTCTTCCCCAACCATGTCTTGAAGCACTCGAGCTCCTTCCTGCCCTTGGCCACTACTGGGACGTCCTTGAACTCTTGAAGGACTTCATTTTCGCTTCTTCGCTGGAGCTCCTGTTGCAGCAGTCGAACAACACCGTTTTGAGGGCGGCTACGACGTGGCTGTCCTTCCCGCCCGACGATGGAGAATCTATCGACAAAAGAGAGAAGATTGGGTTCTATCACATGGGAATGGGCAGGGTGTGTGTTCAAGGAAGGAGAAGGAGCAGCCCCATGGCCATTCCCAGTGGTAGGAGATGGTGATGGCTTTTTGTATTTAATTGTTTTGTAGCGTTTGACTGCCACATTTGACCTAGGACACCCATAATTTGTTGTGCTTGTTGTCTTCTATGTTTCTGCTATGTTTTTTGCCACTTGAGCTCTCTCTATATATATATATGTGTGTGTGTGTGTTTTTTTTTTTTTCTGTCTACTTGAGCTTGACAATGAAGGATGTCTACGAGAATTCTCCAAGGTTCGCTTCTCTGTTTTCACTCCTCTCTCTCCACCTCTCCGCCTGGCTGGGCAGGACCCACGTCGTAGCCGCCTTGCATACTGTCGAGATCCTCCATTAGCACATTGCCTGATCCCCCCATCTTCGCTTGGCATGACAACACTAGATTTGTTGGCGTGTAGGCCTGGCGGGCCGAGTCATCAATCGTCTCGTGGCATGTAGGCTTGGCGGGCCGAGTCACACTCAAACGTCGAGGGCGCTTGGGTCTGCTACGGTATAAGGTGAAGGTGCGCCCTTCCCTCACACCAATTGGTTTGGGGGTCGTTGGTTAGCGCCGAAGTCCTAGGAGTTGGTATATTATTGGCTTTAGGTTTCATATGAATTAGTGTTCGATGTTCTTGGTCGAAAAAATTGAAGAAATCGGAAATCGGAAATCAGAAGGACATTGATCGTCGCGCTCGGGTTCATCGCGGAAGTTTATCGAAGATCGATGAGTGCACCTAAGTCGCATCGGACGAGCTCAAAGATCACATAGAAAGCTCTCCGACATGATGCTCGTTGAAAGCCAGAACCCGAAAACGAAGTGTGGAAGAAAAAGGCTGAAGAAAACAATCTCAGCCTAAATTTGATCGACCGAGCGGTCGACCAAATAGGGTAAGAATTGGGCAGTAGCCCTATTGGTCGACCGGACTGAGGCTAGCTGCAGATGCAACTTGCGTCGATCGACCAAAAGAGAAATCGCAAACTTCTTGCGTCTGTCGATCGACCGGCCCGGTCGACCAACCGAAGCCTAAAAAGGGCAGTAGGTTTGGCGGTCGACCGACCTGCGAATAGCCAAAGACGCAAATTAGCAAATCTCGTCGGTCGATTGATGAGTCGACCAAAGATCGTGGATCACGTGATTTATGTCTGGCGGTCGACCCGTCGGTCGATCGACCAGAGAGAAAATTGCAGCGGTCGAATGATCGACGATTCGACCGGACCATCGATCGAGCGTCTGTAACGCTCGAATAATTCCGTTGACGCCCCATTTCAGCTGGGGGTATAAATACACCTCATACACATCTTTTAATCTCTCTCAAAAATGTTGACAGAAATTATTGAGCATCCAAAAGAGAGATCAAAGCCTTCCAAGGAGTAATCGCAGCGCGCTCTATTCCTCTTCTGAGTTCTTCATCAAGCGACGCCTGCTCCTCAACTCAGGCTTCAACTCAAGCTCTACCACTTGGTGAGTTGGAGGTTCTTGAAGGATTAAAAAGAGCTTTTAATCTTATTTTATATTGTAGCTCTTTTAATTGTATTTTATATCTTTATTTGAACCGTTTTATTTGAATTTGAGTGTGAAGACCTGGTGTTAGGTCTTGTTGTGTAAGTGATTACCTTGCAAGGTGTAAAGCCACTTGTGTGTGTAAACTTAGTTGTTACTAGGATTAGTTTTAGTTGTCCCTTAGGATTGAGGTGGAAGAGGGCTCTCGATAAGAAGGCGGTGACTTCCGGGTGTGGAAGTGCCTTAGGTCGAGAGTGCGTCTCTTCGGTGAAAAATCCTCGGGTGTAAGAGAAACCTAAAGTGATCTAGTAAAACTAGTTTGGAAATCCTAAGCGGGGTGCTTAGGTAGTGGAGTAGACATTGGAGCCGAACCACTATAAATCGTGTATTTGCATTGATTTCTTATTTGCTTTAATTGCTAAATCATTTATTGCTTCTGTATATAAAATCATTGAATTGCAAATCGCCTAACGATTTAATAAAATGATTAAATTGGAAATTAGGCGAATAATATAGTAAACACACTATTCACCCCCCCTTTAGTGTCACCATTTCGCCCACAATTGGTATCAGAGCGGGTCGTAGATTGTGATTTCATCATCCCTTCTACAATTCGTCTCGATCTAGAAATGGCTCTAAAGAGTGTAGTGTCTTCACCCCCTAGGTTCGATGAATCAAACTTTGGTCTATGGAAATTTTGGATGTACACATTTCTGAAGACTAAAGGTTTTGGTGTATTTAACATGTTACATTGGGAATTTATTGAACCTAAGGTTGATATGCATGCATGGAGTGAAATGGATAAGAAAATGTTTAAGTATAATGGAGATGTCATGAATTGCATACTTTGCACATTACCAAATGACATACTAGAAAAAGTCATGCATTGTTCTTCGGCTCATGATTTATGGGCTAGTTTAAATGTTTTATACGATCATGCTAAAACCGAAGAGATTGACACTTTTAATGAAGGTGGTGATGACAATGGTCACTCACCTACTACTAATATTGATTTTGATGTCCACAGCTCTTCTAGTCAAAGAAGTAGCACCAAGAGCCAAAAAAGAAAAGTAATCTGTCATGCTTGCAAAGAAAATGGGCATGTGAAGAAAAAATGCCCAAGCATGATGAACAAAACAAGGAAGAGGTCAAGTGCTTCCACCTCCACGTCTCATTCATTCGAAGCATCCTCTATTCATGACTACGAAGCTACTTCCAAAGTGAGCCTCAAAATTGCTAATGATGAGGTACACTCTTTCGCTTCTAGTAATAATAATGGTAATAATAGTACTAGCTTTTCTAGTTCATTCAATATGTCATATGAAGAACTAGTTGAGGTATGTCAAAAATTGCATACCTTGCTTATGAAAAAGAACAAGGAAAACAAAAAATTGAAGAAAGAAAATTCAACTCTTAGCTCTCAATTACATGATGTAAAATTAGAAAATGAGAAGCTAATAATTAGTGTCCCTAATCCATGCCATGATACTTTAAATATTGACACTAAGGAGTTGAAAAATAAAAATGACATATTGAAGAATGAAAATAACATGTTGAAAACTCAATTGCATGCTATTCATAAATCCATGAATGATATGAAAAATGAGATGTTGACCTTGAGTAGGAAAGTTAACACTTCCTATTATAATTCTAAAAATCAAAATGTCTCATTTAATAACTCAAAAAATAAAAATGCTCATGCAAAGAATGCTAAGGTTCATCATTATTCTCATACTAAGCATTCTACACCTAAACTTCATATTCAAAAGAAGAATGTATCTTTTAAGAATGCTAATGCTTAATCTAGTTCAAATGATAAATATTCTAAAGATAAATATTATGTCCATAACAAAAACAAGAAGAAATTTAATGGACATTGCTTTTTGTTGTGGTATATTTGGGCATGCCATCCATGATTGCGCATTAAAGAGAAGTGTTGCTAGGATACTTTGGATTCCTAAGCCCTCTAATCTCCAAGGATCCAAAGCTATTTGGGTACCAAAGGTATCATGCTCTTTTGTAGGGGGGGACTATAGAAGGGTAAAGAAATTGAAGAATTGAAGTTGACCTTAGATCTTAATGAGAAATCTCCAAGATGTTGCAACTTCAAATCACCTTGATGCCTTAGGTAAAGTTTGAATCAAAATTATTCTGGTACCATCTCATATATTCCTTTGCTTTATCTAAGTTGGATTTATGATACATGCTTAAAATTAATTGATTTTGCCCACTCTTGATAAGTTTTAAAAACTTTTTTAATTTTGATTTCCCGATCTCCTCGAAGACCCCGATGGCCTGTAATGGGCCTAAGCGACATTGTGGTTCTAAATCGTATGTATATTGTGGCCTTTCGGTTTTCAACCAATAGGAAGGTTGAAGATCTTATGTTTCAAAATTTCATATTTTGAGATCTCATAATTCGTTTTGGATTCATGATAATATATTTTGAAATGAATTTGAAACTATTTAGCAAAGTAGACTTTGATATTGATATTTGATCCTCATCTTTGATATCTAGTATGATAACTTGCTAGTAGATATGATTTGATTACCATTCATAAAGTATACTTGCAAGTTATAAGTTTTTAGGAAGGCTAATAACTAAATAGAATAGATTAGTTTGGCTAAACTTTCATGAATTAGATATAACTTCTATTATTTCAAAATCTTAGTGTTATACCTCAATGCTTAGACTTAAACTATGTCTCTATACTCATGATTAGATTTGCATGTCAAACCCTTGAAGTTTCATGAGTAGATATAATCTTAGCACTTAGACAAATTTCATCTAATGAAACTTGCTATAGGTTGAGCTTACTATAAGAGACATTCCTATTAAGTCCAAACTAGTTAAATATGTCTAGAGATCTTAATCTTTAAATATTTCACAATCTTAGGATCTCTTAGATTCATTTAGATATCATGAAAATTTTCTTTAAATGAATCTTAACTATCTAGCATAGGTTAAGATTTTAAATAGAACTTTGTATTGAACCCATGCTATTTAGTAAATTAGCTTGCTAGTATTCTTATTATTTCATTAGGATACCAATGAAGTCTACTTGCAAGTTAAGAATAGGAAAACTATGCTATATAGAAGTAAATGAAAAAGTTGGGCAATTTTTTTTTTAAAAAGGTATGATTTTGATTTTGAAAAAATCTTAATATAATACTTAAATATGTATGTTTTAATGATGTCTCTATATGCTCATGATTGATTATGCACGATACATGTTTGAATTTTCATGAGTAGGTCAAATCTTGATAACTTAGTGAGTTTCATGATATCATGATATCTATGAAATTGAACTAGGTTAAATTCTTCTTTAGAGACTTCATTTTAAGTTAAAAATTGGATAAACATGTTTAGGTGTGTTAATGATTATTTGTCATGTGCTCAAGATTGAAAATTCATGTCTAGATGAAGAAAATGACAACTAATTCACCTTAGGGAACTTAAGCTTGAAAAGCTTGGCCCAAGTCAACAAACCACAATTGGTATCAATTGACTTGGTCATTTGATTTTAAGTCCAAAACTTCGTAAACATGTTTAGGAATATGTATGACATATTTTCATGCTCTTAAAGTGAAAATTCTTATGAATATGAATAAAGTGACAATTGAGGTTAATTCATGCAAACCTTTTTTGAACCATGTTGACCCAAGTCAACAAGTTGACTTAAAGGTCTCATTTTTAATCCATACTTGTGGAACATGTTTAGATTTACTCATGTTAGATATCCATAGGGTTAAATTTGAAAAATCATGAGTAAATGTTAAGATTGAAATTTAGCAAGTTTCATAATAACCAGTTTAGTTTTAAATGAAATCATGCTATGTTGATATCTTGACTTAAGGAATTAATTTTCATTTCAAACTTGACATATACTCTTTACATGATCATCATGTGATGTCATGAAAGTTTGAATGAAAATTAAAAAAGTTTTAAGAATAACTGAAAATTACCAAAATATCATTTCAACCTATATTTAATATCATTTTCAGTTATTTCTAGAAAAATATAATAATTAATTTTGAGATGATTATTGAAACTTCACATTCACTGAAAAATCTAATTTTATCAGTAAAAGTTTCAAAAAGTTTCATCAAGAATCTAATTTAAAATGAATTTTTAAAGTTGGATTTCAAAACACAAAGTATCATCCTTCGTAAAATAAAATCTTTCCGATACTTTATTTTTTCTTCAAAATCTTCAAATAAAAACTCATGTATACTATTTGGATTTTATTTCTAATATTATTCAAATAATTTGTTGAGTGAAATCATTCATAGAAATGATTTTGATATCTAGGATGATAGATAGAAAAATCTATTTGTTTCATTGGAATCAATATAGGATGAAAAATGGACTTTGATTTTTAAGTTCATTTTGAGTTGAATCTTAATACATGCATTTTAAATGATCATTCAACAATTGGTATCAAAACTTTCATTCAATATTTGGTATCAAAAAATTTCATCCAACAAATTAGTATTTCAAAGCTTGAAGTATAGGTTGACCTAAGTCCACAAAGTAACTTAAAAATCTCATTTAAGCCCAAAGTTAATTCATAGCCTTACTATATCTCATGTTTGATGTCTAGATGCCTAAGTTTTAAAAAAAACATGAGTAGATAGCAAAACTTGAGACTTAGTATTTTTATGTATTCCATGCTTATTTCAAATGAAAACATGTTGAGTTCATAATTGGATTAAATGATATTAGTTTCACTTCAAACTTGATATACATGTTTTAAATTCCTATATCTTTGTACGTTGAAAGTTTGAATGAAATCTAAAAATATCAAGAAAAAGAAACAATATTCATTTTGATAACATACATGATTTATTTTTGAATTCAAATACTTGGTTTTTTGAACATATCATGTATGAACCTTGTTTCATATCATATATTTGTTTTTCCATCCATTTGGTTTAGGTTTTCATGTTTTATGAAAAATACTCCTTAGAGTTTCAACCTCGTGTAATAATTGTGTTTCATCCCCGTGAGTAAATAGTCTTTCTTGCCTTTTTTGATTGATGTCAAAAGGGGGAGAAAACTATGGAGTAAAGTATAAGAAAAAGAGGGAGAAAAGTATAAGAAATAAGAGGAAAATATAGGAAATTCATGCATATAGATAGTGAGAGTTTTAATTATATAGATATGCACGTTGATAGAGAGAGAAATCCCTTAGTTTATATTCTTAATGCTTTAATGATATATTTTGTTAAGGATGTTTGTCATCATCAAAAATGAGGAGATTGTTGGCTTTAGGTTTTCAACCTTAGCCTTAATCTCGATTTTGATGGTTATGATGATAACAAACATGGAACTAATGATTTCATTGAGAATATATTTTAGGTTCCATA
Source organism: Canna indica (assembly GCA_034359265.1). Taxonomy (NCBI): domain Eukaryota; kingdom Viridiplantae; phylum Streptophyta; class Magnoliopsida; order Zingiberales; family Cannaceae; genus Canna; species Canna indica. The sequence goes on along the minus strand of CP136896.1, from coordinate 3,195,103 downwards.
TCAATTAGCGTTCGATGTTCTCGGTCGGAAAAATTGAAGAAATCGAAAATCGGAAGGACATTGATCGTCGCACTCGGGTTCATCGCGAAAGTTTATCGAAGATCGACGAGTGCACCAAAGTTGCATCGGACGAGCTTAAAGATCACATGGAAAGCTCTCTGACATGATGCTCGTTGAAAGCCAGGACTCGGAAACGAAGCGCAGAAGAAAAAGGCTGAAGAAAACAATCTCAACCTAAATTCGATCGACGGGGCAGTCGACCGAATAGGGTAAGAATTGGGCAGTAGCCCTATCGATTGATCGATCAGTCGACCAGACTGAGGCTAGCTGCAGACGTAGCTTGCGTTGGTCGACCGATCGATCGACCAAAAGATAAATCGCAATCTTCTTGCGTTTGTCGATCGACTGGCCCGATTGACCGGCCGAAGCCCAAAAAGGGCAGTAGGCTTGGCGGTCGACCAGTCGGTCGACTGACCTATGAATAGTCGAAGATGCAGATCGCGTCGATCGACCGATGGGTCGATCGAAGATCACGGATTGCACGATTTGCGTTTGGCGGTCGACCCGTCGGTCGATCGGCCAGAGAGAAAATTGTAGCGGTCGAATGATCGATCAATCAACGATTCGATCGGACCATCGACCGGGTGTTTGTAACGGCCAAAAATAATTCCGTTGATGCCCCATTTCAACTGGGGGTATAAATACACCTCATACACATCTTTTAATATATCTCAAAAACGTTGACAGAAATTATTGAGCATCCAAAAGAGAGATCAAAGCCTTCCAAGGAGTAATCGCAGCGCGCTCTGTTCCTCTGCTGAGTTGTTCATCAAGCGACGCCAGCTCCTCAACTCGAGTTTCAACTCAAGCTCTACCACTTGACGAGTTGGAGGTTCTTGAAGGATTAAAAACTTCGTTTAATCTTTTTTATATTGTAGCTCTTTTGATTGTATTTTATATCTTTATTTGAATCGTTTTATTTGGATTTGAGTGTGAAGACCTGGTGTTAGGTCTTGTTGTGTAAGTGGTTACCTTGCATGGTGTAAAGCCACTTGTGTGTGTAAATTTAGTTGTTACTAGGATTAATTTTAGTTGTCCCTTAGGATTGAGGTGGAAGAGGGCTCTCGATAAGAAGACGGTGACTTCCGGGTGTGGAAGTGCCTTAGGTTGAGAGTGCGTCTCTTTGGTGAAAAGTCCTCGGGTGTAAGAGAAACCTAAAGTGATCTAGTAAAACTAGTTTGGAAATCCTAAGCGGGGTGCTTAGGTAGTGGAGTAGGCATTGAGGCCGAACCACTATAAATTTTGTATTTGCATTGATTTCTTATTTGCTTTAATTGCTAAATCATTTATTATTTCCACATATAAAATCATCGAATTACAAATCGCCTAACGATTAAATTAGAAATTAGGCGAATAATATAATAAATACACTATTCATCCCCTCTTTAGTGTCGCCATTTCGCCGACAAGATTAAGGCGATTCCACCTCATCTTTCTTTTAAATGGATGCACCCGCCGCCGACACTTGATTGTGTGCCCCGCTCATCATCTTCCTCGCTTTCGCCACCCACCTCCACACCCCGACTACGTAATCGTACATAAGTGCAACCCAACTCTCGCGATGATTTTGTTCGCTATGGAGTAGGTTAGCGACATCAAGATCATCATCAAGAACGCCGACACCGTTACCTTCACCTCCGCCCACTCGATCTCCCTCACCATCTTCATCATCACCGCGTTGTCAGCCCGGTCCGTCCGCCCTCGCATAGCCCCCGCGTCGACTCAATGTAGGTCGTCACCGTTGTGGTTCTCGGCGCGGAGCCCACGATGGTGACGCTGGCGTCAATGATGAATGCTCGATATTCCCCCTCGAATCCGCCTTATCGTCGATGAAATCGCCGTACTCCACCATGGAGTACATCGACCCGATCGTGTCGAGGATGTTACTTGTAGTTTGAGTTCCCGAGAGCGGTGTCAGGGAAGATAGTAACACTTGTGTCTTTAAACCATGAAACGAAGGTGACGAACACGATGTCGTAGATCATGCTGCCCTTCACTTCCCTCAAGAGGCAGATGGTCGTGATGAGGAAGCCGAAGGCGGCGAGCTTGAACGTGATGGGCCGAGCAGGATCAGGCAATGGGCTAATGGCGGATCTTGACAACATGCTCGGCAATCGACGGCGCGTGCGAGAGAGTTACAACCTCGTGCATGTGTCATCGGGGAATGTGATGGTCTACGGCAACTTGGGAAACCTCCATGGGGCAACTCCAACTCCAACACCACCCTCAGGGACGTCGGCGCCGCTGCTTCCGGTGAGAAAGAACAAAGTAGGTGAGGGTGGAGAGAAGAACCAAGAAGTAGAACCATGACTACATCTCCTTCACCCGCGGGTCCCACAATCTTAGGATTTCATCCATATTTTATTTCATTTATTTATGTGGAGCCCACGATCTTAGTTGTACGTGGCAAACCACACGTATGAAGTCGTCAGTCATGCGAGTTTCGTTTTCCTCCACATCAGTTTAGTTGAGGCGACGCTTGACGATTTCGTAGATGACATAAACAGATGTAAAAATTATGCATTTACAGGTGAATTTTGAAAACACGGGTTAACATAAATTTTCTGCAAATCTTATAATTTTTTAGTCTAATTTCCCTTTAAAAAATATATAAAAATCGGATCATCGAGTCCGATTTCGAGTCACCGGGTTCCATAACCCGAGATCTAACCCAATTGTGGTTGGGTTTTACTCGACCCAATCCTACCCAAATAGATTGGGTCGGGTCGGGTTCTCGCATTCATTGGTTCAATCCTAGGACTAACAAAAAAGATATTGTTATAACTAGAAACCTTAATTAATTATGATATATTTTTTTCTCCAATCATTTTTTTGAACAGAAATAGAAAGTCACAATAAGTGATAATATTAAAATTCAAATTCTAGATCTTTAAACAACGTACAACATAATGCCACTAACTGTGCTACACACATTTGGCTTTTTCTCCGATCAATTGAATTATTTTATTTTGTTTAATTAATTGTTCATATTCTCTTTACAATAGCTTACAAATTCTTTATAGTTAAGAAAATTCAAATAATTATTACTTTATTATTATTTATTTTCCCGCGAAAAACAATTATTTAAGTATACTTTTTTTTTCCAATTATAAGGTAACTATAACGTTAGATAAGTTAATATATGAATAAGTATTTATAAGAAAGTAACACGTGTAAAAACATGTTTCTAAAAATACCAAATTACTAGAAAAATTCCCGCTTTGCTACGGGATAAAAAATTATATTTTTTAGTTAATAATGATAATGAAATTGATTATAAATTAATACATAAAATAAATAAAAAATAATTATATATTAAGATTCAAAAATAAGATCACATATTAACAGAGATAAACAAAAAGACTAATTTTACAATAATCAAACTTAAATTAAACAATGATAGTAAATAAAAAATTAGTGAAAATATTATAAAGTTGAAGACTATTCTTAAAAATAAATACAATAATAAAAAATCAAAATGAAAAATAACCATAAGCAGTTGGCTCGATAAAAAAATCAAAATAAAAAAGAACCGTTGGCCTGTTCGGTCAATCGAGGATTGGTCGATATTCAGTTGATAACTTGGTTCATGATGATTTTTTGAGTTTTTAAATTTTCAAGTTTTCGAATTTCCACTTTTAAAATTTGAAATTTAGGATTTTTTTTCATTATAACGAGGATGTACAACATATACTAGACGTTCCAAATTTATACTCTAACTTTCCGACGAAAATCGAGTATCGACGAACGTTCTTCTTATTTTTTCGATTTAGGATGTCGCGCGCAAACTATCTTAAAACCTGAAATTGTTCAAGCATTAGTCATGAGTTTATTATCATTGAAATAAAGATTACTATCAAAAATAAAAAAAACAAACAAAGGAACATTGCCGTACAAATCCGTCCGTACGCTTTTAGCCCAATTCCATTTTTACTATACAGTAATAAATAATAAATTACAAGGGACATGTATTTTGCTGTTATTAAATGACTATTTGCATTATTAAATAAAAACCAAACATAATCGTGTTTTTTTTAAAAAATACGATCCCTGAATAAATATTAAATTGCCAGAAAAATATTAAAAAGGACCAATCGTTTTCAGAAAATATTAATTTTTCCCCTAATGCACATTAGGAATCAAATTATAAACAGTAAATCCTTAACTTTTTTGCCCAAAAATCACGTTGATATTAATTATTATCAATCTAGTAAATCCCACAAAATCATAAACTAAATTGGTAAGATTGCCAATACTCCCATTTTTTTTTTCCGGTGAGTAGGGAGGCCGAAGCTTACATAATTAAGTTAAGAAAACAGATCACGTGCACGTGAGGCGCAGGTGGAAACATGGATTAGGTGCATGTAAATCTATCTAGATCACGTGCAGCACGAGTGCAGGCGACAGGTAGTGCGAAATGCGCATTAATTTAACACCCGGCTCACGCGCAGAAATCGAGGAAGTCTAAAAACCCGCAGAGACGAAGCGAAACCGCCTTCAAATTTGCTTCCCCCTCCATCGCCCGTCTCATCGCGGGAGACCGCCATCAATTCGATCAAAACCCTCCCCTCGTTCGTGGATTCTTTAACGCCGTCCCACTCCCGCTCTCCGATTCCAATTCAAACTCCAATTGCAACTAGGTTTACCCTCAATTGAAAAGTGAAAACTCATCCCGACCAGAGCTTGCCCCTTTCGAGTGGAAAAAAGTAGCCGTGCGAGGTGAGAGAAGAAGGAGCGGCAACAGCAGGAGAATTCAATAGCTGGGTTCGGGGATGTCGAGCGAGATGGGCAAGAAGCTGCAGATGGCACAGGAACACGGCGTAGCGGACGGTGGATTCCCCTCAAGAAGGCGCAACGGCGGTCGACGGCCGTCCCCTGACGAGGCCGATGAAGAGGCGCTGCTCAACTTCCGCAAAGGATGCCGCGCGAGGAGGGACGCCAATGTATGAATGAATGTTTCAATAAAAGCTCGACCTTTTTTTCTTTTTCCGTCCCTCGTCGTTCCCTTCTTTCTTCTTTAAGAAATTAATTCAACTGGCATTTTAATTGCACTCATATTATTATTCTCTAAGGAATATTTGGATGCTAACTTATGGGTGAACCTTGCTTCAAAAAAATGATTTTTTTTTTCTCGTCATCGCTCGCTGCCCTCTTTTCTTGTTCCCTGTTATCAATTTCTGGAATTTCTCGGAGTGCCTTGGCGATTATTTCTTTCATCAGGATAAGTTGGTACAGATTAAGCTAGTACAAACAAATACACTTGTTCAAGCTGCACCTTGTTTGTTTTGCACAGTATACAACAAGAAAATTAGTACTGTTCTGCCTTTGTTTCTTGTTATCACATTGCAAGATAATATATCGGTCGAAATACCCTTGTATTCACAAATTATCAAAAATATATACTATATCATAAAAGACAATCAAAACAAAAAAAATCTGTGTAAGCAAGGGTTTTATTTCAATGTTACTTGTGAATGGTTTTTCATGGTACAATAAACATATAAATTGCAATGGTACAATAAACATATAAATTGTAATGTGGGACCCACCATTTTTATTTTGTATTATGACACATTTTGAGCACCAATCGTGGGACAAATTGAGTTGCCTTGTCCAATACAGCAGTTTTAGTGATACCAAATACACCCTATGTGTATATATGCTGATAGGACATAAAAGAAGAAGAGGGAGGGAAAGGAAGAGAAAAGAGAGGGGAGAGAAGAGAAACAAGTAAATAAGAGGTTCTCTTCCTATGTTGAGAACTTGAGATTAAGGAAAGAAAGAGAAGCCAAAGTTCTTTTCTATCTATTTCCTTCCAATTTTGGGAAGAAAGGCTTTGTTGGCTTTAAATGGTTTTTTTTATATATTTCTTCCTTATTTTTCTATCCAAAAAAGAAAATCGTAGTTTCTTTTCTTTTATCTTCCTAGCCAAACTAGGGAAAGAAACCCCTTCTCTTCCATTCCATAGTTGTCAATAGCGCAAATAGCCCGCTATAGCACGTTATAGTGCATAGCACACCCTGTGCGCTTCGCTGCGCTATGCGTAGTAGACTTCAGCATAGTGCGCCATGCGGTGCTATCTGCGCTATAGCGCATAGCGCATAGCGGTATAGCACAATGCAGCAAAAAGCATGCTACATTGAAGTACGCTGAAAGCATTTTGTTTCTTCAGCTTCAGCCTTTTTCTTTGGAAGGACAAGGGTTTTTTGGAAGGTAAGTTGATAGAAATTCTCGAAAATGATGAAGAGGAAGAATTTAGAGCCAACCAAACTGCTACGGAGGAGGAAGAGGAGAAGGACATTGAAGGCTATAGCTCTCTTGGTCTTGATGTGGATGATGAGATTAAACTTGAGGATGAAAAGTTGGGTCTTGGGGAAATTTTGGAGCTTGAAATCTGAATTCTAGGTTTTGAAACTTTGTTTTGCTAACTTTAAGACTCATTCCTTATGGTTGATTTACGATATTTTGCTTGGTTTATCTTGTCTTATCAACATTGTTTCTTTCTATACATTTGGTCTTCCATATTTTTGAATATTTAGTTGTTATTCTTTATGATAGTTGGAGTCTATTGGTATTTTTGGTGTATACATGAAATATATACCTATGTTTTTATTTTGTGCTTTATTTCAATAAAGTGCGCGCTTCGTGCTGTGCTATGCGCTATAGCTCCAGGGGACCTTTGCGCGTCACTGCGCTTTTTGCCCCTGACAACTATGTTCCGTTCTATTATCTCCAATTCTCTTTCTCCCAACATTATATATAACTCTTGAATTTTGAGCTACCATTAAGTCTGAGAGTATGGACTTCTTGAACACCAATTGTCTAATAATTTTATGATTGGATTTAATAGGGGAAAGTAATCGAATCCAATATGTGCCACCAGTGCCAGCGTAATGATAAGGGTAGGGTTGTTCGCTGTGCACAGGATTGCTGTACAAAGCGATTTTGCATCCCATGCATACAGAGATGGTAAGTCCCTATTGTATTTCTTTCCCTCATTTATTCCTTTTATTGATGTTACTTATTTTATTTCCTTCATATATTCCTTGGTGAATTAAATGTTTAATTAATGTTTCTGTTAACTGAAACCTTTCCTTTTATTTAGCGTGTCTTAGTTTCTTTCAATAAAAAACATGATGAGGTTATAGAGAAGATGCAGTTATACAGAAGATACAAAAGTTTTTACAACTTAAAGAGTGTGTTTGATGGCTTTTACTTATTCTATACTCTTTGGATTTCAAGGTTGCAGTTAAGAGGATTTTTTAGATATCGCTTGTTACTACAGAAGGTTTATCAATAATTGTGGTAGCACAGACCAGTCTTTGACATCTATGCTCAAGATGAACTCTTTTGTTGGGTTAGTTAAAGCAGTGAAAAATTGCTCTTACTATTTGTGGGGTTGCAAATTTCTTATTAGATTAGCAGTTTGAAACATTTATTAAGCCCACGTCTATCAACTATTCCTCAGTAGCATTGGGTCAATAAGTTGTTGGGGGGTATGATTTCTCAATTGTATTTTTATACAAATGGGAAAAGTTGAACACAGTAGCAGAAGCCTTGTTTAGAAGACTACAAGATGGTGGGGCTCTTCATTCAATCTCTTGACGTCAATTTTATTTGTTTGATAGAATGAGGACGGAGGTTAAGAAAATTCAAAATGGAGAAGTTATTGGTCCTTGGGCATATAATGATTGTTTGCTGCAGTTCAAATGCAAGATCAATTTAGGCTCAAATGCCTCACTCAAGCATTCTATTTCATGATTGAGGAAATGAAGGGTATAAAAAGCTTCTAAACAAGTCATGGCCGATTTCTAGTGGGCTGGTATGTGAGGTGATATCAGGGCATGTGCAGTGTATCATCGAAATAAGATAAAAATTCTACTACTAGGTTGGTTTTTACACCCTTTACTTGTGCTGGATTAAGTATGGACTCACATATACTTTATCAGCTTAATTCCTAAGCACCTAGGTGCAACGGAGCTCAAAGACTTTCAGACCGAGTAGCCTTGAGAATAGCCTGGTTAGGCTTATGGGGAAAATACTGGCACGATGCATCTCTCCCTTCATGGAACATCTGATTGATAATCATCAAGGGGCTTTTCTTCGGGGCCGTAGTACATTGGACTATTTCATGCTGGTGTACGAAACCGTATGGGCTTGCAAGTGGCGCAATGAGGATGGATTTCTCATCAAAATTGACTTCGAAAAGACGTTTGACTTATTCAACTGGGACTTCTTATATAATATGATGGAACAAAGGAACTTCCCTAGTTCCCTCTCAAGTGGCTAACTTGGATCAAGGCTTATCTCAGTTCTTCAGAATCAACACTCATAATAAATGGCAAGGTGGGCAATTCCTTCCGCCATAGATGTGGGGGAGGCAAGGCAACCCTCTTTCACCTTTCCTCTTCAACTTGGCTATTAATTGTCTGTCAGGGCTACTAAATAGGGCTGTGGAGAATGGACACATCATGGGGGTGTTGCAACACCTGAGAGCGGGGGGAGTCACACACAACCTCTATGCGGATGACCTCATCATCTTTTGTGCAAATGATGGACATAGCGTGCAGAACTTAAAGACCCTCATGAAATGTTTTGAACTTGCTAGCGACCTCAAGGTTAATCTAGACAAGTCTTCCATCCTTCACCTTGGAGGCTTTGAGGAGGTCTCTCGCCATGTTGCTACATAGTTCGGATGCAAAGTTGGAAACATCCTGCATAATTACTTGGGACTGCTGTCTGCTGCTCAGAGATGGTTCACCATAGAAGGATGACCGGAGGAAGAATCACTAGGCTCGACAGCAGGATGAATAGCCGACAAGGAAGAACTCTCTCTTGAGCCGGTCATCTCACTTCGATCAACAGTGTTATTACAAGCAAAAAGAGGCAGTAAATAAGGCATTGAGATGTATTTGCACTGTAGTATGAGTGATAAATCCTCCAAGTGGGTAAAGTGGCTTATGCGAGCGGAGTATTGTTATAATACAAGTTACCATTCAGTTGGAAGATGTCACTATCTAAGGTGGTGTATGATAGAGCGCCTCCCAATTATTTAATCATTTCACTTGAACTATTCTTTTGGAAAGAATTAATCAAGTACTTGAAATAGAGATCAAATGGTTCAATTCTGGAAGGAAAGTTAACCTCAAGCCTCAATCTTCTATGAAAATGATTTATGATGGGAAGCATATGGATGCCTAGATTCATGAAGGAGAGTTGATATTATCTACTTAGCATAGAGGTGGCAATGGGCCGTGCCTGGCACGGTCCGACCACATTTCGGGCCGGGATCGGGCCGGTCCGAATATTAAATATTTAAATATTTAAATTTAAAATTTTAAAGATTTAAAATTTAATTTTAAAAATTAATGGTTAGGGGTGAGTTTCGAACTTGTACCTCTAGTTTTATTTGAGATAGTTTAATCATTGTACTAAGCTTTATTATATATATTTTTAACATATATTTTTTTTCATATGTAAAGCAGTACAAATTAATAAAAAGATTTTAAAAAAATTAAATTATAATTAAATTTTTTGTTTATCTTTAATACAAAAATATTCATTCAATGATAAAACAAATTTTTAAATATTATAATAGACTGCACCTTAAAAGGTTGCTTACGTACCTTCTATAGTTAAACTTGTACTTCCCAAGGTTAAACTTTAAAAGGATCATGTCTACTTAGTTCTTTTTATATTTTTAATCACTCATAGTCCCCGGTGATTTAACTTGTACTTGGACTAGCACCAGCTTCGTGTCCTCCTTTATCTTGTAATCTATCTTCAGCTTCCAACTAGTTTTTTAAGCAAATGCATATTTTAATCGTTTCTGCACTCATTTGGCTCATTTCGTCGAGAATTCTATTTCTTACACTAAAATAAGACTCGGAAGCTACTGTAGACACAAAAACAGTTAGTATATCACGTGCCATGATGGAAACAATAGGATACACATTTTCTTGTTTTTTCCACCATGCTAAAATTTGATTATCATCTATTTCTTCAGAATGATTATGATATAGAAAAAAAGGTAATTCATTGAAATTAGTAGATTTAGTTTTTGTATCTTACGACCAAGTTGAAAATTAATACTATTTCCACTATCATCTCTTAATCTAGAAAAAGAAGATCTTGTCTTATTTGTAATGTATCACCAAATTTTGAAGCGTAAAATACAAACATATAATTCAATAAATTCAAAATTCTATATTTTTTTCTTCAACATTATCTAATTCCATATTCTTACAATAATCATCTAACAACATATTTAAATCATCAATTATCATTCTAGTGTCTAAACATATTGCTAAACAAAATAAAGTAGGTATATTTGACCAATATTTTTTAAATTTAGATTCCATTAAAGAAATAATTTGTGCAAATAAAGGATGATATCTATCCGAAGAAAAAATACTTCACTAATACGAACTATATGTGAAAGAGTTAAATTACATATAGGATAATAAACACTAGGGGTGTAAGTGAGCTGAGCAGTTTGTGAGCTACTCGAGATCGACTCGATGAAAACTCGAGCTCGAGCTAATTAATACTCGACTCGAGCAGCTCGCGAGCCTAATCGAGCTTCATATATTTATATATAATTATATAAATATTAATATTTCATATGGGGTTGAGCATAAACTCGAGTCGAGCCGAGCTTAATCGAGCTTGAACGAGCTCGGTCATGCTTGAGAAAAATAAATGAGCCTAAACGAGCTTAAATGAGCCGAGCTCGAGTTACTTGAGTCGAGCTCGAGCCGATCTCGAGCCTAGATATTGAAGCTCGATCTAGCTCGAGTTCGAGCTCGAGCTCGACATTTCTTAAACGAGCAGAGCTTGAGCACAAGCAAGCTCGGCTCGGCTCGACTCGATTACACCACTAATAAACACCGGAAAGTTGTTCGGTAGCTTTATTAAAAAGTTCTAAAATTTGAGTAATATGCCCATCAACTAACCAACCATTATCATTAATTTGATCACCAGACATAATTTCATTATAAAACATTATAAAGATCTCTTGATATTTTGTAGTAGATCTAAGCATATGATATGTTGAATTCCATCTAGTAATAACATAACCATTAAATTTTTTAAATGATTTATTAAAAGATTGACATAATTTTTTAAATTCTTCTGTTCTTGGTTTTGAAGAACGTATATATCTAATAACTTCTCTTATTTTTTCTACATGTATATATATATATTTAATAGTTTTAAACCATCTTGTACACATAAATTAAGAACATGACAAACACAACGAACATGAACATGAAATAATTCATATTCTAATACTGGCTTAAATAATTGTATAAAGGGAGGAATAGCAACATCATTATTACTAGCATTATCAAAACTAATCGAATTTTTATTATTATTTATATTATAGAAAGATGTTACAAATCTAATAGCAGAGAAAATGACAACAGAAGTGTGTGGATATTGAAAAACTTTAAAACTAATTATTCTTTTTTGCAAAATAAATTTTTCATCAATCCAATGGGCCTGTTTGTTTCGTTAAAAAATGGGGGACTGGATTGGATTTCGGTTCTTATCCCCCGTTTGTTTTGTAAAAATGACGAGGGACAGGATTTTGAGCCCTTTTGGTGTACCGATAAAATTCCTGGTACACCAAAACAGGGTGGAGGACATGGAGGGAAAAAGACCTCAATGCCCTCCCGACCTTCCCGATCCCTCCTCTGACGCTCATCGGCTGCTCTCCGCGCTCCTTACTCTATCCGCTCCCAAGCGGCCCTCTACGTCTTCGAGCCCCAGGTCAAGCTCCTTCTCTCCCTCCTCTACACCTACCTTCGCGAGTCCCCCGCCCTTCCCCTTCTCTTCTCCTTTCCATCCTTTCTCTCGTCGTCGGAGCAACGGATCCACAAGTTCAAAACCGAGATCCAATTGTTGTCCCAGCTCCGGCATCGGCACCTTGTTTCCCTCATCGGCTGTTGCGACGAGAACAATGAGATGATCCTCGTGTACGAGTTTATGGCCAAGGGCCCCTTGCGAGACCATCTCTACGGCGGCTCTGACCACCCGCCGCTTTTGTGGAAGCAGTGCCTCGAGGTGTGCATCGGCGCCGTCGTTGGAGCAGACGCATGTGAGCACGGTTGTGAAGGGCAGCTTTAGATACCTCGACCCGAGAGTACTTCCGGCGGCAGCAGCTTATAGAGAAGTCGAATGTGTACTCCTCCGAGGTGGTGCTTTTCGAGGTGCTCTACACCCGACCGACACTCAACACGGCGTTGACGCAGGAGCAAGTGAATTTGGCAGAATGGGCGATGTAATGGCACCGCAGAGGGCAATTGGAGAAGATCATCGACCCCCTCCTCGTCGGGACAATCAGCTCGGCGTCGCTAAAGAAGTACGTGGAGGCGGCATAGAAGTGCTTGGCGGAGTGTGGCGTCGACCGACCGTACATGGGCGACGTGTTGTGGAACTTGGAGTACGCATTGTATCTCCAAGAGGCTTCGAAGGAGCAACTCGGCGACGACCCTTGTGATAAGAGCACGACCAGTATCCCATTGGATAGCCTGCGAGTAGCAGCGATGAGAGATCTCCAATGGTCGACGACGATGTGATTCTGATGGCAAATCCAGTGTACCAAGGGATGTGAAATAAATTAATAATCAACCAAGTTACTAAATTGCCTATTTTTTCCTTCTTCGTTAATGGCGTCAATAATATAATCGTTGGGATGATGTAATTTTAGACATGCTTTTCCTTCTTCCAACTGGAGGATTTGGAAAAGCTTGATGAAGCTGCATTCTTGATGGTGGTTGTCTTTGCTGTGAGGTTAGCAAACACAAGTCAAAGAACAAATCTTCTAATGAGTTCAGACCAGAGATTTCTTCTAGGATCCTTGTATCATTCTCTTACATTGAGTATATGCGACGGATCCACCTTCCAGGCACGTAGTTCGCCGTGCTATTTTAACTATCTAGGAGAATTCAGCTTCTTGTGTTTCATTAATTGAGTCAATGCCTCCCTTTGCTGAGCTAACAAAAGCACAGGGTAACTGATCAATCTTAAAAGCAGCTAGTTTTTTATATGATTAGTGTCCTTAGGGGTTTTTTTTTATGCTGAGCTAGTTCTATCTGAATGCATCTCATCAAGATAGAAAAAGGGAGAGGATGAGATGGAGCTTGAATAGCATACAGTTGTAGTTGAATAGCATATTGTACCTTAATTAATTTGATGTCATAATTTTGATGTGCAACTTATTTAGTGAATATTTTGTTAATTTTTCATTGCGAATGTAATGAATATTATGGTGTAGTTTATGTATTAAGAAAATTTAAGACTACTTTATGTATGAAGAAATTTTAGGACTATTTTATGTATGAAGACTTTTATGTATAAAATTAAATTTGAGCATTAAAAATATGCAAGGGTATTTTGGTCATATTATCTTGTACAGGACTGTGTTTTAGCGAACCAAACGCATGACAGGACTGGATATCGTGTCCTATTCTTGACGAAACAAACATGGTATAACTGTTGTCCCATGACACCCGATGTTCTGTCATTGTCCTTATGTGGTGTCCTGTGATGGGCAGTTTGCGAACCAAACGAGCCCAATGTGCACTAACACAAATGTAAGAATTAGTAGTACATTGACTAGACCAAACATCAGATGTTAAACAAATTTTTGATTTATTATTTTGAAAACTAGTTATTATATTTTCTCTATATATAAAAAATAATTTTAAAGCATCACTTTTCATTGTATTTTGAGTAATTTTTTAATATTTTGGTTGTAAAATATTTTGAAGTAGAAAATCTTGGTTGATCAACAAAATTAAAAGGAGATTCATTTTGAACAATTAATTTTGCAAGTTCTCGACGTTGGAAATCATGATCATACGAAAAAGTTGTTAAACCAGAAGAAGATAAATTAAGAATTTGTTGAGCTTGTGCAACCTTATTGTCATGACTTTTTGCATGACGTAAAAGATGACCACTTCCTCTTGTTGTTGAAGCCGAAAGAATTTTTTGATATTTTTTGCACCGAGCTTTTGTTATGGTGCCATCAGCTTTAATAATTTTCTCAAAATATTCATATACCATACTTTTTTTTCCTACATGATGGACATAAATTAATAGATGAACTTATCTTTATATTTTGGTTTTGTTGAGTGGTAGGAGTAGTAGGAGACATTTCTTCTAACATATTTGATCCAGCTTGTGGAGCATAACTTGAAAAATCTCTATCCGCCATTAGTAAAAATTAAAAATATAAAAAGTATAAATATTATACTAATCAATGAAACAAATTTAAGAGATTAAAAAAAATTGACAGCAATCTTGAATCCTTGATGAACTTAAAAAATTGTTGAGAATGATTGTAAATGAACTTAGATTGTTGAGAGTAAAAGAGTTGAGAGTTGAGAAAAAGAGTTGAGAAGAGAATGAAGATAGAAAAAATGAAAGAAGATGACAGGGGTATTTATAGGTGATTTTAAATAATAAAATATATATATTTTAATTTAATCGGTTCGGCCTGAGCCAGACTTGGCTCGGGCTTGACCTAGGTCTGGCGCGCGCTGACCTACGGTGCCGTGCTCGGGCCGTGCCTAGCGGCCCACGTGCCCAGGAGGTGAGCCCGGCCCGCCTCCTGGGCACAGTCGGGCCGTGCCCGGCCCATTGCCACCTCTAACTTAGCATGTTTGGTAAGTGGCTGAAAGTGTCATTTCATTTTGAATCTACTAATAACTGAAAAAGTGTTTGGTGAGGATTGCCATTTTACTAATAACTTAGCATGTTTGGTAAGTAACAATTACTTCAACCCATGGTTTAAAATTTCGTATCGGTGCCAATTTTGGTAATCGGCCGGATATGTACCTATGCCTTGCCATATTGTATTAGTATAAATTTTTCTTTTTCGACTTCTAATTTATAGTTTAAAAAATTTAATGATTAAATTGAGTATCATAAGACACTAACAGAGCATAGGAACTTCTCATTTTATTCTCCAATTTCTTAGTTTTGAGATTTGGCGTTGTTTTGACATTGTTCTTAAGAAGAATCCAAAGAGAATGAGAGTAGTGGGAAGAGACATAAAAGGATTTGAGGGCTTTATATAGTCCCCAAAGTCTCTTATGGTGTGTTTGGTTGGATGGAATGAAATAATAAAGAATAGGAATAGACAAGGAATAGGAATAGAATAAACACGTAATAGTATTACCTTATTTGGTTAATATAAGGAATAGACAAGGAATAATATTACTATTTTTTGCTTAGCATAAAGAATAGACATGAAATTTAGAGGAAAATAACTAAAATACCCGTCTAAAAATACAATACATTATATTATAATTTATTCTAATTAATAACAACACAATAAAAACATGAATTAATGTAAAATAGTTTATTAATTTAAAATAATAAAAATTATTATTTATTATATTTTCATAAAAATTAATTGAATCTTCAAAGAAATATTTCTTATAATAATATTTAATAATAAAATAATTATAATCTATTTAAGATATGCATTTATTTAAATTAATTTAACAATTTAATTTTTATATTCTTATGTAATATTATAAATATTGAAGAATAATATTGAAAAGTATCACAAGGAATAGTATTCCTTGGGTTGAGGCAAGGAATAGTATTCCCCATTCATGGGGAATAGTATTCCTTGTTTATTCCTTATGGCCCATTTGTTCTTTGTCAATAAGTTGCAACCAAATAAGAGAATAATATTCCATTCTCCATCTATTCCATCCAACCAAACATTACCTTAAAATCGGTCCTTTTTAGCCGTTGGAACTAGTATACTCTTAGTACAAGGCTTGTATCGGGCAGTACTATCAATGTACAGTAAAAACAGATTTGACTTGTATCGGGCGGTGCTACACTGAGATAGGGCAACCCCTATCACCGAATACCAACAAAGAGGTCGAGAATGGATATGTCAAAGGTGTGTTGGATCTTTGCTGATGGTGTCACACACTTTTTGCTGACGATCTTATCCTCTTTAGTGCGAACTGCATTAATAGTATTCGAAACCTTCGAGTCTTCGACGTCCACTGAGATGCTTCGAACTTTTCACCGGGCTAAAGGCTAACTTGCACAAAACTTGCTTAGTTCATATCAAGGGGGACAAGGGTTTATCTGGTAGATTTGGTAGTTTCCCCTTGTCTTACCTCGGACTCCCGTTGAGAATTGGTAGCCTGAACAAGGTGATGACTGAAGATACCTCATCGCCAAAATTGATAGAAAACACAATAAATGGCATGGTAGAATTCTTTCCAGGGTTGGACGTCTTACACTAATCAGCATCACCATCACCAGTAGCTCTGCCTACATGCTTCCAATCTTCAAGGCACCCACTTGGGTAATCAAGAAGATCATTTGTAGGAGAAGGAGTTTCTTTTGGATCGGAGTGGAGGTTAACTCAATCAAAGGTAAGTGTCTTGTTCGACGGGATCATCTCATTGGGACCAAGGGAGAACAAGGCTTGGGTATTCTGGACCTTAAATCTCACAACCATGCAAGGCTGAGGATTTGGCTTTGGAAATTCTTTCAAAAGATGAACCTATTATGGATTGAAGTCATCCACCATACTGCTAATGGACAACCATGTTGGTTGGGCATTGGAACTCACGGGACACTTGTGCTCACTAAATTACATGATATCTTCAGGAGAAAACATTCAACTTTCGAAAGATTCGTGGCCAGCAGATCAAAATCTAGCTGAGAAATCTTCAGGACTATTCAGGTTTGCTGATGACCTTAACGCCACAATTGCCATTGCTAGAATAAAAGATAGGCTGGGGGATTTCATTGGATGGAACATACACTTTACCCTATTTTTCGAGAATGCTCAACTACAGGAATTAGTCTAGGTCTTGTCTTGCATTCAAGACTCTACTGAGGAAAACAAGTTAAACTGGAAATGGATAAAACATCTTGGATTCTCCACCAAGTCTTTGTACATCCTGCTGACCTTCAGAGGGGTTAAGGATAAATTTTGTCGGTTCATTTGGCAGCTTAGGATACCACATCAAGATCTCCATCTTACCAAGGACTGCCTTATCAAAATGGGCATTTCTGCTAATGGCATTTTGTGACACTGAGAAGGAGTCTCGCCAGCATATGTTCGCTGATTGTTGCAACTTGCAGAATAGTTCGCTGATGCTTTGCACAATTACAGAGGTACATTTACCTCCTCTTCATTGTGTCTTCAAATGGAGCTGCTGAAACTTACTCGTCTGAGGCCAACTTATGCAAAGTCAGAGTTCCGGTGATATGGTGTTGCTTCATTTGGTTTTAAATAAATAGGAGATGCTTTGAAGGAACAAGGTCTTCCATGCAAACACTTGCTATATCTGTCGCCAACTTCCTAGCTCGCGTCATTGCCCTGTACTTCCTATTTATGGTTGTTTTCTTGATGTTTTTTTGTTTTCTTTTTCTTTCTGGCTCCCCCCCTTTTAATTCTCTTCACACCTCTCAAATTGAATGCAAAGCTTTTATTTTTCAAAAAAAAGTGTTGTATTCAATAACATGTCAAGGTTGGAAGGTATATTTGATAGAGTGGAAAGGGGTTTCTCTTGCAAAAGGTTCTTAAGAATTACAAGAAGTTCTATAGAAATGTTTCCTTTCTTGATGCTTAAAAACAAGCACAGTTTTAAGGTGTAGCATAATTATTGGGGGATGCAGAACACTCACCCAAAGGAGAGGGATTAATGAGGTGGTCGGGAGTGATGTTTTTGAAGTATAGTTGGATGTTTTTGTTGGATCAAGTGAATCAATATAGATTGGATTAGTAATTTAAACTTTAAAGTATCTTTTCTTGCTGTTCCAGTGATATATGCATATCAAGGCTTTATTTTCATTGTTAGCTTATCAGTCACAGGAATTTCGGGAATAGTATGTGAAAGGATGTGCGCATTAATGTAATTCTTATGTGTAGAAACGGGAATGCAATAAGGCAAAATAGTAAGAGCTAGATGTCTGTTAAGTGTTGAGACTGATTTGTAGACTCTTTATGAAACCTCCTTTTCATAAGGGTTCATAGAATTGATTTTTTGATGCTAAAACTGTTTTTTTTTCTTGACATAATTGATTCTTTGATGCCAAGGTTGTTTTCTTCACAATATTTGATTTGTCTTAAAAATATGTAAAATCTTTTACCTGTCTAAGTATCCACACTTAAGAGTAAGCACACAATAGACTCTTTATGTGCTAATCACTATTGATTGCTATTTAATTGCAGGGACACTCTACTTTGACTTCAGTAGTACATGAACAACTCCTAAGTTTGATAGTTCGATAATTGCAAAGGCACCCTCTTTAGTTTCATGTGGCACTCCTTGTGCATGCTTAGCTCAGGGTTGTCAAAAGCGAGTGCCTGGACGCCTAGGGGCACCGGGCGAGGCGCGAAACAAGCCTAGCGCCTTTGCATGGCCAAGGCGCGTGCCTTGGCGCTTTTTTTTTGAAGCCCCAGGCGCACCAGGCGCGCACCTGGGTGAAGTCCATGTATTAGCTAGCTGACTGTTACTTCAAATTTCTTGTATTGTTTTTTTTCTGATGAAGGTTATTTATCTTGTATCACCATGTATTAGCTAGCTGATTGTTACTTCAAATTTTTTCATTTTTTCAGCCGATTTTTCTTTTATTTTCAGAGTTTTTCATCATTTATTTTTCTTTTAGCTACCACTACCAGCACCTTCATTCAACATAAACTTCATTTAGCATTTAGTGGGCAGCATTATGGATAGTGGAAGTGGACAGATTGCAATATTCTTAAAAATATAATATTTTTAAAAATAAGCGCCTTGCTTCGGTCAGGCACGCGCTTTTTTTGCGCCTTGCGTCTCAGGCGATTATGGGACTTTTGCGCCTTGAGTGCGCCTAGCGCATTTGACAACCTTGGCTTAGCTTTTTAACTTGAATAAAATAATATTTTTTTGTAGTTTAATTTGCCATGTAACTGAAGACTGACCAAGTTAATTAAAATCTTTTTATCAAATATTATTGTACGCAAAGTTGAGGGGGTGTCTCTGCAATTATTTATTTCTTTATTTCTTACCAACATATTGCAGTAATTTGCTTGTCCAACCCTCACTTTGTTTCTTTTATCTTTTCAACTGTCATGCTTTTTCTATAACTTGGCCTAGTTGTCATCAATCAGTGTCACTGCAATAATTGTAAGTTTCTATATGCTCCTTTTTTTTTCTTGGAATCATGCACTTGCAAGGTTGAAATGCATGCTAGAATTCACCAATTTATCATCTTTGAACTATGATTTGGAGTTCCTTCCTACAAATATTATAACTTTGCTTGTGATTTTTATTCATGATATTCATTAGTTTATAGTTAATTAATAATATGTATTTATTAGGTATCCTCATTCAACTGAGGAGGCGATTGCTGAGGCTTGTCCATTTTGTCGAGGAAATTGCAACTGTAAAGCATGCTTGCGATTGGATGTACCAAAAGTTAGTTTTCTTTATTCTTACTCAGTTGGTATCTATTGCACCAACTCTTGACCATAAACTGCTAAGATATTTATGTTTTTTGCAGGATCTGATCAAATTAGATTCAGATTTTAGCGAAGAGGAGAGGTTACAGCACTCTGCCTACCTTCTGAAATTTCTTCTTCCGGTTCTGAAACAAATAAACCAAGAGCAGATGTTGGAGAAGGAAATGGAAGCTAAGAATCAAGGTAATCATCATCGAACTTTATTGTAACTGTTTTCAACATCTACTTTTTGTTCTTTTAGTTCAGTCCTGAATAGGCTATAGATAGACTAGACCTGTATATTACTGATGCTGATTCAACAGAGAAAAACAAACCATGTGTATGAGATTTACATTTTCGTTGACAATTATGTAATTTTAATATAATTTTGCAACTTTGATGGTTAAGAGTTTGAGTCAAATAACTATCAAGGTGAAGACTATGTATACCTCCACCAAACCAACTTTGGTTGTAGCCTTGTGCATTCAGATTTTTCTTTTAGATTCGATCCAATTGATTTTTTATCTGAGCCAACCCATGCCCATTGCATTTATCAATAGGATAAGAAGATTTGAACACCTAGATTGTCAAATTAAAGTTTTGATCCTTGTCCAATAAAAATCAAATTGGACCTAGCCATGCCCTATGCTGATTTAAATGTAAAGATCTGACAATTTTAGATATTATTATCTTTGGAGCATTACTTGCATTGTTAGTGAACTTAACCAAGAATCTGTTTGTTATACTTTTGGAGGATTAGTATACTTTGGATCGTTGATTATCAGTAGTCAGACTCTTAGCTTCTGTTGTCAATTATACCTTTCATACCTTCATTCATGTCTGTTAAGATGAGGTTATGCCGTCATGGAATGTGGCTTTACAATCAGAGAAACATTTGCTTTTGCGTTGGCTTATAATTGCTAACGTTTTCCAAATTGCTATTGCCATCACAAATAAGTTGCACGGAGCAAATCTTTTTATTAAAACATTTCAGTGGTCCAAATTTAGCAACTTTTTATATGTTGGAGCAGGTTTACTTCTGTCTGATTTAAAGGTGCAGGAGGCATGCTGGGGTATTGATGAGCGTGCATATTGGTATGAGGAAACGTATATTACTTTTAATATATATTGGAATTATAGAGATTTTAATACCACAGTTCTTTCCTGCAGTGACAATTGCAGAACTTCTATCTTTGATCTTCACAGAAGCTGCCCAAACTGTTCATATGATCTCTGTCTTGTTTGTTGTCGTGAGATTGGTGAAGGCCATCTACAGGGTAGTGGAGCAGAAGTAGAAGTGGATTACATTGATAACGGGTTTGCATATTTACACGGCAAATATTTTCCTGCTAAATACCCAGAGGAAAGAGAAGCCTTAAAGTTAAATGTGTCAACTAGCTCGGAGGATGTTGTCAGGTCAATAGCAGAGTGGAAAGTAAATATGGATGGCAGTATACCTTGTGCCCCAGAATCTCTTGGTGGCTGTGGAGGTGGAATTTTAGAACTGAGGACTGTCTTTTCCAATGATCAAGTTTCAAATTTAGTAAAGAAGGTAGAAGAGCTGCTCCAAATATACAAAAAAATGGATTTACCGATACTTGCAGAGCAGGGATGCTCTTGTTCCATACCAGAAGGGAGGAATGACTCTATTAATAGTAGAGTAATTAATAGAGTAAGGAAGGCTGCCTCTCGTGATGATACAGGTGATAATTACCTGTACTGTCCAAATGCACTGGACATTCACAATGAGGATCTGAAGCATTTCCAACATCACTGGGCCAAGGGTGAACCTGTCATTGTAAGCAATGTGCTGGAAAACACATCTGGGTTGAGTTGGGAACCAATGGTGATGTGGCGTGCATTTCGTCAAATCACAAATACCAAACACACTCAACATTTGGATGTAACTGCAATTGATTGTTTGGATTGGGCTGAGGTAAGTTTACTTGTCTTCTTTAATTCTGCCAGATGATTTAGTGGGTAGTGAATGAATCTTATTTGTATCTACTGTCAAGTTATTTGCTGTATACTGAATGAATCTTAATTTTGTCTATCTTAAAAGAATTTGAATGACCTATAATTGTTGGCAAATCTGTCTATCAGTTGAAGTGTCACTTGTTATTCTTGGCAAATGCACTCAGGACTAGAAACACAGTCGAGATATAGAGGATTGTTCTTTTTTTTCTTTTCTTTGGCTGCCTCAAGCATCAGGTCATGTCATCATCTATCATGACTCTTGTTTGATGTTTCCACCACCATCATTTCGAAAAAGAAACACAAACCTTATTTAACTCCTCTCCATCTCATGCACGTTCAAAATATGGAAAGTGTTACACTTCAATTCTTTTGAAATGAGTTTCTGGTTTTCTTTCCCAGTTTCTCAATTCTTTCTTTTTTGGACATAGGAAGACATGGTGCCTAGCATTTGTTAGACATTAAGGATGGAAGCCAAATATGCTCTTTTTTTATGTTTTGTTAAACTCAGATTTTTATTTATCTATTTTTTTTTCATATGGTACCTAGTTGCTGTTGAGGTACTGAGATCTTCAGCTCACAAATATATCTTGATTGTTATGACATATGTATGTATGTATATCTTTTCATATATTTATGTGTATGTGCTTTTGTCTGTAACACAACAAGAAACAATTATGTTATGTGTGATTTTCATGTGTTGTGCTAATATTTTTCCTATTTACAATGTTGTAGGTTGATGTTAATATTTATCATTTTTTCAAGGGTTACTCTGAGGGCCGATTTGACTCATGTGGGTGGCCTCAGATACTAAAATTGAAAGACTGGCCACCATCTGATGCATTTGAGGAGAAGCTGCCACGGCATGGGGCTGAGTTCATCAATTCATTACCTTTTAAGGAGTATACACATCCATTCGTAAAAAAAGCGAGGTATAAACAAAGGAATGGTAAACGTGAGGGTAGAAAGAAGGGTAAACAAGAGGATAGAGAGAAGGGTGAACATGAGGATTCACATAATCGATATGGTTTTCTTAATCTTGCTGTTAAATTGCCCGAGGATAGCCTGAAGCCAGACATGGGTCCTAAAACATACATTGCCTATGGGGTTCTACAAGAGTTGGGTCGTGGAGATTCAGTTACTAAGCTTCACTGTGATATGTCAGATGCGGTATGCCTATCTGTTTTACAGTTTATCAAACTTTAATTTTTTCTTCTTTTTTATTTTTATGTTTATGTTTATTTTTATTTTTATTGTGGGTAACAAACAATGTGTTCTTTTCTTTCTACCCCTGGTATTGTCCATTTAATGATCCAACACCTCTTAATTGTTTGAAATCCAGAATAGTTCTTGATGGAAATTTGATTGCTGTGACTTTTACTTGTTACTGCTTGTTAGAGCTACATTTGATTATGTTACAAGCTGAATAATAGTCTTTCCTTATATATGTACATAACTGCAAGGATTTGATTAGGGATAGTTGTATAATAGTCTTTCCTTATATATGTACATAATTATAGGGATTTGATTATGGACTGATTTAGGGGTTGATTTGTAGGGATAGAATTTGATCTGTTTCCTTCTTCTATAGACTCTGTAATTGTATAAATACATGTTGTATTTGTTGGAATAAGATACAAGTAATTATTCCATCTCTCTCTTTTTTTCTTGTCTTTGTTTGCTGGGTTCTTTTCTGGTTGTTCGTGGGTCACCTCTGAGAGTGACCGCTTTGCCTCACCGTCAGCATAGGGAGGAACGGCTTCCTCAGTTCGGTTGTTCTCCTTTTTCGGTGATTGGGTGTGCAGCACGTGAGCCTCACGTGCCGCTTTTTTGGTGACTGGTGACTGGATAGTGATAGTGCTTGAGCTCCGGTCGGCTTTCCAGAGGTCGATTTCTTATTTCTGGCCATATTAAGGTGCTTGGGTGGCCGATAAGTGGTTTGAGGTACTTCACTACCTTGTGTTTTCGGGTTGTTGGAAGTTCTCGTGGTTCTGTTTCTTTGTGTCTTGAGATTTCTAGTGACCACTCTTTTTCTAACAGGATTATTTGTAGTCCATTTGGGGTGATACATATACCGTTTGTTGTGCATCTTTTATTGGAAAAATCAATGAGTCTAAGGCATATGTGAGTGAAATGGTCCCTGTGATGTCTAAAATCATTAAGCACAAGTTAAATGGTACCAACTATTTGGATTGGAGCAAGACAGTCAATATATGCGGACCATTGACAAAGATGATCATCTGACTAAAGATCCCATCTGACTAAAGATCCCCCCACTGATGATACAAGACGATCCTGGATGAGAGAAGATTCACGGTTTTTTTTTTTGCAAATTAGGAACTCATTGTTAATTGGCCTAATTAATCACTGTGAATTTGTTAAAGAACTAATGGATTATCTAGTTTTTTTGTATTCTTGAAAGGAGAATGTGTCTCGAATTTATGAAGTTTGTAAGGCATTTTATGGGGCCGAGAAAGAGGCCAAGTCTCTCACAGCTTATTTTATGGACTTCAAGAAGACATATGAGGAGTTGAATATGCTCTTACCCTTCAATTCCGATGTCAAAGTACAACAAGCTCAAAGAGAACAAATGACAGTGATGAGTTTTCTAGCTGGTCTTCCACCTAAATCTTTCAGTAGGGTACTTCGCACGCCATATACTCAGCAAACCAATGTTCTTGTTGTGAAAGGAGGGAATGATATTGTAAGAAAGAATAGCAACAAAGGAGGAAACAAAGCTACAGATAGCCGTGATTCAAGCAACATTGTTTGCTATTACTGTCATGAGCTTGGTCATACAAAGCGTTAATCGCAATCAAAGAACTCAAACTGCTAATGTTCTTGCTTCTGGGAAGATTATTGTTATGGTGCTGATGAGTTTGCCAAATTCTCTCGGTACCAAGAATCACTAAAGGAATCTACTCCAGTTACTGCTCTTGCCGAGTTAGGTAAAACATGTCTTATCTCCTCTTCGAACAAATGCTTCATTGATTCTAGTGCCACATATCACATGACAAGTAATCCCAATACCTTCTCTAGTTTTCAATCTCACAAAGCACCTTCTCCTGTAACCATAGTTGATGGGTCAACCTATAACATTGTGGGATTTGGGATTGTTAAACCAACTTCCTCTATTACGTCTCTACATTTTTGATGCATGGGTGCCTCTATTTGTTGCTTGTTCTAGTGTCATCTCTCCATTTGAAGCACGTTGTCGGTTGGGACATCCTTCACTGTGTACGTTGAAAAGCTATGTTGGATGTGAGTCATGTGAGTTTGCAAAACATCATCGTAGCTCGTTAGGTCCTAGAATTAATAAATGAGCTAATTATGCATTTGATTTGATTCATATGTTTGGGGACCTTGTCCTCTTGTGTCTAAAATTGAGTTCAAATATTGTTACTTTTGTGGATTATTTTTCTCGAATGACTTGGATATAAAAAATCGATCTCAAGTATTTCCTCATTTTTGTACTTTTTCTGTTAATGTCTCAGTACACATATCGAGAGGCGACAGTGCCAAGGAATACATGTCACACTCATTTCAGAACTACATGACTCAACATGGAATTCTTCACCAATCTACTTGTGTTGATAGACCCTCCCAGAATGGGGTTGCATTGAGGAAGAATAGACATTTACTTGAGACAGCTCGAGCTCTTCTATTCCAATCGAAGGTTCCTAAGCATATCCACAACGTGCTTTCTGATTAATTGCATGCCATCTACAATGCTTAATGGTGATGTTCCGTACAATGTTCTCTTTCCAAATAAGTTTGTGTTTCATGTGGAGCCACAAATATTTGGTAGTACCTGCTATGTTCGAGATGTACGGCCTTATGTTACTAAGTTGAACCCAAAAGCTTTGAAGTGTGCCTTTTTGGGATATTCTCACCTTCAGAAAGGATATAGATGTTATTCTCCTCATCTCAACAAATTTTTGGTGTCGGTTGAGGTGGTGTTTTCGGAGAACACACCATTCTTTTCCTCTTCTCCCACTTCACATTTCCAAGTGATTTTACTGAGCAACTATCGGCTAGTGTTCCTCCAGCACCAATAAAGCTGCCAATTGTTCAAGTTTATTCCAGGCGACAAGAGACCAATGATACATGTGCTGCACCAGCTCCTCATCATCTCATCCTCCAAATGATCTTGATCTTCCCATTGGTCTTCGTAAAGGTAAACGTCAGTGTACCCTTCCTAAATCTACTTATCCCATTGCTAATTTTATTTCATATGATCACTTGTCTCCCTCGTTTAGCTCTTTAGTTCCATCTCTAGACTCTATCTCTGTTCCCAAGACTATTAAGGAGGCTTTGAGCCACCCTGGATGGTATAATGCAATGATTGAGGAGATAAATGCTTTAGATGAAAATCACACTTGGGATTTGGTGGATTTACCCAAAGGAAAGAAAGCTATGGGATGCAAATGGATCTTTGAATCAAAGTTAATTCGGATGGTTCTATGACTCGACTTAAAGCCAGACTTGTTGCTAAAGGATATTCTCAGACTTATGGGGTGGACTATTCTGATACTCTCTCCCCAATGGCTAAACTAACTTCTATTCGTCTATTCATATCCATAGCTACTTCTCAAAACTGGCCATTACACCAGTTGGACATCAAGAATGCATTTCTTCATGACGATTTGGAGGAAGAAGTGTATGTGGAGCAACCACATGGGTTTGTTGCTCAGGGGGAGTACGGGAAAGTTTGTCATATGAAGAAATCTTTGTATGGTCCGAAGCAGAGTCCCCGTGCCTTGTTTGGCAAGTTTAGTGAAGTAGTTCAAGAGTTTAGGCGGAAGAAAAGCTAGTGTGATCACTCAGTCTTTTATAGACAGTTTGCAGTTGACAATATTCTTCTTGTTCTATATGTTGACAATATTATCATAACAAAAGATTATAGTATTGAGATTTCATCGCTCAAGTTATTCTTGCATGCTAAGTTTCATACAAAAGACTCGGGGCAGCTAGAATACTTCTTGGGAGTAGAGGTAACAAGCAAGAAAGGGATTTTCTTGTCGAAAATATGTTCTTGATTTGCTTGTAAAAATTAGAAAATTAGGAGCCAAGCCATGCAACACACTGATGATTCCCAATATACATCTTACAAAAGATGATGGTGATCCATTTGGCGATCCAAAAAGATACATGAGATTAGTTGGGAGATTGAACTATCTCACAATGAATCGTCCAGATATTACATAAGCGGTTAGGGTTGTTAGTCAATTTATGTGTGTACCTACAATCAAACATTGGGCAGCTATGGAAATCCTTTGTTACTTGAAAAGGAGCTCCTGGACTTGGCATATTGAGTGTTTTGCATATGTTGATCGGGACTTGGCAATCAAACATTTTTTGTTAAATCCATTACAAGTTATTGTGTTTTTGTTGGTGGGAACCTAATGTCATGGAGAAGAAGCAGAATGTTGTATCTTGATCAATCTGAGTACAGGGCCATGCCACAATCCTCATGTCAAATTTTGTGGATACATCACCTCTTAACCGAAGTTGGTTTGAAGCCTCTCTCACCAGCAAAACTTTGGTGTGATAATGAGGCTGCTCTCCATATTGCCTCGAATCCAATGTATCATGAAAGAACCAAACACATCGATGTTGATTGTCACTTTATTCGTGAAAAGATCCAAGAGAAATTGATTTCCACTAGTTATGTAAAGATAGGAGAGCAACTAGGTAACAACTAGGTGATATATTCACAAAGGCTTTTGTTAAGGACCTAATTGTATATATCATTTCTCTATGTGTTTTTATGCAAAAATGAATAATAATATATTGGTAGTATGGGGGCTGCTAAAGGTAGCAAGTGATTTCCCCAAACTTCTCATGGTATCAGAGCCAATTGTGTGGTTGATATTGGGCCACCTGCAAATGTGCAGTCCTGTAAAACTCCACGCTCCAGTTGTCCAATCCTGGGCATGAGGGGGTGTGTTAAAGTCCCACATTGGTTAAAAATATGGCCAAGATAGCTTTTAAATAGTTTGGGCAATCCTCTCCTCATGAGCTAGCTTTTGGTCGAGATTTACATTGCTCAGTGACATTTACCTCTGTTATTATTCAGGATTCTCGGACTGGTAAGGTGATTGGCACAGGGCATGAGTCTCGGGGTTTGTACCAACTGGTGATGTCATCCTCTGCCTTGGTGGTTGATTCGTCTCCTCTTAAGATGCATAGCCGGTTGGAGCATCCTCACCTGCAGAATCTAAAGAAGATGTGTCCTAGTCTTTCTTCGCTTTCGAGTCTTGAGTGTGAATCGTGTTAACTTGGTAAACATTCCCGGTCTTCTTTTCCAAATAGCGTTACTAAACGTGCTTCATCATTTTTTTCCCTTGTCCATTCTGATGTTTGGGATCCTAGTCGTGTCTCTTCTAAATTAAGGTTAAGATATTTTGTCATTTTCATAGATGACTACTCTCGTATGACTTGGTTATTCTTGATGAAGGATCGATCTGAGCTCTTTCACATTTTCTCCACATTTTATGCTGAAATAAAAACTCAATTTGATGTCTCCATTCGCATGTTATGAAGTGATAATGCAAAAGAATATTTCTCTACCGCCTTTGAGTCTTTCTTTTCCACTCATGGTCTTCTCCATCAATCTTCATGTCCTCATACACCATAGCAGAATGGTGTTGCAGAACGAAAAAATTGTCATCTTGTAGAAACGACATGTACTCTCCTATTGCATATGAATGTACCATTGAGATACTGGGATGATACCATTCTCACTGCTTGTTACTTTATTAACAGGATGCCCTCCTCTGTTCATCACAAAATTCCCTTCACTGTTATCTTTCCACATGACCCTATATATAATCTTCCACCATGTGTGTATGGGTGTACCTGTTTTGTCCATCAACTTTCTCCCGCGAAGGATAAGTTATCTCCAAAGTCTATTAAATGTGTCTTCCTTGGTTACTCTCGCCTTCAAAAAGGATACCGTTGCTACTCACTCGAGTTAGGTCGTGCTTTTGTCTCAGCAGATGTTACCTTCTTTGAGACCACATCATTCTTTTTGAGTTAGTCCACTACACTTGAGTCTGTTGCTGAGGTCCTTCCTATTTTGGTTCCATTATCCACTCTTGAGGACACATCTTCTCGGATGACTAATGATTCGCTGCCACCCCGACGAGAACCCACTAAGTTTTTACTCGACGTGTTCTTGCTGAGACATCGCCAGCTTCCTCGCCTGACTCCGCTGCCCCATAGCTGCCTTGCCAGTCTCAGATCCTTCTCCACCATCTAACCTTGATCTTCCCATTGCCTTGAGGAAAGGTGTTCGTAAGTGTTCTATTTCTCATCCTATCTCTCATTGTGTCTCTCACAATACTTTATCCCCCCAGTACTTTGTTTTTATCACTTCTCTTTCCACTGTTTCTATCCCTCAGACTGTTTCAGGTGCCTTATCTGATCCGGGGTGGCGCCAAGCCATGGTTGATGAGATGACTGCATTACATTCTAGTGACACGTGAGAGCTTGTTCTTCTTCCCTTGGGAAAATCCACTGTAGGATCTATTGATAGGCTCAAGGCTCGTTTGGTAGCCAAGGGATATACATAGCGATATGGAGTGGATTATTTGGATACATTCTCTCCAGTAGCTAAGATTGCTTCTGTTTGCCTCTTTCTCACGCTAGCAGCAATTTCTGGTTGGCAACTTCATCAACTTGACATCAAAAATGCCTTTTTACATGGTGATCTTGATGAGGAGGTGTATATGGAGCAACCTCTTGGATTTGTTGCTCAGGGGGAGTCCACATTAGTCTGCAAACTAAAGAAGTCTCTTATGGTCTGAAGCAAGCCCCATGTGCCTGGTTTAGCAAGTTTAGCTCTGCAATCACTCAGTTTGGTATGATGAGATGCACCTCTCCTTCTGGAAAGCGAGTGCTCCTCATTGTTTATGTAGATGACATTATTATAACCGGAGATGATACAGATGGGATACAAAAATTAAAGTCTTATTTACATCAAGGTTGTCAAAAGCGCGCGCCTGGGCGCCTAGGCGCACCAGGCGAGGCGCACCATAGGCTCAGCGCCTCTGCGCGGCCAAGGCGCAGCGCCTTCAGCCAGGCGCGCGCCTTGGCAGCGCTTCAGCGCTTCAAGTTTGAAGCCCCAGGCGCATCAGGCGTGCGCCTGGGTGAACTGGTGGTTCCTGCCTTTAAGTGGGGGCCTACCCACTTAATAAAACTTAGTAAAATATTAAAAAAATTAGGGCTTCATTTGTGTAAGTCAAATTTTTTTTCTCTCCTCACTCGTTTCAGCCGTCGAGTGACTCTTCTCTTCTTCTCCTTCACTCGTCCAGCCACCAAATCTGCCGGAGTGTCGCCCAGCCGCCGGAGTGCTGCCCAGTTTCTTCAAGTAAGTTCATCCATTTTCTTTCTTTCTTCTCCTCTAGTTCTCTTCTTCTTCATTACTTCTAGTATTTTCTTCTTCTCACTTTCTCAGCAGATTTTTTTTTTTCTTTTCATCTCTATTTTTTTTCTTTTCAGCCATGTTTTCTTTCTTTAATCTTTCCAGCCAATTTTTTTTTCTTCCAGCCATGTATTCACAGTCATTTTCAGCCGAGTTTTTTTCTTCCAGCCATGTATTCTGTATTCACAGTCATTTTCATCCGAATTTTCTTTCTTCTCCTCTAGTCCTCTTCTTCTTCATTACTTCTACTCTTTTCTTCTTCATTGCTTGTCATAAACTCATAATCATCCTTGTGTGTTGATTGTGGTAGACTAGCAGTGCAGTGACACTGTGATAGTTGTGTACTTGTGTGATTGTGTCTCTTTAATTTAGATAATTGGATTCATGTAGTAAGTAGTAACTGTGGTTTGATTTGCTATTATTGCTTGGTATATGTTGGATTCATGTAGTTTGGTCACTTTGGTGTATGTTATATTGCTTGGTACATGTTGGATTCATATTGTTTGATTTGCTATCATTGTTTGGTGTATGTTATATTGCTTATGAGTTATGACTTATGCTTAATTTCTATATTTTATTTGAATTTAGTAAGGCGTGCCTTATTTTAGTCAGGCGCGCGCTTTTTTTGCGCTTTGCGCCTCGGGCGATATGGACCCTTTGCGCCTTGAGTGCGCTTAACGCTTTTGACAACCTTGATTTACATCAGCAATTTCAGACCAAGGACTTAGGTGATTTGAAATTCTTCCTTGGTATTGAAGTAGCTCGATCACGGGGAGCAATCTATATTTCTCAAAGGAAGTATGTACTTGATATGCTACAGGAGGCAAGTATGTTAGGAGCTCGACCAGTTGACACTCTTATGGAGCCAAATATAAAGCTATTACCGAAGCAGGGTGAATCCTTGGCTGATCCGGGTCCATATCGTAGATTGATAGGCAAGTTAAACTATCTTACCGTCATGAGACCTGATATCTCTTTCATTGTTAGTGTACTCAGTCAATTCCTTGAGTCACCCTGTGAGGGACATTGGTAAGCTACATTGAGGGTCCTTCGTTATCTCAAGAAAGCTCCAGGAAAGGGACTCTTATACTGTGACAAGGGTCACTTGCAGGTGACATGCTATTCTGATGTGGATTGGGCAGATTCACCTATTGATCGCCGATCTACTTCAGGATATTGTGTGATGCTTGGCGGTAACTTGATATCATGAAAAAGTAAGAAACAAAGTGTGGTAGCTAGATCTAATGCTGAGGCAGAATACAGGGCTATGGCTCTTGTGACTTGTGATATGGCTAAAGCAGTTAATGGGAGAACTCGGAATCATCCATAAAGAACCAATGAAGCTGCTTTGTTATAATCAGGCTGCTTTGCATATTGTCTCTAATCTGGTTTTTCATGAAAGAACAAAGCACATAGAAATTGATTGTCACTTTATAAGAGAGAAAGTGCAGTCTAAGGAAATTATCATATCATTTGTAAGTTCAAATGAACAGGTGGATATACTAACTAAATCTTTAAGAGGTCCTAGAATATTTTATATTTGTAACAAGTTGGGCTTACATGACATATTTGCTCCAACTTGAGGGGGAGTGTTAAGGACCTAATTGTATATATCATTTCTCTATGTACTTTTATGCAAAAATGAATAATAATATATTGGTAGTATGGGGGTTGCCAAAGGTAGCAAGTGGTTTCCCCAAACTTCTCAGCTTTAAATGGGACTTGGGTTGAATATCTTTGTAACAAGCTGGACATGATTAACATCTATGCACCAGCTTGAGGGGGAGTGTTACAAGCTGTATAATAGTCTTTCCTTATATATGTACATAATTGTAGGGATTTGTTTAGGGACAACTGGACATAATCATAGGGATTTGATTAGGGGCAGATTTGTAGGGATAAAATTTGATCCGTTTTCTTTTTTTATAGCCTCTGTAATTGTATAAATACATGTTGTATTTACTGGAATAAGATACAAAAAATTATTCCATTTCTCTCTCTGTTTTGTTACAGTTTATAAAAAAGTTTTAGCGTAAAGTAGGTTAGCTTAGCTGCAATTGGAACTGCAAACTAATAACATATATTGTTTTATCTTTTGCTACAGTAAGAAAGTTTTTGGCTTACTATATGCATATTTGATTGTAATTACTATCAAAGAATGTTTTGGGGTATTATGTGTATGATTTATTGCAATTTATATATTTACTTATTATCTTCACTGATGATATTTTCAGAGATCTGTGCCAATTTTCACGTCTAGATACTTCAGTTTGATCATCACTTTTCCAAGGATTTTTCAAGACATGATTGGTTCCTACTTTTGTACTTACACATTTTATCTTCTGCTGTTACCTCTACTCATGTACTTATTTTTCTTTTATTTTTCTTTCCTTTCAATTGATGGACACAATGATTAAAACTGGATTGGCATTGGTTTGGAATTCGAATAACATAATTATCTCTAAATTGGTATCATATTTCTGTGAGCATGTGATCATTGCCTAGCTGAATGAGTACAATTGCTTTGAATGGTCACTGGTTCTATCCAAGGAAAGAGTTTGATTCTTAGGCAGATTATAGCATAGTCATTTTTCCTCAAAGTAGGTGTAAAGATTATTTTTCACTCTTCAAGACATTGTTTGTCCATCTTATGAGAAATGACTACCGTAAATAATGTTTTTCTCTCTGTATTTTATGAAGATATATGATATTGATAGTCCATGTTTACATTCTTTTGATTACGATTTAACAAAAAATTAAATTGAAAAATATAGTGATCTTGAACAACAATAGCATCCCAGGTTCATTGCAGAATTGCTTTAGGGAGGCCTCACGTTTCTGTTGATGTTGTTTCACAATGTTAGCAAATCATCAATTTTTGCTATTTAATGCATGTAGAACTTTGAGCCACCCAAGTTCAGGTGCATGTTCTTGCTTGTTAAATTTTGAATGATGACTCTCAGGTAAATATTTTAACACACACAGCAGATGTACCTCTGACTGATGAACAACTCAATTGTGTGAATGAGTTGAAAAAGAAGCATGCCGCACAGGATCAAATGGAGATATACCACAACTTTCAGACTCAGAAAGATGTGATGGGGTCACAAGACTCAGCTTCTTCAAGTAAGTCTAATCCAAATCCAAGCCATATACCACAACTTGATAATAAGATGTTTTCTTGGCAGATTACAACAGTCTTAATGCCTCAAATAGTGATCATATAACTAGTTTTACTGACAAGATATTTGCTGATAACCAGATGAATCACTGAATCAAGATGAAAAAGATGAGCCTTCTTTTACAGTAGAAAAATCCTGTTGCAATCTGTCAGATGAATGTGGAATTGCAACAGCCAATGGGATGGAAATGCCTCAAAATGGGAAGAGGAAGAGACAAAACCCTTCTGGAGGATTGTCCAGGATGGTAAAAGCAAAGACTGATGCTTCTGATCAAGCAGATCAAGCTGATTACAAGGAAGTGACAGCAAAGATTGATATAGAAACAAGTGTAAATGCCCATGGAGGCCCAGCTGATGTGTCTAAGAGTGGCACGGAGTCATTAGCTAATCAAGATTTAGATGATTGTATACATTCCCAAACTTCAGAATATGAGGGGTTAGAATATGTAGACGGAGGTGCCTTGTGGGACATCTTCAGGAAGGAGGATGTTCCAAAATTGCAAGAATATCTTCTCAAGCACTTCAAAGAATTTAGGCATGTCCATTGTTCCCCATTACGCCAGGTATTGTAAACTTATGGCTCCATATTGTTCACTGCTAGGCATTAATGATAATTACAAATAGTGTTTTGTATTCTTTTAGTATGCAGTCTGTCATTTTCTTTATTGATTATGGAATATGGTAAAAATATATCTTAGTTGTTTGTTCAGATTGAGATGTAATTACAAATTTTCTAATTCTCATGACACTATAGGCTTCACTTGATTCTTCCAAAAATGTTTGGAACCCTCTTGGAATAAATATTTTATGGCTATCTAACAAAAATAGAAAATAAACTGAACTGAACCATTTTGATTCTATTTGATTATTTATGATTTTTGTCCTACTGCTCACGTGAACCCCGTAAGATTTTTTAGGTTGCTGTAGCATGTTTGCTGAAATATTATTGGCAATGTCTAGAATAGATGGAGGACTCTTATCTCCTGATATTTACTTTATTTGCATAATACCTTATCCAAAAAATTGTACGTTAAGTCTGTTAATAATGCAGGTTACTCATCCAATTCATGATCAGACCTTTTATTTGACTTTGGAACACAAGAGGAAGCTCAAAGAGGAATATGGTCAGTTTATGTATAGTCTATGTGTGAGAGATATCTATTCTAAGTTAGTTGTTGATTATTACTGTCTGTTTGTATACCATGGTGCAGGAATTGAACCATGGACATTTGTTCAGAAACTTGGAGATGCTGTTTTCATTCCTGCTGGGTGTCCCCATCAAGTTAGAAATTTAAAGGTGACACAGTTTGAACAATATGGAAATTTATTTGCAACCATTAAATTTTAGGTATATGTATGTCTAGAAAAACAAGTGACCACAACATGCTTCTTCATGTTAGGCACAAGATCTTTCTTGTTTCTCTCATTTCACATAGTTGTTTTGTCTTTTGAAGCGGAAACAAGTATTGTATTTGAGGACCTAGTTCTATAGGTGCATTGTGAAAGGAAGAATAAATTTTACTCTTCATTTATTGTCACTTTCCAAGTCACATCAGCAGGGAAAGAGTCTTTTATATGCATCATTTTTTTTTGTTATCGTCAGACATCTTAGT
Source organism: Canna indica (assembly GCA_034359265.1). Taxonomy (NCBI): domain Eukaryota; kingdom Viridiplantae; phylum Streptophyta; class Magnoliopsida; order Zingiberales; family Cannaceae; genus Canna; species Canna indica. Next base: position 3,160,373 of record CP136896.1, on the reverse strand, counting down.
TTTATCAAGGTGATGCAGAATTTAGGTTGAGGACTTATTCAGCAATGGCTCTATGAAGCTGATGGATCTTTGATGATTTTAGACTATTGTAATCACTATGCTAATATTGAAGCTGCTCTATTGCCAAAGTTATGTAGCATCAAAAGTATCTTTCTTTTAGTATGCAGTTGATGTCGGTTTTGCTTGCCTTTATCTTTCAACTCTTTTTATTTGGTCCACATTATCATAAGCTGCATGTTCTGTCCTACTTAATTAGGCCACAAATTCTTCTTTGAAATGTACCAAATTATGTGCAATCAAGAATTCTTGTAGTTTGTAAGTACTAACTTAGCTAGATTCAAACTCAATTTAGATTCCCTTTAAGTACATCATATGTTTTCTATGTCGTGCTATAAGAGACATCAGAGAGGTTCCAGCACATGCATGTGTTCGTGGGAAATGTTTTCTATTGATGTGTTTTGCGATGGAAACATAAATTTGGAAAGAGGAAAATTTAGAAATTAACTCCATCTGGCATCTGGTTAAATATTTGCTGCAAAAATTAGTGTCACCCTGTACTTATTTTCTGATGATTTTTTCTTCTTCCCAGTCCTGCATTAAAGTGGCTCTAGACTTTGTCTCTCCTGAAAATGTTAAGGAATGCCTACATCTGACAGAGGAATTTCGGATTCTTCCAACCAATCATAGAGCCAAAGAAGACAAGCTGGAGGTATATTTCTGTCCTTTTGTTGCCCTTGATCATATTATGAGATAACATTAATGCAACTATATTGAATTAATTTGACTTGACACTGTTGGAGTGTGGCATGCTTATTTTTGAATAAATATCCCTGATGTATTTTTTTTTTCAAAATTTTCTTAGATAAAGAAAATGGTAATCCATGCAGCGCTAAAGGTTATTCAAGATCTAAAACCGGTGAGTGATAAATCATGCTCTAATTTCAGTAAATTCTACATCAACCTTGTTCTCCGGGCTCTGCTCCGGCGATGGTTTTGCTTGTTGTCTGAGCTAAACGATAATTTTTGTGATCTCTTGTTTGATTTTGAAGCCAAAATAAGATATGGAAAATGCTTGGTTAGTTCCTATAATATGATAATTGAATTTGATTTCAATCCTAATAATTTTCTTTTTTCTTGCTGCAGCTTACGAGCTAAAAATTGTCAGACATCTATTGCTATAGGAGAAGATTAATTTTTGACAGATGTGTGGATATTTTTAGTTTTACTTTGCCAAGATGTATGTGCACATTAGCCAACTGATGGGCAGTGTCAATAGGATGATTATTAATTATGTAATTTGAGCATTTTGTTAAATTTTTCTTTATAATTTGTTCTAAAAATACTCAATGTCACATTGATATTTTTTTCTGTTCAATTATGGATGTATTTAATGTTTATTTTCTTTTTGCTGGTAATAATTTTGGTAAAAAATGTTCAAATTTGATTGAATCTTGATTTGCTGGCTTTTTTTAAAGAAAAAATATAATTTTATTGTGTTGCCTTGGGATCTATTGATTTTGTAAACTACATTGGATTGATTGGATTGAGAGCTGATGGTTCTGTTGATTCAAACTTTGATCGAAACATTGGTTGGAATTTGAGCTATTTGTGCATGAACTATGAAATATGTTCTTCCCCTTGTGATATGTGTGCTGCCAACTGCATCAAAAAGTTGAACATAAAACAACTGCAACCAGTTTGATCAGAATCTGTTTTGATTTGTTGTGTTCCATAAATATGACATCGACAAATTTGACGATTCTTGCTTGCTTCACGCTTCTATCCTTATGTTTGATTCCTATTTCAGTTATTGAAAGCCTATTTCTGTGGAAAGATGAAAGGGAAAAAGAAGCTAAATAACAAATATTTCTGTTATAAATAGCCAATTTCAATGGAAAGAAAAAGACTTTTGTTACAAGTAGGGCTGACAACGGAGCGGATATGGTGCAGATACTGGATTATTCGTATCCGCACCGCATTTCATATTCGCTCATCCGTATTCGCACTGTATTCGCTACGGATGTGAATATGGATATTCATATCCGCACCGCTTCAAATACGGATATTTGCACCGCATCCGTATCCGCATCGTATTTAATAAAAAAATATTAAAATTATATATTTAATTAAAAAAATCAATAAATTATCAATTCATTGATCCAAAATAAATATATAATATACTTCAAAATTCATCTTGACATAAAATTACCAGAGCTCTTATATATATTAATAACTTATATGAGCAAAATAGTAATTCAGAGACGCGGATAGGCGGTGCGGATCCACAACCATATTCGTATCCGCATCATATTCGCGCGGATATAAGTTTTCTAAATCCGTATCCATATCCATTTTTACTTGTAGATATGGATCGGATACAGTACAGATGCGATTTTTAGTTAGCGAATGCGAATAAAATTGTCACCCCTAATTACAAGTCATCCGATGATTGAAGTGCGCACCTGCCCCAGATTCCAACCGGATTCCTTGACTTACGCCACCATGCATGTCTTCTCACTTTCCAATTACGAAATTGCCCTTATCCATATCGGACATTTTGGATGAAGCGGGAGGGTATTTCTGTGATTTCGACGGGCCACTGGGCTCGGGTACTTAATATCAAGACCTGACCTGAGAAACCAAACGCGATCCCACGGAAGGGGGGAAAGGAATCGATCAATCGATGGCCTCTTGGAATTCGCTCTACTTGGAGATCACCTACCAGGTCTTCGGATGGATCGCCTTCGTCTCCTGGTCCATCAGCTTCTACCCCCAAGTCATCCTCAATTTTAAGAGGAAAAGGTTCGGCGCTCCTTCTGCTTGTCGACCTCGTCGCTTTGACTTCCAAATGTTTGGTTCCTTATCGTGTTGATGGATTTTTTTAGTGGTGGTATATTGATTTTGGTTTGATTTTTTTGTTGATTTTAGTGTGGTAGGGTTGAACTTCGATTTCCTGGTGCTCAACATGACGAAGCACTCCTCGTATCTTGTGTACAACGCGGCCATGTTCTTTAGCCCAGTGGTCCAGAAGCAGTATCATGAGAAGTTTGGCTACGGAGAGGTTGTTCTTGTTTTCCCTTCTCCTTGCGCTGGTTTCTTATGGGTGTTAGGTTATCGTGTTGTGGCTGAATTGATTTAGAGTTTCATTCCCACAGGACAGCATTTGTATTAGCCTTTGTGATGTTTGCGATATTGACTTTTGGTGTAATATTTTCCACCGTCTGTTGATTTCACTTAATTTGTTGGTTCGCATTTCAAAGATTATCATTTCTATGGCATGTGTCTCATTCTGAAGATTATCAAACAGTCTTAATTTAGTATTATTACCCCAAATTTATGCTAAATATTTGAATGCTTAAGATTGTAAGCCCGTACTGCAATAGATTTATCCTGATGTACTGAAAAATTCGCAACTCCCTCTCTCTATATATCCTTGAGAGGCCATTTCTTCTCAAATAGGAGAATAACCCAATTGGAGGGTCATATCCTATATCAGTTTCCAACTGAATGTACAATTGTACATATTGAGTTTTTGTTGTAAATAAAAGAGAAAGAACAAAAAATCAATCTAACTCCGTGGTGTTGATATGCTAAGAGTATTAAGTCCATAAACCAGATCTTATATAAATGTTAAATTTCTCCCAACTTTCTTTGTTTTTCAATGGATTTTATATATAGTTCATATATTATTTACTTTCTCCATTTCAGATGATTCCTGTAGCTGCAAATGATGTGGCCTTCTCAATCCATGCTGTAGCATTGACAGCTTTTACATTGTCCCAAGTTTTTATCTATGATGTAAGAAATCCTTTGTTGTATGGAAACATTTCCTTTTTGGTCTGATGACTCTGATGATACAATCCCTTAGTCATTTCCCAAATAATACTCTTTTTTACCTTTCTTTTTATTCTTTATCTACACAGCGTGGGAATCAGAAGGTCTCGAAGACTTGCATTGGAATCACTATCATCATCTTGATTTCTGCTCTGGTTTGCGTAGTATTAGCCTGGCCGAAACACTCTTGGCTTTGGCTTATCTCTGTCTTCAAGTAATACTTTGTTGTCTTTGAAAATAATTATGTTTCTACTTTCAAAGTCGTCAATCCTTGAAAGAGAGATTTAATCTTTCTTCTAGAAGAACATTCCGGGAGGTTTTTTCTAGCATTTGAAAATTATGTTTTTGTTTTATATTTGAAGATAAATTTATTGTTGTCTCAAATTCTGATTCTTTTAATGGTATGAATTCAGCACAATACAGGTTGTGATGACGGCAATCAAGTATATTCCACAGGTAGATATGTTATCCTTGTTGTGAATTCATTGCATCAAGTATGATTATATCTGCATAAGTTTTTGTTGAACAAAAGGACATCAGTCATTCAATACCGAATTGTGTATTTCAATCTGGATGTTGGTACAATTTGATTTACATGGTTAAAATATTTCAATCATATAAAAGGTTCTGAAGGTTTTCTCTCAATATCAGTGATATAATGCCCATATTATCTCAACAAATAGGCTACATAGTTGCTTTACATTGAATTGAGATTTTTAGAACCTATCAATGATTGTGTATTGGAGTTGGTTTGATGTTTGAAAATGTGAAACAATTTCATCCTCTGCTCAATGCAAGTTATTGGCTTTTTCTGGTTACAAACATATTCCTATAAGATATAGTGATAAGAGTTTAATTCTTTGTTATGAACCTTATTGTTTTTGCAGTGAGCACTATTTTCTTCAGTGAGTAATATCAGTTGCTTTCTTGTTAGATATTGTTTAGTTGGCAAGGGCGCAAGGCTAATTTCCAAACTTGCTAACCAACCTTTTAGGCTCTTTAAAAGGCTTGCTGAATGAACTTTTAGAAGTCAAACATAGTTATGAACTTATGATGTCATGCCCTAAATTGCTGGGATATATAATTTATATGGATGGATCTTAAATATGTTGGAGAGCCACAGATGTTCTCAACAACATGATGGACCATGACATATGCTGAATACCACCATATCAAGATCCAACTTGTCTTTAAAGAAAAACAACGGGCAACTGGGAAATTTCTACTTTCAAACTTGTAGTTTGTAGATCAACATATACACAAGTATTCTCTTCACTAAGTAAATTAGCGACGGAAATCTGGAATTAATTTGAGTTGCCTACAGAACAACATATATAGTATACAATGTAGTATATACAATATATAGTATACACAAGTATTCTCTTCACTAAGTAAATTAGCGAGGGAAATCTGGAATTAATTTGAGTTGCCTACAGAACAACATATATAGTATACAATGTAGTATATACAATATATTAGGTTGAATTTTCACTATCAACTTTGGATGATATGTAGTTCCACAAACATTCTCTCTTTCTGCTCATTAACTTAAACTAATTGATAGGCATACATGAATTTCCGCCGCAAGAGTACAGTGGGTTGGAGCATTGGCAACATTATACTTGACTTAGTGGGAGGTGTGTTGAACTTTGGTCAGATGGGCATCCAATCCATAGATCAGGGTATGTAAACATTTGTTACACTGGGATCATAAGAGAGGATCTTGTCCACTTATATCACCGTTCTCATTATATTCGCACATATTTTGCTGCAGGTACACTGGTTAACTTCTATGGTAATATCGGCAAGACACTTCTTTCATTGGTATGTGATATCTTCCTGTTCTTTTTCTCACCTTCATATGCCAAGGCAAATTGTTCCTTTACCACTTTCTTTCTAGTGAATCTATCAAACTATATTTTAGAGACTTGCGTGCTTACAATCAATCATTCATGGTTATGTATTATTGTTAGGCATACATTAACATTAATTCTGGGTCGCCACAGATTAATTTATCTTTGTGTTAATAAATCAACACACAAGGTCATTATTATGGTTTCTTTGTAATTTTGGCTAGAATATGTCGATATCTTACATCGGCTGGTTATAAGTGCAAAGTGCTCCTTATAATGGCTTGGACAATTCTCCCCCTACGAGCTAACTTTTGGGGTAGAGTTAGACCCAAGTCCATTCTCTTCAACAATAAAACTTACTCTTGTGTTATTCCACATCTTTCAGGTTCTCTATACTGTTAATTTTGTTTAAAATTCATAGTTATGATCGACTTATTTTCTTGTTGCAGGAAGTAGTCGTGTTCGATGTTCTCTTCATTTTCCAGCACTATGTACTGTACCGTGTGAAGGATGAAGGTAATCTTCCAACCGTAGTGGAAGAAAATATTACTCCACTTATCAACTCTGCCAAACCCAAACCAGAGTTGAAAAATGTATAGGGGATTTCAACACTTTGTAATAGTAGTAGTACACATGGGCATTGAACAATTATATTTAAAAGCATTTTAGTTTTAATAATATATGATAGATTTAGAGGCTTTCCTTTAAAGAATTCATAAAAAGCATAATTATATAATGTGATTCGATTTTTTTTAAGATATTAAATAATAATTTACTTTAAATGATTTGTTATAGAATTGTAATTGTTATTGTGAAAAATGTACTAATATATGTGTGAAAATTAATTTAAATTAAATGCTAAAAATAGAACAATATTTTGTTCTAATATTTAAATCATGACCCTAGCTGATAATCAATAAATTTATTTTATAACTTAGCTGGAAAATAACATCATGTATAAAAAATTTATTTGAACATTTTTTAAATAAAATTATAAATAATATTAAATTATTTATGTTAGAAATAACATATTATTATTGTTGTTAAACCTACCACTTCGTCATTTCTTGCGCTAAATTTTAAAAAAATCAAAGGTTGTGCGTTATTTGTGCTCTTCTAAAGAGCCAAAATTATTATATCTTTTTAAATGTTTCATATATTTTATAAAATGCAATATGAAAACGACTAGTTTTTTTTAAAAAAAGGAATATCTATTTTATAGTGTGAATAGTGAGTCTTATATAAAAAAGGTAAGTTTGAGAAATTATCATATTTATTAATTTTTACCATCCAAATAAAAAAGGCTGATAATTATCGTATTTTAACTTAAAATATAAGTAAACTACCCAGGTCCCAGCAATGAAATCTGAATAAAATTATTCATATAACCAATCAAAATGGAATGATATATAGATGAGATCGAGAATCCTACTAGCCTAATTGTTAATTGGCCATTGCAACTAATCGATCAGTAGTCAGTCTATTAGCTATATATATATATATATCTTGCTCCAAACGTCATAATGCACAAGAAATACAAAACCATGGTGAAAACAAAACAAAAAACACAGAGGATCTTGTAGACAAAGCGAAATAAGAGCCTGACTCTAACCATAGCTTTTACCTCATTCCTTTGCTGGACTTCACTAAGAAATAGAAAAACAAATCAAGAATACGAAAAGATAAAGCCATTGTTATGTGCATGCACTTAATCATCATTTTTTATTTTCTTTTGGTGTTGTTTTGGCTGAAGTTATTTTGACTTATTCTATGTTTTAGAATTCATATGATTATTTTGCTGCAAAACACTCTCTACTATTGTTGTATGCCTTATTATGTTATTACGTAGCCCTTAGATAATTAATATCTTCTATTCAAATGAATTCTGTCCTAATTAACAAATGCTTAATATGAATGCTAACAGGGACAGAAAATGAGTTGCCGCAATTCTATTAGCGTCGGAGGAAATTATTAGAAAAGAGATGAAACTTCTAGCTGATTGTAAATTATATATATCTATATATCTATACAGCTTCAATAAATTTTAATTTAGATTATGCAATTTTTAATACGAGTTTCAATTTAATTTTTGAAAATTTAAAAGCTTCAATATTTACTTCTTGAATTTTAAATTTGATTTCAATCTAATCTAATACCAAATTTCAAATTGTATCTTTTTGTATTGT